>BSBM01000092.1:1872500-2445000 GCA_027924585.1 Larix kaempferi | reverse complement strand
TGATGAAGACGTTGATGATGATGGCAATGGTGATGAAGATGATGATGATGATGATGGAGAAGATGATGATTATGGAGATGTTGATGAAGAACCTAGAGATGACAATGATGATGAAGATGTTGATGATGATGATGATGGTGATGATAATGAAGACGTTGATGAGCATGTTTTAAAATAAATTGTTAGGATACATATCTAAGAGTCTAGAATATCTCTATGCATTTGTCCACCAAATTTGTTCAAGGAGATTCTGGTATCTAGTTAGAATATATTAGTGGAAACCCTAGGTTGATGACATGATGCTTTATTAAGAGCAAAAACCCAAAATCTAGCTAGATTTGGGTGAGAATTGAGCATGGGGAACTAAATCTATGAATATGTGTATTGTTAAATATGATTTTGTTGGGTGAAGCCAATAACCAACATAATCAACATAATATAAGAGTTTTTTGGGTTGGGGATATACCTCAAGGTGCCAAAAGCATGAAAAAAGTTTGTGTGGTCATAAAACCAAGAGAACAAAAAATGTTGAAGAGGACATGTGGGGTGGGAGGTCGACCTCCAAAAACTCAAGCATTGACATGAGTGAGGTAGGTCTAAAGCAACTTCTCTCATACCAAATGAGAGAAGTGGTAGGTAGGTCTCTAGGTCTCTAAAGAAACTTGTCTCATACCAAATGAATTAGGTCTAAAGCAAATTCTTTTGTGGAGTGGTGTTGCATTTTGAAGTTCCCTTGGTCATTGTGTTCTAGTTGCATTGTTGGTTTTGGCTATTTGTTCCCAATGTTAGGAGTTTTTCTTGTTTTTTCTTTAACTTGTGTGTAGATCTCTAGGAATCAATGGTTGTTGGGTGTATCCCTAGTGGTTCTATTCACATTGCTTTCCAAAGTGCTTGGCCACAATGAATGCAATATGTTATCCTTCGATGGTTGTGCTTTGGTCACCTTGGTGGTTTTCGCTAAGTGATCCTTGTGTTCGAAGTTCTTCCTCTATTTTAAGAGGATTATGCATCAATTGTTGGTGGTTGCATCCTCACTAATTTTTTTCTCATTGCCTTTCGATTTTGGTTCTTTACATTGTGGGGTCACTTGTGTTTTCGAGGACTACATTGGTGGTTTTGGAGGACTAGTTCCATGGCCATTGTGATGTTTTTGTTGTCGATTGTTGTTCACACTGTGATCTTGCCTCTAAATAGGTGCATGGAAGGGCCCCCGTGTGTTTTTTCTGATAACTTTGTGGTTCATGTTGCTTGTGTTGTGGGTGGTTTCGAAAAATGCAAGTAAGGGAGTCAATATAGAGTGTTTAGTGCTTATTTTTGACCTCAAGGTTCCTTGTTATGTAAGGATTAATAAACCAATTTATACTATAATTTATCTAAAGTGAATTTATTTAGAATTATTGGACACCAAAATGACCATTAAATAAAGGCATGCAAGGATCACAAGATCAAAGCATGCATCACTCATCCACAACATTCCCATGGATTGTTGAGATCCATAATTTAGTCTTTACATGGTTTTCTATGTGTTTAACTCCAACACCCCAAAATTGATATGTTTTCCTCTTAAGATAATTTGTTGTGAACATTGTGTTGTGGGTAGTTATAGAGTGAAAAACACTAGAGTGCATTGATTACGCATCCAAAATTACATCGTGTTTGAAATATTGGCCTTAATAATTGTTGTCGTTGCAATAAAAAACCTAAAATGGTGCTTTAGGTTTCATCCTAAATCGCCATGACATACATTTGAATCCAAATTATTATACGCATATATAGAACAAAACTCGAACAAAACTATATATAAATCCATGAGATAAAACCATAGTGGAACAAAACTCGAACAAATATATAACTTTTCAGGAAAATAGTGGGACATGGTTCCCAATGTACATACGATGGCAACTCGTGCCCTATACAAAATCCGACAACTCGTGTTGTAGATCCAAAATACATGGAAACTAGTGCCCTATACAAAATCTGACAACTCATGCCATAGATCCAAAATACATGGCAACCTGTGCCGTAGATACAAAGTACATGGCAACTGGTGCCCAAAGGTGCCACATCGTGTGGGGTACTGAAAATACCTCTATGTGAGGTGTCGCGATCTTAGTTGTAGTTGCCATTGCTGCATCCAGATTGGGAGAAGCTGCGTTCTCCCAAGATGGTGTCTCAACTCTAAATAGTTGTACATTGAAACAATAGTTTATGTCAAGCACAAATATTTAAAATTACTTTACAAATTATCAAGTGATGATTGAAAACACAATAAAAAAAGTGTTAACCTACTCCATATAGCAAACCTCGATCGGGCCAGGGAAAGTGTGCCCGCAATGGGGACAAAGATGTGGCATTGTCCCTGTGGAACTAGAAGGCCCAACATGGCTACCACCGGTCACAGGTCTATCCGGACTCTGTTGGGAAGGGCCTGCACCTACATCTCTATCAAGTTCATCTTGTCTCTCCACTGTAGTAGATGTTACAAAGGAAGTGTGTCTAAGCAGTCCACGTGCAACACTCCTCATCACGTCCTCGATCTAATCAAGTTTGTGGGGTAATTGAGGCACCTGGGGAGAAGGGTTGTGCTCGCTCCTAGGAACTGGTGGCCCTCTCAGTGGGTTCCTCCTAGCAGCAAGTCAATCTCGGGCAGAGCCACGCCCAACACCCTAGAATTTGATTATGTCAAAATAGTTGACATGTAAACTGAGGGAAAAATCAGCCCACAGTTTTCGAAGAAAGTACTGTGGAACCTCCCTATTATTGCAGGGGGGTTTATCATAAACCATGAACCACCTTTGCATCCAATTGTCCCTCCATGGTTGGAAATGACACCAATCCATGCAAACACGTGGCTTTTTATTGTACAGTGGTTGTTTTGTTCTTGGATCAGTGAACATACTGTACAATTGGGCCTTTGTAATATTCAAATCTTTTATATCCTCCTTGGAAATGCTCGTGGAATAATACTACCGCATCCTAACTCTATATTCAGTCATGTCAGTCAGTTGGCGATGTGCATGGATGATGGAGTCAATTGAGCTCTCAATTGAGGTGGAAAGGGACACTCGAGATGGTTCCCATGTGTTTCTTAGTTCTCGAGTGTGCACTCTCACCTCATTTACATAATGGTTCAAGTCATCTTGGTCAAAATTTTCTTGGGGGTTTTAATTTTCTTGGGCATTTGGATTTTGTTGAGGGTTTTCATTGGTTCCACTGGACTCCATGTTAACATTTTGTTCACTCATTGTGTGGGTTTACACTCTGCAATTGAAAATTTGTTTATTCTTTTAATAATTTGGGGATTATTACTAATTTAATAAACAAACAAAAATGAATAAAATGACAAAAAAATGAATAAAATGACAAAAAGAATGAATAAAAGGACAAAAAGAATGAATAAAATGAAAAAAATGGCATTTTCCTATCCAATGCAATTGGTGGATGGATGAAGGTGGTTTTTTGAGTGGAAATGGTCACTTGGGTTGCACTTGGGTTGTTGTAGCTTCGCGCACGTGGTGGTTCATCCACGTTTGGCCGGAATGGTAAAATGGAAAGAAATCGGGCTTGTTTTTTTTAAAACCTTAACAGGGGAGAGGGCGCGTGTTTGTCCGCGCACGTGCTAGGGATGCGGACGCTTTAGGAACATGCACGCGCCTCGGTTCAGTACCGAACCTAATGGCGCATGCGCGCTACCTTAGGCGCGTGCACATGCATGTTTTTTCTCTGCTAGAGCGACCTTGTTGCAACAGTTTTGGGGAGCATCTTCTTGCGCCCACCCATATAGAGCTTGTGAAGCTATGCTTAGCCTTGATAAAGGAAGAAGAACATCTAAAAAATTTCCCCAATTATACACCTTATACATAGTTTATTAAAATCAGAACTATTTTATAGTAGTTTTGTTATTTGAATATGTATCACAACATTAGTGATTATTAGTGCTTATTAAATAGATGGGTTGTCAAATTAAGAGAAAATGTTAAATTTCTTTAAGCAAAAACCTCTCAACTTATTTAAGCTTATAGATTTCCATCATATTGTATGTAGGCAAATGTCAAAAGCTATTGGTCCTTGTGGGATTAACCGTGACTATCATTTCAAGTTGGGACAAGCCATGGCCAACATCAGCAAGTTTTTCTTCTAACGTAGCGGTGCTACATATATCCATGTTCTGAATATTATGCTTCTCTGCAGAAAGCAATAAAAATTTAAATTGATTTTATGTTATAATGCCATAGGTGATGCGTACCAGGGGCATAAAGATTGCAAACAAAGTGTTGTTTTCAAGTTTTTTATCCCAATTTACCTTTTTTATTATATTTGAGTATGAACAAATTCTTAGGAAAACTTAATATTTATACTACTTTCAACAAAAACACACTCTTGTGCAATTTAGTTATTTAGATAAAGCCTCTTCTACGAGATCTACTTTAGATGGAAGAAGCATTCCAAGGTAAATACATGTGGGGCCTTCAAGCCATGGGTTCTAAGACATGTGCCATCATACCAAATATTAACATGATGTTTTAGAATTATGCCATTATTCAGATGGAGTTGTTCAAGTAAAATAAGTATGTTATAATAGCATTTCATGTAGATAAAATTATTATATCATGGTCTTTCTGATTCTTGGGTTCACTATAGTTTGCATTGGGCTTGATGGACAAATAAGAGAGGCAGAGAGTATTGTTCTGCTTACATCTATTGAAAATATGCAATATGTTGTGACTGTTGATGTTTTGCATATAATATGTTAACAAACTCCTAATTATGTTTTGCGTGCACAAGCTTTTTTAAGTTTGAGTTCCATTTAGAATAAGTAGTTTGCCTCTTTTCCTTGAAACAACAAGTGTTCTCTACATTTGCTATAGTTCAGAAAATTGCAATGTTTCAGGAGAATGTAGCATGTCAGGATTTGATGTGGATTTGATTCAGTATGTAGGTATTCTTACCATGATTTTTTTGGCACAATTATCATTATGAAATATAGTGTGTGTTTAATTCTTCCTATGATTCTTATTAGTGACATATGACCCTTACACAAGTTAATAAGGATCAGAGCAGAAACTACACAATTCCAAAAGTAAGCATTGTACAAAATCAACCATCATTTCTTGGATTTGGTGGATAGCTTCCATCTGCACCATTTTGTATCCAAGAAATCATTTTGCATCCGCTATACATCCACCGCAACCAACTAGTGTTACCAGACTTGTATCACAAATAACGGGATCACTGTTTCAAGGAACTGCGCCAAATCAAATGTACATGAACTCACCTACTCAACATGATACACCTTTAGGAACAACTTGGCAACCTCACCTATAAGTTCCACCTTATTCTTCGGCTACATCTCCCTAGAGGTCCTCCCATCCAGAATCTAGGATCTTATGCAAGCCCTATGAGTTCAAGAATGCCATCACTTACCATTCAAAGTACTCATGGTGACCCAACCTTTTCAATTCTTCCATATAGCTATTAGCCAATGCATATGCAAATGGATTCGGGGAAATTTCTTGCAAGTGCTTCTTCTACTTATTACATCTAAATATCCCGGTAACATTATTTTGCCTCTCCATTAATGTGGATGACAATCTACATTTTTTTCTTATAAGGTGCTTTGTTTTTTTATATAAAGGACATTACCATGAGTGTGGATGGAAATCTCCATTGCTTTACCTTGTTGATGAGAACACAGACAAAAAATATCAGTTAATGCAAAAAATATTAGTTAATGTTGACAGACCCTATATATGTATATGTACTCTTATAATATAATGTCACCTTGCTTCATCAAAATTTTTGCATATTAATATTGTGAGCATCTCTCTTTGGGTCATCTTTTTTTATGGTGGAGTTTAGAGGAGGAATGTGCCGCTACAATCTATGTAGAACAAATTTATCTCCTTTGATATTATCTTTCTCTTTCTCTCTTTTTTTTTCATTTTGTCATTTTGCAAATTAAGTTATTTCCTAAATCATGAAGGTACAGAATTGAAGAAACTAAAACTTAGTTGTTTGCCTATATGTATTTTCCCAGTTAGTAGTCAGTCGAAGATATATGTTGCCATTTTTTCCACTTTCACCTGTAAGATGTACATTTGCTTGTTAGATTAAGTTCTATGATCTTGGGATGTTGTGATTATTATCTCTATAACTGACACTGTCTTTGAAACTGTAAATCCCATAACATGTATTCAATCAAACGAAGATTAAACATTCATAGAAACATCCTTCATATTTGACATTTTCGAATCCAAACATTCATAAAAATTACCTTCATCTCTGACCATTTCAAATTTAAAATAAGTTCCCTTTTTGTTTTTCGTTTTTTTCATGCATACCTTTGTTTCATGCATCTACTTGTATTTAGTTGTAATATCCATATTAGGGCTCTACCCCTTCTCATTAGACACAACAATCTCAAAATAATCACATTGTGTGAACACCAAACTAGGCATTTTGGATAGTGTTTTTTATTTATGAATATGAGCACTCTCAAGTGGGCCATTTATATAGCTTTTCCACTATAAAGATATGCGCTCTTTTGCTTTAAGCTTTGAATAGTTGTCTCCAAGAAGTAGGTAATAAGCGTGCAGTTTTGTCTACATAAAACTATACAAAATCAATGATCTAACTATAGAATTTCTCTCATTTTCTAGACATGACATTATAAATGTGTCCAAAGTTTTCTAGACATGACAATATAGACATGAATTTTTTTCCTTTCCAAATCTTAATTAAATAAAATATTAAAAAAATAACTCAATTGGAATTTTGTTTTTCAAAAAATAACTCAATTGGAATTTTGTTTTATTTTATTATTATTGATTAAATAAAAGGTCAATTTTTACATTTTTTATAATAATAAATATTATAAATTAATAATATTAGAGACTGATTTTAATTTTGTAATTATAAATTAAAATAAACATATCCAATATTAAAAATAATTTTAACATTAAATTTATTTTAAAAATTTAATCAAAATTATAAATAAATATTTTCACCTTAAACCTCCAACAATGTAATTCATATTTTATATATCATTATATATGTAAGTTGGGTTTAAAGCGAGTGTTTGACTGATGAGTGTTATTCTTCCTCATTAAAACATATTTTATATATTATTATATATGTTTGAATGATGAGTGTTATTCTTCGTAGTTAAAACATATTTTATATATCATTATATATGCCACTTGGGTTTAAAGTGAGTGTTTGAATGAGGAGTGTTATTCTTCCTAGTTAAAATGGGCTCATTAAACCTCAATCAATAAGATTTGTGGTTAACATAGTTGCATATTGCATATTTAAAGATTGTCACATTTTGAAATCTTTAATTGACTATAAATATCATGTGTGTGTTGTCCTTTAAAATTGATAGTTACATAGTTAAGAAAAGGATGTTACATATCCATCGTCATTGAGGTTTGTCATGTATTTCACAAGACAAATATTGCCTTTGAAAACTCAGTGAAATTCTTAAAACATTATTACATATAAATATTATTATTACCCTATTTTAGTAATATGTATGATGATTATTTCCAAACTAACCATTAATCAATAAATTGACACACTAAACAAAAAATAAGAATATAGCCTTAATTGAAGATTAGCTCAAAATATTTTGTAGACCATCAAAATATCCCTAATGTCTTTTAAAATGGAGACAACTTCACTAAGCATAGATTTAATACTACACGATATAAAATATACCCTACCTTCAAAATGTGATAATGTGAGTGAGTCACATTAATTAAATTATAGCAAAACGGAAAAAGTTCAATTTATCAACTTTTGACAAAATAAATGACAACGGGGATGCCATTTTTTGTTGCAGCATTCAATGTTTATATGATTGATTGACTTATAAGTTATAATGGAATTGATTATGTATATTGAAGTGTGAGAACAGTACTTTTGAATATCATGATAAGTTAAAAGGTTTAGTGTTTTATGTCTTGGTGGATTGTCTCTTGATGGATTATATGTAATAAATTAAATATCTGGAATTAAGAATTAGTAATTAGTAGGTTAGATGTTAGTGCATACATAGGTATAGAGTTTATAGATTTGGAGAAATCTAATTACCTCAACGTTTATGAGAATGTCAATATCAAAGGAGTTTTGCAAATCTATATATGGTTTACCCTTATTTAGAAGAGCAAGTTTTATGCTTACAACATAAACAATATTATATTATAGAATGTATGTGTTAACTTTCTAACCATTTTAACAATTTGTTATAATTAAAAAATTTTGGCTAACTATGTCAAAATTCAATCACAGTTTTTATTAATATATTTTAATATGCACCATAACTATGTTGTCAAATTGTATAACTTACAAATTGTTATAATTTAAAATAGTTGGTTAACAATGTCCAAATTTGATCACAATTTTTTTTAACATATTTACAATTTTTATTAATATATTTTTATGTGCTATCTTACAGTTTGAAATTTGCTTAAGGTATCCCAAGTAATTCAGAAAGTAACTAAATTATATTCAAATTTGATGTTGATTGACAACCTCGATTAAAATTCAGTTTAAAATGATTTGTTGATAATCATGACTTACAAATATGAGAATTTTATTTTTCCTTTCGACATCCCTTTGCATCTTCTTGGGCAATTGCTAGTTTAAATTAATTTGATTAAAGTGAAAGTGAAACTTAAAATTATTTTTTATTGATTAAAATTTTTCTTCCTCTGATCATTTAAATCTACGGCTTTGGAGCATCCATTGCTGCCCGGTTTCGCATCTAGTTGCAATAGTCGTTAGTTAGGAGAGCTTGCCTCATAACTGGCCTTACTCCAAGGTGTATGATAAATGACACTCAAATTGCTCCCTAGCAGTGATGGAAAATTTTCACACGAGGCACAATTTCATCCCTTCTCATTATTTTTTTGGAATTTCGGCGATCTAGTCGTCTTAAAATGGGCTCCTAAAAACACAGTTCTATGACATAATTCGCAGTAAATAGGGTGAAACTATGATTCGACTGATTTTTATAACCAGATCTAGAGAACAAATAGCCGAAAAATCAAGGCGATTTGAGTGAAAATGGGGTTCTCTGAATTATTAGTTATTCAGTAGTCCGGTTGAAGCAACTAGTCCAGTTACTTCAATTAGAGTAAAAAAGTAACTAATCCGGTTTCCCAAAAACAATATGTAATAATAAAAATTTATAACACTGACACGTTAACCCTTAAATGTTGTATGGTCTGTAGGCGACCGGCCTTTAGATGAAAAACAGTAACTCAGGACTCTACATTGGGTTTTGGGAGGTCGGTGTCATTTGAAATAAAGTGGTCTGTACAATGAATGGTTTGTGCCACGTGGGAGGTTTGAGGCCGGCGTAAGATCAGTGATCCTGGCAACCATGAATTCTTCACCAATACTATGCAGGCAGCCATTAACTCTTTACCGCTCTTATCTACGAAGAGCCACCTTCTGCATTTATGAGAAGTCTTCTGAAGGATTTTGACAGGTTTTAGAGTTGTTCAGAAATTAGAGGAAGAAACTTTCCATATTTATAAGTTTTACATAATGAATTTCCTATCAAACTTTCTCAACGCAGGGCAACATCCACCCCGCAGAGCAGGATCTAAGATCGGCATCCCTATCATTCAGCTGACAGAATCCAATTATCCACATTCCCATCACACCAAAATTAAATACTGAGCTTTAATTTTTTATCAAACTTCCTCAGCTCATGTTTATCATCAACGTTCATTTTGTAAAGCATTCCACAGAGCAAATCCAACCATACACATCCCACCATTCCATTCCACATGACAGAATCTAACGATCCATATTTCTATCACAACATTAAATACTATGCTATATCTCCACCACAACATTAAATACTATGCTATGCTGTAAAATTAATATTGTAAATATCCACCGATTTATTAGCCAGTTGAAGTCATCATCGAGGTCTGCCATGTGTTTTCGACTTTAAATAAAATGTTTCGAATGTAACGTAGGGGCCGAGATCGAATCCGAGGCAGTGGCAGATATACGTTGTCCTCAGTCCATGCATTAAAGAGGCTCGCTGGAGGCACCCACAGCGCGAACAGAGGCGTCCACAGCGCCCACGAAGGAGACTTCTTCTCCACAGATTCTCTATAGGAAGCAATGGGGAGCAAGGTTGGTTTCCAATGGCGGACTTCGTTTCGAATTGACTTCGCAGACTGGAGAGCAACAGGTATTGTCCTCGAGTAATTTGATGAGACTTACAGTCTTAATGGGAAATTAGATTTTCCTTTGACAGATTATGGAATGAAGATTCCGGTTAATGAAAGTTTAGGTGAAGATTTATCCTTAATGGAAAGTTTGAATCGAAGAAGACATCTATATTTATTTATTTTTAATAAATATTTTGGCTTTTATCTTTTTTAATATACATTATTTCAAAATATTTTAAAATCCACAACTACATTAATAAGAAAATGTGGATTGTCCTTCATATTGAGAGACATCATTGGTACCATGTTTGGATTAGTTATGGTACACGAACAAACACAAAGGTTGAAGTCTTGGTAGGCTCGGTTGTTTTTATTTTCTATTAGGGGAGGGACGTCAATAGTGGCGCGGGGTCCACTGTGCCACCTCGGAGGACAGTTGGTGGCTCACTTTTTTCGTACGACAACTGTCCATAGCATAGTGTCGCGTGTCAGGCAAGTGGCCTCATTAATTGTTAGGGTTTAATCGGGGTTTACGGTGTTGCAATCGTCATTTTGTGGGGGCTGGTCTACCTCCCTATGCATTGTTGTTTGGGGCCGATGTGTGGCCGTTCCGCCACCCCGGTAGTGGTCAGCCCATGGTCCATTGCCTGCGCGGGCGTTTATGCACGGTGGTACGCCCTCTCCCTGTCGACGGAGCACCAAAGAACCTGACTCTGCGCGACTAGCTCGCATTTCAACTTGGGTCGATTCGACTTCTGGAGCCTTTCTTCTAGTGGCTTTGCTCAGCTATGCATTTCGGAGGTGCTTTGCTCTCCTTGTTGGCAATCATTGGTGGTTCGGTTCAGTGCGTTGCTCTCCCTGTTGGCGGTCGTTGGTGGCTCGGTTCGGTGCATTGCTCTCCCTGTTGGTGTTCGTTGGTGGCTCGGTCCCTGCATGCTACTGCGACGACAGTTTGTGGGTTCGATGGGCCTCGGCTATTCACCCTGGAACCGGTAGGGTTTCCTACTAGCATCTCGACAGTGTTTTTTAACACTCCACTCCTCCTCATGGATGATTTCGCTAAACCTTTGGATCGGTTTCTCTTTGGTTGCTTGTGTTTGTCTTGTTGTATTGTAATTGTGGTTCTTATGTGCATTGCTCTCCCTGTTGGCGGTTGTTAGTGGCTCGGTCCCTGCATGTTGCTCCTGTGCTGGCTTGTGGTTTCGGTTTGTGGTTTTGGTTTGTGGTTTCGACGGACCTCCGCTTTGCATCCTCGACGGGCCTTGGCTTTGCATCTTGGAGAGGTTAGGGTTGGCTCGGTTTCTCTGTGGTTACTTGTGTTTGTATGGCTGTATTGTAATGGTATGTTTGCATCTGCGACTATGGGTTGAACAATCTGCAATTGTATATTGTGGTTTTGTTTACATGTGGGCATTTTCAGCTTGTTGACATCTGTTGGGTGTCTCTAGTTCTAAGGCTAGTGTGTCTGCTTGACATTGTTATGGTTCTGGCTCTGCGAGATTGTAATTTGTGACAGGGTTTGAAAAACATGAATAAAGAATTGTTCCTGAATTGGCTTCCACCTGTTTCTGTTTGGGCAATTATACAGTTGTTAACATATTTTTTGTTTAGGGTTGGCGGTGGAGGGTTTCGTATGAGACACTCTGCTTTTCTGCAGCTTATATTTAGCTTTTGGCCCTTGTTCGTGAATATTTTTTAGGCATATGCGGTCATTAGTTTGTAAATGTGGTGGTTGAGGGTTTTTGGATTTTGGCATGGTATGTGATATTGTGTGGGGATGAATGAGTGTTGCTTTCGGTTTTGGAATAAATATTGTAATGCATTTTGGGTATGCTTATTGTACATTGTAATAGATTATTGGTATGTCCTAGCCTAGATTATTTCAACATGGATAATTGGGAGCAATATTGTAATAAGATTTTGGTTATGATTTTGGTAATTTTGCAGCAGTAGGTTTTTGAACTTTATATTGATCTTTATATTAGTGTTTGAAGCTGCAAAGAAAATGTTGAGGATATGAAATTTGGTATGGCCCCTCGTTTAGTGTGAATGTGTGTCTTTGTTTTCTTGATGGCTTTGCAATCAATTGTAGTGAACTGATGCAGAAACTTTGACATAGTTTAAGCATTTGTTGGTATACAGTTTAAGCATTTGACAAAGTATAAGCATTTGATACAATTAATGGAGTGAATTTTTCTCAATATTAATTATGGATTTGAATTTAAGTGGAAATTTGAGATGGTACTTATTAGTGTTGTTTGGCTAGTTTGTGCATGTTCATTTGTTTATGGAGTTGAGTTTAAATGGAAATTAGAGATGGTACTTAACACTATTGTATGGCTAGTTTGTGCATGTTAATATGTTAATTTGTTTATGGATTTGAGTCTAAGTGGAAATTACAGATGGTACTTAAGACTGTTGTTTGGCTAGTTTGTGCAGGTTCATTTGTTTATGGATTTGAGTTTAAGTGGAAATTAGATATGGTACTTAAAAGTGTTGTTTGGTTGGTTTGTGCATGTAAGATCAAAGTTGCAAATGGCCAGATACGTATTGCTATCCATAGAATTAAAATGCATGTGAGAGATACCATATATACCAATTTATGTTTATTTTTAGAGTGAGTGTTATGGTTATCTTTAGGTGGTTGTGTTGTTAGCTTCCTTAATATGTTCTTGTGATTTTGTAGCTGTTGTATTTTGTAGGCAGGAAGGAATGGTCAACATTCATAGAATGGAAACAAACATAAATAAATAAAACGTGCTCATTTATAATAAAACAACTGCACTTTATATTAATAGTACTGAAATACAAATACAATGCCTCTATTTGTAGTAGATGTCAATACAATGCCTGTATGAAAACTATCACCTAGTTTTTAGGTTATATCAAGCCCTCATTATGCTTGATTGAGGCTGCAAAAAACAAAAATGCCTCGAAAACAAAATAGCATTTTGTTAGCCTATACACCACATATCCTATTCTTCAAGAGGTTCATCACCTCCCCCATCATTTCTTGTCGGGTTTCCAGTTTGAGACAAGTAGGGTGACCTTACTAAGCATGTTTGATTAGGATGGGTGGGGTTGGTGGAAACAGATTGAGGCCAATTTACTCCTTGCAACCAAGGAGGAATTGAATAGCCATAGGCCTGACTTGTGCTTGGGACCCCTGGAATAATTGCTGTTGTTGGATAAGATAACATAGAATGGGCCTCTGCACTAGTAGGAATAGAGGTGGGTTGTAAACATGCCTGATTATAGCGAGGTATCTGAATGTTAATAAGATCCTGGTAGAATCGTGCACTGCTTGCAAACGCTTCTAATGATCCTTCCATCATGTTCCTTTCATCGGTTGTTCTTGTAGTATCAACCATCACATTCCTTTCCTCCATTTCTCTTGCATAATTTTGGTTCATCTGCTGCACCTTACTCGCATCCTTTGCTTTCCTTGCCAATTGCTTCTGGTGCTCTTTTTCTTGTCGATTAACCTCTATTACAATCCTTTCTTGTGCCCGATGTCCAGCTGCAATCATCCTTGCTTCCTTCTTTTCCTTTGCAAGATCTTTCTCCCTTTGTTTTAATTCTTGCAAGGCATGTTTCTTTTGTTCAGATTCAACCAAGAGGCTTATGTACTCTTATGAAGTGATCAGTTGTGAAATCCGGCCCAATCGGAGAATGTCTGTGTTTCCTTACCTTCCTTGCATTGACACTCTCTCCATTGGCAACTTTAGGAATTGGCCAAGCCTTGGTGTGTTCCATGGAAGTGGTTCTTCTGCTATGAGAGGTTCTTCTGCTGCATTATATTCTTCTGTTGCATCCTAGTTGTCTATGTTAGGTTCTTCTATCAACCCACCATCAACATAAAATGGACAATCTTAGCTGGCTGCGAAGGCATGTTCATGCTTTCATCGTTGGTGGAACCACCAATGTGGCTATTCAAGTTCATCATGTCCTCTGCCATCCATGCTGGTTGGGATACTTGGGTTGGCACTGTCAATGTGTCATTGTTGCTGCCTGGACCGCAACAACCATCGACCACATTTATATGTGCCACAGAATCCACTTGTGTGTCGGCTGCACCACCTAGCCCCATGTTATCTTTCGTTGCTTTGTCATCGAATTGTGTAGCGCTAACCTATTCATCATCAACAGCAACACCAACTCTGTGGTAGTTTCCTTGAGAAAGGGACATGATGTTGTCCACAGCATCTGCCTCTTGTTGCCCATCCAATTACTCTTCGACATCCTCAATATATTTTCCAGCCACATCTTCTTGTCCATCCACATCAAATGCTCAGCTACACCCAATGTCATGCATAATAGCATCATAATTCAATGGCCAAATAGTTGTTCGCCTAAAGCCAGCCTTGATATTTGAGGATGTGAGTTCCCTTTTGAAAGCCTTTCTTGAAAGCTCAGCTAACTCAAACCTCTTTACCTCTACCCCTAGGTTCTTTGCCATCCATGCAGCACGTTCCGACCTGAAATAAGCCTTGAAAGGACCAAACACACTCACATCCAGGGGTTGCAACCTGTGAGTGGTGTGAGCAGGAAGTGTTAACAAGTCAATGCCCAACCTGTTTGCCTCCTCGATGGTTTAAACAACAATGTGGTTTCCATGGCCATCTAAAACCAACAGGTCTATGTTTTCATGGGAGACACTGCCTGGTACAAATGCTGCAAAGTGGAAAATCCAATTCAGGAAAAGTTCTTTAGTCATCCATGCATGGGGATGTGCAGCCATGCACGCCCTAGGTTCACAGTTTTGGATATAGTTTTGCAGTCAAGTTTTTTTCTTGAACAAATAAAATCTTGGGATTGCCATACCAATTGCATGCACACATGATAGAATGGTTATCCACTCCCAGCTCTTGGGAAGAATCTTTGGCACATTCCGTCTCCCTCTCTTTGCAATGACCCGCATGCCACAATTCCTTCCTGCCTGTAACCTTGTCTCGTCGTAGTTCCAAATATGGTCTGGAGCGTAAGAGTGTTTCTCATATGCAGAAGAAAGAGTGTCATAGAACTTGGACACAACTGTGGGGCATAGATTCAATGCCCTATCTCTATCCAAGCCCTCTGTAGTTCGTAGCACTAGCTCTAGATTCCTTTTTTTAAACTATCCCACCATGACTTAACTGGAAACCCATCTTTGAATGGGTTTAGCCTCCCCTGACAGATTTGAGCAATAGTTGATTGTAGTTGTATCAACTCTAGCCCATGTCCCAATTCGGCCATCTCCTTACACCACACCACCACCTCCTCCTCCTTCTGTTCAGTCATGACAGTAAGAGGACCTCTCCTCTTGGTATGGGTCAGGCCATTTATCCATTAATGGATTGACGTGGGTGCAATCCCATATTTTTTGGTCGCTGCTCTAATGAAAACCCCTTGAATTCAACATCATCAATTGCAACCAGCATGTCTTTTTTTGTCCATCCTCTAATTGCACTGATTTTCTTCATTGAAATGGCACCTTTCACTATGGAAGATGGTGGCAATATGGGCGACGCTGGCACTATGGGTGGTGATGGATCTGTCGTTGATGGTGGAACCACACCATCTACCTCTTCCACAGGACCATTCTCAGAATTTGTTGTAGAAATGTTGTCATTTGAAACACATGCCCTTTCCTCATCCAATGATGTGCATTGTAGCTGGGTACCTCGCTTCCTTGTCTTCCTTGTACGACGTGCAATATTGACTCTTGGCATGGCTACAAGAATCTGCACAATCCATACATGTAACATTTAATAGGGTATTATATCCATTCAATTAACCTGTGAGTATTATATATCCTTCTGCAATGGTCAAACTATGAGTAGTATATTCTAAACTAGTTAATAGAATGGATATGTGACTGAAATGGACTGTCAATACCTGAAACACTATGCATACACTTGTGGGTTGTTGATGAATGGTTGAGTCCTGGTTGATCAAGAATAGTTTTTTGATACAATTGATAAGTGTGTGCACAATGTTTCATCCCATCAGTGGATTTCAGACAATGGATCACGATCAAGAATAATTTTTTTAGATTCTAAAAGAGTGGATTTAGATCTCTGAAAATAGTTAATACAACCTAGAATTAATGGTCACTAAAATCTAGTAATAACTTATCATAATTTCAATAACAAACAATTGTCAACTCATTTCTACCTTATTTCTAACATTTTCATAATCCAATTCGGTAATCTGAATTGACATTAAAAATTTTAATCTGATTGTAAAGGAAATCTGATCTGCTATGCAAGGAAATAGAATGTTTTCATAATCCAATTCGGTAATCTGAAATGACATTAAAAATTTTAATCTAATTGTAAAGGAAATATGATCTGCTATGCAAGGAAATAGAATGGGTCTATGAAAATGATAGTTAGTGGATACATGTTAATGAATACGTGAAAACTTAGATGGTTAATTGAATGGATACTTGAAATAAGTGACTGTCAATACCTGAAACACTGTGCACACACTGTTGGGTTGTTGATGAATTGTTGAGTCCTGGATGATAGATGATAAATGTACTGCTTGAATGATAGATGAATCCAAGGAATGCAAATGGATTCAATTGTGTGCAAAGAGGTTGGTTTATAGTTTTTTCTATGTTGAAAATGATTGCTTAGGGGAATTGACATGGATTGCAAGGTTAATTTCGGGAATGGGAGACTGGGATTGATTTGGCACCGATCCAATGGCTGGAGAATTCTATTTGCATGATCCATGTGCTCTTAGTGTGTTTAAAGGATGATTTGATTTTGGGAAGCTGGGAATTCGATTAATGTCTGTTTTTGCTTATCCATGTGCTTTGGTTGAGTTTAATGCTTGATTTGATCTTGGGCAGTGAATTTTGTTTTGTTGATTTAATAGTTTAATGGATGATTTGATTTTTGGATTTCGTAGAGTTTTGCTGCTCCTTTTGATTTCATGAATTTTAATGAGTGATTTGATTTTTTCAGTGGGCGGGTGTCATTTGTTGAGGTTGCATGTGTGAGTTGTTGATTAGTTCTGGACCAAATGTTGACTCTCCATTTCACTTGCAGTGTGCAGGTGGTAATGGGTGATGGAACACTGCATCCTGTTGTTTGATTGTTGCTTCTCCAGTTGTGGTTCATGAGGGATGATGTGATGCCCAGGGTGTACTTAGTAGATTACGCATGAAAGGTTGTTTTGATGTTAGATTTGGTATTAATGGTAAGACAAACTTGATTCTCAATTGGACTTGACGGTTTGTAATGTTGGCATTAAATGGCCTATCCACTGTCAGCTGGGGTTCTAATCATATATTAAATGCTTTTTGGACTCAATATAATATCTATTTATGCATAAATATGAAGTTTTGTGATTTTCTTTTAAGCTGGGAATGTTCAATTTTGGTGGTTGATGTGACGGGAACCATGACCACTACTGGTCCCTGCACAACATTAGGAGCCTCTCCCCTAGATGTGGTGTTCTTTTCTTACAGGTTTTGAGTGATTCAAATATTATTATTGATTAGGTTAAGGGAAGAGCTTCCTTAACACTGGTGTACCAGAGTGAAGATGCTAATATGAAGAATACTTGGAATCTACTTTGATATCTATTGTGATATGTTGTTTTTGTGCACACCAAGGAAATTGTAATGGTTTACTTTGATCCCAATGGAATAAAAAGAAGCCGATTTTTTCTTTGAAAAAAATAATATTGCTAGCAATTATCCCACAAGGTACAAAGGAATTTGGAAAGGAAAAAACAAAACCTTAAAGTAATTGGAATTTGGTAGAGACTACAAATGCAGCATAGATTTATATATTATAAAAAATATAAATATAAATCAATTAATAAAGAGCCAACATAATACATTCGGGAGGGACTATTAATGTGATATAGATATTAAAGATCTTAGAATAAGTTGTTTTTGAAGATATCTTTCATTTATTTGAGAAGACATTACTTCCATCATTGGCTAAAATAACTTCAATAAATTGAGGGAGGAGGGAGGAGATCCAATGAACCATCGCTTACTTTTTTATTCACAATTACAACATAATTAACTTACATTTGAGCCCTAATCCTTGTTAGATCGAAATAAAAATCAAAATATCTTCCTACAAAGAATAAGGGGCATGCAAAAACACATTACCTCCACAATAAGAGTTGAAAACTATGAACCAAAACCACATGTCCCACTTATGTCAAATTTTGTTTCACCTTATGAAGGGAAGGGGAAACAAATGAGAATAAAGTTGTCAAAAGCCAACTATCATCATATCCTTCATGATAATCATTTACTTCATGAAAGGAATAGGATACCACTCCGATTTAGATAAAGATTGTGCAAGAACTCAAGGTAGAAATCTTAGCATCACATGATATCGACCTTGCTAGATAGAAGAAGAGACCATTCTAAGTTTGACTCAAGTACTTGTAGGTCAGCCATGTTTCTTTTTCCATTGATAGAAGTTCTTTCCTAATTTTTTTTTTTTCAATGACACAAGAAGTGGTTGGAAATGCTCAAAATGAGCTACATGTTCAAAACTTTTACACTTTAGTTGTACATCATGGATACTAGCAGTTAGGTTAAGGTTATTTTCCTATGTTTCACATTCTGGTCAAGGGTTGAATCACTTTTGAAGTTCATCAGTTAAGGGAAATGGCAATTGGATAATGCTTGGAACCCACGCTTCTCTCAAGGAAACGGCTTAAAATGTATTGTGGGTTAAACTCATATCTATACCTTCGGAGATGTGAGGAGAAATATTTTGAGGCCATTGGGAGTTGAATAAGGAAATTATTGGAAATTGACCCAAAAATTCATTTTGGAATGAATCCACATTGGTTGAGTCTATGTGGTGATGAATCTTGGGGATGGATTTTCTAATGGAATGGATGGGGAAATGGCCTTATCTTGGAGGTGGGGCCATGCCAACATTCCATTATGTTGTTTTATTATTTGAAGTGCACCTGTCTTAAAAACACCATCACCCAGATTATGATCCTATGAATAATTAGGATCTGGTAGAAATTTAAGTTTAGCATATAAATGAGAGCAACAATAATATAATATTACTATTTAACTCATAAATGGGCCCTTTATGTTATTATAATAAACATGGAAAGTTACTTAATTCATAAATGAACCTTTGCAGGTAAACTGGTCGATGTTGTTTGCATGAATAAACCCTCCCATCCAAATCGCATCCCCAAGTTCCCCAAATACAACCAACATGAGATGGAAACCACTAACACCTCCTAAATCAACCACTGCTTCCACCCTCATCCCACATGTCCACGTAGTCTTCACTTTCCAGATCACTAGATAGTGAGGAAGATTCAAGTTCATCTTACTTCCCATGAAGGTCTTGTTCAACTAGTTGCTTTATTCTTACATTGGTGATTAGTTAGACTCTGCCCCCCATTTATTTAGCTTGATGGTAGTGCATTTTTATGGATTATTCTTCCATTTGGTTCCACTATTGTGAGTATGGTTGTCCGCAACATCCTCCACTTTTTTTGAAGAAGTGGTACATCTTTGCCTTTAAAAACTAGGGATTTCATAGTACAGGCTATGACAAATTTCTTAAAGTTCTCTCGAACCCATACAGATTCATAACCAACCCAATCATAACCTAGTTTTTGTATACTCCTAGGACTTTAGCAACAATTGAAATCAAAAGTATTTCCATGTCATCGTTGGTCTTTTCTTTCAAAAATATTTCTCTCAAAGTTTGGTTTAGATATTCGTCCATTACAAGATGTTTGTCCATGAAACTAATTAAAACAAAACTGTCTTTCCATATAATTCATCAAATCCTACCTACAATTCTCAAACAAACAAAATATTGGTATAAACAGATATATTTTTAGAGTGGTGTTGCTATTATTGAAATTTAAAAGCATCTTACATTTTTTATTTATATCCTGACAAAGATAGAACTTGTTCTTGATTTTGTAGTATCAAACAATGCACTCAACAACTTAATATTACTCCCCTATGGTGTTTCTATCAAATTCTTGAGGTGGGAATATAAACTAGAATTGGGCAATTAAAAATTGACAAAGTCAGATGAATACATTAGGCATTTCCATCTCTTATTCATCTACAACAACTATAATGACCACAAATCTAGGAATGGAAGATTCAATTTTGACTTTTGATGCTTTATTGAAGAACAAGTGGGCATCAAAGTCAACAGAAGCATACGCCATAGTTCTTTCTTTAAGACATTTTGATAACCCGTCAAAATATTTTCCCACATAAATAATTTGGAAAGTGTTGTGGGAAAATTTGCACAAAGAAGTGCATCCCCTCCCACTTTGGAGGTTAAACCTTTGGGGTTGTCAACAAGGCTGAATATTGTAGTACAGAAAGAAAATGTGAATGACCCAAAATTGATTCCGCAAGCCCTTGTTAGTAAAACAAAACAAAATGAAAACTTAAAAATAACTTGAAAGGGAATGAGGATATGAAAACCACAACAAGAATCCATTGCTTGAACCAATTTAGATTTCCCAATGTTCAAGTTGTTACAAGTAGTGTCACCTAGGAGGTGTGGGATTCAAGGGAAGCCAACAATATCCCTTAGGGAGGTCCTTTTTGTCCACACTAAATGCTAAATAACTTGAAAAGAACAATGGGAGAAACACTTGCCCCATGGAGGAAGGTGGAAGGGAGCTTGAAGAATGCTAGTAGGTATGGGAATAGGTGGAAGAAGTTCCAACACAATTCCAATAGCATAGCCTTGCTCTAATTTATCCTTATTAGTTCCATGCCCATGGCTTCCTTTTATAGGACAAGAGGTGTCCAAGAAACAACTAGATCCAAATGTGGACCCATTAACTCCATGATCTTGCTCCAAAGTACACAAAGGAGGGCCATTCAATGAACCCAAGTACATGAGGAGCCAAATTCAAATTCTTGGAGGTGATGGAGCTTTCATGATCCTTCAATGCGTCGCGGTTTATTGTGGTCCCACCATTTTTTATAGTCATGTGGATTTTGAAAGAAAATTCGGGTTTGTGTAGTGTGCACACAAAACTAATAATACACATTGTAGCACAATCTATCATGGGATTAACTGTGCTACCTTTGTTTTTTACTGTTTTTTAGCATTGTTGGACTCATGTTGTTTTCTAGATATTATGAGGATGTCTTCGGTGGGATGCATTCTATATTGTTAGAAACACCTTAGGGCATATAAAGAGATTGGCTAAACACAAATCCAATTACACAATAAATCACACACAAAGACAAGTTGAATAGGTGTGAACGCTCATTATTTTCTCATTAGCCAAATATACATATATATACAATGAGAAAGGACCCTTGGGTTTCAATTTCCCAAGAGGTCTCTTGGACTCCTTCATGAATTTTCATATTCACCCAACTCTTACTCTTCATTTCATATGAATATACCTAACCCTAAGGATTAGGTTCCCAACAATCCCCCCTTAATCTTGAGGTGTATGAGTCCAAGAATAGAGAGCTGAGTAAAAGGATTGACAATCTGACTATGCCAAGCAAGTTAGCAGTAGTTGACTTCTCCTGCTAAGTACAAGTGCTATCTTAAGTGGTGGTTTTGGATAACCACCAACTAAAGGGGGTCATCCAAAACCTAACTGTGGATGACCATTGCCAAGAATAGATCCATCCAAAATGAGTTTTCTCTCTTGCAATTTTCTTTAGAGTGAAGCATCTATATAAAAAATGTGTTTGCTTTCCACAATGCTTGTAAGGATGAAGATCAAAACATTGATCTTTCAAGTGGCCAACTCAATCACAGTGTTGGCATTTCAAACTATAAACTAGAGGGGATTAAGATGAAATCTCATTAAGGAATCCAACACTCTAAAATTGGATGGGATTGGAGAAATTAGGAATGTGAACTATCACTTCCTTGTCATATCCAAGGCCAGTTCTATGCTTGTTATGGTTGATATCTTCCCATGGTCTTATGATGGGTTTAGGAAAATCAAGCAGAACCTCTGTATTCATGTCTTCATCTTCATTTTATTTTGCTTCTGATGTGGTGTCACTAATATTCTTATGTGATACTGAAATGGTGTCATGTTGTGCACGCTGCTCAATGGAATCATAAAGAGATTATTTTGAACATGAACAAGTTTAGGTTGTATTTCTTCTTGTATGAGTTGCCACTCAAGTTGTACAAACTCAATTTTGTCTTGCGATTCTTTTACACAATTTTGAATGTGATTGAGTGTGATCTTGTCGACCATTACAATGTCATCGATAGAGGAAAACAATAGAGTGTTTAGTAACTATACAAGGCCATTTAATATTTCCATTGAAGACAGTTGTTGGAGAATGGATTCTTGTAACTCTGCCCTTTTATAAACAAGACTCAACAACTAATGTTTTGAGCTCAAATGATGAAGGGTGTCAGGTTCAAATGAAAGTGCACCCAATTACAATTGAATTCACAGAATACAATGAACTTACAAAGACTATTGTTTGCAAGTTACAATTAGATGTTGAATTGATCTTCAAAAATAATTATTTACCTCTCAGTCCTTTGGTGATGTCTGGCTATGGTTCCAAGGAAATTCCAAAGGTGATGTGTGCAATCTGCAATACAATCACTGGCAACCTAACTTCTACCAATGTTGAATTGCAACTTTGCTCCAAATCATGTTATTGCATTCATGTTTCACTCATCTTATATAAAAGGACTGAAAACAAAGTGGCAGATCAAATTATTTTTGCTTTCAAAACTATTACAACACTTTGGGTAGCACAACGAGTTCACTGCCGAGAGAAAGGAAGTTCTTGAATTTGTGGAATTCCCACCAGAAGATGAATAATTAATGTCAAGGAAACTTGAGCAAAAAATAACAGAATAAGCAATGGTGTCTTCAAGAGCCAATACAAAATCTAAAACTCCACAATAATTCACATCTTCTTCACACTCGACTTTTCATTTTTCACACACAAATAACTGTTCAAGCCTTCTTCTAGGGTTTCTTCAAATATGAGAAAGTAACACTGATGCCTTTGAAGTCTTCCTTACAAAAAAAATGTTGATCGTCAAAGAGGAAGCACACTCTCTTCAAATGGATATGCTCTACCTTAAAAATTGTCGTTCAATGGATCAATGTTGCTCCATATCCGGATTCAACTATTCTTTCAAGAAATCCCCAAACAAATAAACTTCAAATGTGGTCCATCAAAACAACCAGCAGATTATTACATCAGATGGTCATTATGACTTGATATACTACCAGAGACACCAACGTAGTACACAAATACTGGTGAGGGCATGATCAACTACACTCAAATTACCAAACGGTGAGAGGGATCACTGTGGATAACTGTGGAATGCTCCAACAAATGAGCCAAAAAGAGGAGACACCTTCTTATCTCTTAATGCAGGTCATCATGACCTTATATGTCGCTCAATGTTGCTTGGAGAATAACTAGCAATTGCACCTCAGGGTGCAATAAAAGAACGTTGTATTGCAAGTAAAGCAAGGAGATGGAGTAGGTGAATCCAAAGAATACATATGGAATGAGAATCACAATTTGAAGTGTTGAACCACGAGAGTTGTTTTCATATATGCAAATCTTTATTGTTCGTTTAGAATCTCAAATAAATGAGAAATTTGATTGAGTGGTGTGAAAATCCTCACAGTGGAACCAAAGAGATGATGTAAACTTCACAATGAAAGAATTTAGGAAAATAGAAGAGAATATAGAAGCATAACATAGATCCAATGGGAATCAGATAGGAGCAAAATATTCACACACGTTTCATTAATCTGAATAGTAAACCAATAATACTACATTGCATAGGATTCGAATACCAAGGGTGTAATTCGAATTAGCTTGCATGGAGAGATCAAAATATCACTGGAGTGTCATAAAAGCACAACTAGAAGTCTTCATCATCATCAGTGGAGTCATCAATGCACAAGTAACTGTCAATCATCAGTCAAACTGAGTCTAACTGAGTGTGGTAGGTGTAACTGGTACATGGAGGCACTAACTAAATGAAGGAGGCTCAGTGGAGAGTGCATGAGGAGCTAACTAGAGTCAAAATGGGCAGTCTGGTCTCAATGGAGGTCCATCAGAGTGATACAATTAGTTGAGAGTCAGTCTATCCTTAAATCAAGGAGAGAACTAAAGATAACTCAACTAACTGAAGTGAAACTCAGTGGTAGGTGAGAGAGGGCGCCTTTGCTTCCTTAAATCAAGGAGTAAGGGCGCACTAAGCTCTAGGAGGGATAAAAATGATTTGAGAGAAGCTCCCAGGGCTAGCTAACTGAGGGCTAGGTGTTGGGACTGATGACTAGGATGCATGCATGCAAGATCATGACTGCATGCAGAATGCATGCATAACTGAAAATGCAAAGCTGGTAGGACTAGGATGGAGTATAGGAAAATCCCAACACCCCCCCTTAATGCATCCTGGGCCTTGGTAACTAGGACCAAAGGTCACCCATACAATCAAAATAAATGATAAAAAAATAAGAACTGTCCATAAACCAAGGAAATGGGGAAAACCTCATGGGAAAAATACCCCCCCTCAAAAGAATAGTAAAATAACTCAAAGAACCATCATACTAAGCAGAAAAGGAAGAAGCTTTCCTTAGTGAAATCTTTTGCAAAAAACTTCGCAAGCTGATCTTTTGTAGGATGCCAATGCAGGTGCTAGATCTGGATCAGGTATTCTGATGTGCCTCCCACTGTGTAGAGAATGTATTGGACGAAGCAAGTCTTTTAGGAAACCTTTCTGCCACTGGAACGAATGGATCATGATGAGTCTTCCCAAGGGATGGAAGAGTGAACCCCACCATCATGATGAATCTCTCATGGAGAGGTAGATGGCATAATTCAAGGTTGGCATGATGTTGAAATCTGGTAGTTCTATGAGCAGATGAATCCTCAACTGTGTCCTCAGTAGTTGCAAGGATTGTGTGAGCCCATGTTGGCCTTGGCTCTAGATTGAGCACATGTGTTGGTTCTAGATCTGAATCTAAATGTTCTTGAACTTTGATCTCAACATCAAGATATTCATCTTCATCTTCATTAGAAGAAGAGTCACTCAGATCTTCATCAGATTCCGAAGGAGTAGGAAGAGAGAAGGGCAGAAAATGAGAGAACTTATATACCTTGGAGGCATGATTTGCAAACCCTTTCGCTATAGTCTTCCCAGTAGAGATATCTATAATCTCAACTGTGTTGGGACCAAAAGTCACCTTCTTTGGTGGTCCGGTGTGAGTCATTTGATATATAGACAACAAATTTGCTGCCAAGGAGGGAAAGAATAGAACATTCTTGAACTTGCCATGCTCCATATGTACTGTACCCAACCCTTTGGCAGAGATCTAAGAGTTGTCTCCCATGTGAATAGTAGGCCCATATTTGATATCTAAAGAAGAAATATTCTTCAGAGGCAACCATGTGGTTGGAGGCTCCAGAATCTATGAGGAGGGCCTTTGATTTTGAAAAACCAGCCATCAATGCATGGAAATCCTCATGACCATTAGATCCACTTCCAGAATCATACATCTTTGTATATTTTGGAATAATAATTTTGTTCTGTTCAAGAAGCTTAGTTAGTTGATCTATTTTCTTGTGCATGCAATATCTCTTTGGGTGGTATCCTTTCTTGCAGTAGGGACACTCAGGTCTTTTCTGTTTCTCCTTCTTGGAGCCGGACGCTCCTTTTGATGGACTTGAATTTTCATTGAGCTTGGATTTAGATGGCTTCTTGTCCTTTCCTTTTTTCCTCCCTTTCACATTCGTCCAACTTGCTTCTCCAGCTAGAAGAGCTAGATCTTTGGAGGCCTTGATGGCACCCATTTGAATCAATTTGTCCTCTTCTTGAATGAGAGCTTCAGTAAAGACTTCTAAGGTTGGCATCTTCCATCCAGGGATTGACATTCGCCCAGAATGGAAGGTAGATACAAAGACAGAAAATTGAGATCCAAGTTTGCTCAAAATAGAGAGCACCAATTGATCATCACTTTTAGTGATCCCACAATGCTTGCATTGCAAAACCAAGTTCTTAAATTTTGAGAAGAATTCTTGAATGGTCTCAAAATTGCTAGGTTGTAGGGAAACCAATTCATTTTCGAAAGCATGGCCTCTTAGCCCATCTTTTTTTCCAAAAAGACTCTCTAATTTTACCCATAACTCATTTGGAGTCTTCAATCCTTCGACATGAAATAGTAGATCTCTAGAAATATGAAGGCATATGTAACCAAAGGCTTCATCCATTTTATTTAGATGCTTGGTTTTCTCCACAGCTGAATGTTGTTCGGTTTCTCTTCCCATTGTCACCCTGTATAGTTCACTAGTATACACACTAGTGGATTTGGACCCAAAATCCAATGACCTCCGATGAAGAAGGACTATGTTGTCGGATTTCACCTTAAAAATCTCAAAATTTGATGATCTTTTTAAAATTGATAGAAGGAGACGTCGGATATCCGACGGATATGCCCATATCTGACGGTTCTGTGGATATCCGACATCATATTATGCATTGGGATGTCGGATATCTGACATCAATTCTCCTTCAATAACTAGGTTCAAGGCGTCGGATATCTGATAGAAGGTTGACTTTTAAAACTTATAAATATTGAAACATTCCGACATGTTTGCTATACAAGCGACGGTTTGCGGAAGTTTTTTTATTCGGCGAACTGTTTTTCAACAGACTGTTTTTCATTATTTCCATTGTTTTTGAGATTCAATCAAGCAAAGTGTGGAGCTTCATTTTCTAAGATTGATAATTTTCATTCAATCTCTTTACGAGAAAATGTCAACTAGCAATATTTCTGATCCAGACGAACAAAATCGACAATTGCTTGCTAGATTGTGGGAAGGAGTTGAAAAAAGGGGTGATAGGAAATGCTATTGTCCATGTACTCAATGCAGGGGCTTTAAGAGGAAAAGAATTTTAATCACAACAACCACAAAACATTGTAGGGACCATGGGCATGCTAAGGGGGGACATGAATACCATCCATTTGTAAGTTTTGCATTATATATATTTTTATTTTTATTACTTTTGTAAATTTATGTATTGATCATGGTTTCAATAGATGGGGACTAACATGGACAATAAATATTATTTTAATATTAAATATTTATTATACTATTTCTTTTTGTTTTGTGCATGTTGAATCTAGGGTATAGTAGAATAACTCATTTATTTGTTCGTTAGTGAGACTAACCCACTCACCGGGGAAAGCACTTACCTCTCTAGATTTGTGACACTTTCTATCATGATAATAGAAATAACGACTATATTGGCATGTTGTAATTTCTCTTATATTTTCTCTATATAAATTACCATAGCATCATTTATCTTACCTTAGTGGAGTACAGTATGAGAAATTTTGTGTTATATTTGAGTAGCTTTGCTCAGTAATTGGGTCAATTATTATGGCTCTTGGATAGTTTGGATGCACCTATTTGACCAAAAGTTCAATAGGTCGTTTCTCTTTTCATCCCAATAGTACAAAATTTGTTACATTTTAAATGCATCACATAAATGTGTACATTTTGCATTTGAAATTTTTACATTTTGCGGTTGAATTTCTTATATTAACTTTTATCTATTGATGGTTTCATGTAATTATAAAGGAAAGACATCCTAGGGCACTTCGTCTGGAGGAAGTGCTTCCACAACAAGTACCTGAAGCTATGAATATTAATGGAGAACAAGTTAATGATCACATTAATGATGAAGATGATCATTCTGAAAACACAGTTGAAGATGATGTTACAAATAATTTGATCCATGATTCATTTAATGTTGGAATGGTCGATGTTGATCATGATGATGATGATCATGAAAATGATGAACATTTTGATGATATTCATGATATACCTCTTCTTGATAAGGCATACGAACACCTTTATGAGGGCTCTAAGACAAATCTTCTCTCTGCTATATTATTGATAATTGTTGAAATATTGTAACTTCAAAGAATATTATATTTGTATATTATTTATTCCGGAGATGTTCCATACCTCCGATGTGATTATACTATAAATCCGGAGATGTTTATTCCTCCGATTTGGTTGTGGTAACTAGGGTTATTAGACCCACCATGTGGGGGTCGGCCCAGTCAGTTATAATGGGGTATTTAACCTAATGGTTAAATACGAGCCTACATGTACTTGTGTAAAATACATATCAGAGTAGTGTATAAATAGAGGAGGTGTGTTCCTCATTATACACACACACTCACTTGAGGATAGCGCACTTGTGGAGGAGAGGTCTGCTATTGTGGAGAAGGAGATCATGTCTCAGGGTTTCATCTTTGTATATTGTTGGTCATCTATATTGAGGAAGCTTTGCTGGGTTTTCTACCCCATGAGGGTTTCCCAGGATAAATATTTGTCTCTTGTGTTTATGCTGTGCTTGTTGTTTCTTCAGTGATCCTGTATATGCTATTATTGTGAAATGGAATGTAATGCTGCTATTTTCTGTCTTAGCATATTGAATTTTAACATGGGATCAGAGCTAACCTGAAGGAAGACAAGTACAAGTTAGGGTTTCTGCCTCTTCCAGATCTCAGTCAAATTCAGGTGACCTAGGAAAAAAGGTCATAACTTGGGCTAGGAAGCTCCAAATGAAATTTCGTAAAAAGTGACAGGTAGTACACAGACTGTACTATCTCAGGAAACTTTTTCAGAGGCCGAAATTAAACCAGTGACACGTGGCACACCGTACAAGTTCGCTCTCCTATTTTATCCCATAAACAGGTCACGTTGCGACACTTGGCATAACTCTCTCTCAGAGAGTCCAATTGAGGTCAGACCTGTCAGGATGGAAAGATAACAGGTAGATCTATCTCAAGAAACGTTTTCAGAGGCCGAAGGTGAACTAGTGACACGTGGAAGGTCGTACAAGTTCGCTCTCCTGTTTTATCCCATAAACAGGTCACGTTGCGACACTTGGCATAACTCTCTCTCAGAAAACCCAATTGAGGTCAGACCTGTCAGGATGGAAAGATAACAGGTCAGGCTACTGCAGAAAAAGGGTTTCAGACCCTATGGAGCAAAAATTTAAGAGTTATAGCAGAAACAATCAGGTGCATATTTCTGTCAAAACAGAATTATTTTTTAGCACCTTTATTCATGGCTTCCGGAATTTAGGGTTTCGGAGAAAGTTAGAATTTTTGGAATCGGAGTCCACGGCTGAATGCTACTCAGAAAAATCGAAATTTAGAGACCAAGTTCGAATTTTTTGGTTGGGTGGAAGACCGGGCTTGATCAAACCCCAGTTCGGGATTTTGATCGGAAAGATGGAAAATTAGGGCTTCAGCAAAAGTTGGAATTTTTGAAGTCTGTAACCACAGCTGGAAACTCCTAAGAAAAATAAGAGTTTAGAGCCTTGGATTGAACCTTTTGTTTGGGAAGAAGGGTGGGCTTCATCAAACCCTAGTTCGGGATCTTGTCCAGAAGATCCAGAAGTTTCAAAGGCAATTTTGAGGGGTCAAATTTTGGAAATTCCAAAGTTGAAGTATGCTAGTTTGATCAGCTCAGCAAGACATATTCTTTCATCCATTGAGAAGTGTGAAAGTCAAAGGTTGAATCTTTAGGGGTTTCTCTAGAAAACCCTAATTAAGCTCTAGATCAAGTTTCAGGGGGAGTTGAGGCTAAGGCCTTACATAAGAAGACTACAAGAAGTCTCGACAGGTATGACTTAAGGAGGCTCAGGTATGTCTTGAAATCTAATTCTTGATTAAGTTCATGATGTGTTTGTCTTCATATTATTTGTTAGTACAATCTTGATTAATGTTAGACTTATCTTATCACCCTAGTAACAGTATGAATGCATGTGAATGATTGAAGACATTCATTGATTAGGATTATATGATTGTACTAATGCATTATGGTGTTGTGTGAGGTTGATGTTGTCTGCTAACAAGATACAGGTACATCACAAAAGACAAATCAAGTTCCATGACCATGACCACATGAAGACAAAGACTCATCCATAATCTTTGTTCTACTTACGAGGTATGTATGACCTTGTTGTATTATGCTTAACCTATGAGACATGCAGGTTCTAGCTCAGGATCTCTAAATCATTGAAGAGATTGTTTAGGTATGTTGTACATAACTAAGTAGGTATACTAATCCAGGTATGTTTCCCATGAATCTTACCTTGTGTTAAGATCCCTTATATAAGTATACTTGGTATGATTGGTTATGCTTATTCATAAAGTTAGTAATCAAGGGATTATGCATATTATGTCTTTTATCTTGATTGATGATATGCATGAGTAAAACAAGACTTCCCTGAAATCTTGAATACTAATGTTTATTAACTATAATCATGACTATACATTCTCAAGATTATTTAGAACTATAATGTTTTGATAACATTTAGAACATACTAATGGGTGTATGTTTGTGTATGAGATCATGAGGATGACACTTGAACATGCACAGTGGTACATAATGAATAGAAGTTCAAAAGACATACAGAAGATCAAGCGGGAGGCAACCACACAAACATAAAAGATAAGCATTTGAGTTGTTATTTGAAATAGTAAATGATATTTCCTGTAATAGGTTGTATGCATATTTGTATTCCTATAATATATCATGCTAAGTGTAAATATTCATAGAACATTGAACAGTATACTACTAATATGCATATGATTGGTAAGTTGGACAAACATTCCATTGTTGCTTGTCTAGAATGAAACCTCTTTGCTGACATGCTGAGAGTTGTGCACACTCTCGATAGTATGTTCTGGTAGAGATGGAAGGCATCTAGATAGCCACTGTATGCATACAGGATATGGGAAAGTGTTGTGCCAAAGTATTGGTCAAGATAGTTGCATAACTATGTAAATGATATCTATATGCATAATAGGTTATCATGTCAATATGATTTGATGATTATGAAGTATTACTAATCATGTACCTAATTTTGATTTGTAGGAAAAATCATGATGAATGATGAACAAGTGATGGATGTTCAACAAAAGGATTTACGAATCAAACACACTATAGAAGGATTGTGGCTAGAAGATTCTCCTAGAAAGAGGAAGAGAATCATGATGAAATGTTTGCTCCAAGTGGCTAGATAAGACCATTCTCTTAATGGTGTAATTAAAGAAGAAATGTGAATCAGGTTTTGATAAGCTTAATGATCACCATGGGTGATGTGGATCTCAACCTTTGCTACAAGGTTGAATATGATTTCTATACACAGATGACATGGATTCAAGAAGGAACTCACCACAGAGTTCGAATGATATTGAGGCTCATATCAGTAGACCCATCTGATGAGAGATGGCATAGATAGATGACTGTAGAAAAGAAAATAAAAGTTCTTAGATTAATGTATTACTTCCTAGGTCTGGAAGTATGGAAAGGCTTAGTAGGAATCCTTCTCAACCAGAGAAAGTATGCTGAGAAATCTTGAGAAGACTTGATATGATGGAATGGCCACTCTTATGGATTCCAACTTGAAACTGTTAGGAGATGACTCATCAGAGTTAGTGGATATAACTCTGTACAGTCAAATTATTGGGTCATTGTTGTATCTAACATATACTAGATTAGAGATATGCCTTGTTGTGAACACCTTGAGTCAGTATCTAGTAGAAACTAGATGTGTTCACCTGATAGTTACAAAGCATGTGATAAGGCACATAAAGGACACGATAGAATGCTATCTTGAAGATCATGACTTCAGATGGTTATTCAGATTCTGATTGGGCAGGAAGTGTATCAGACAGGAAGAACACATCGAGAGGATGTTATTGTCTGGGGTTAGCCATGATGTCGTGGTTTAGCTGGAAGCAGTCTAGTGTGGCTCTCAGCACAAGCGGAATATATGGCTGTTTGCTCCGCTAGTTGTGAAGAAGTTTGGCTTCAGGATTGTTTGACTTAGAGATAGAACCAACTGAGATCCTATGTGATAATTAGAGTTGTATCAAGATGACATAGAATCTAGTGTTCCATGATAAGTCAAAGAACATAGGGAACAAACAAGATATGACGCGAAAAGGAACTATAAAGTTTGAATTTGTAATGGGTTACCTTTGTACTAACCAAACCTTTACCTCAAGTGAAGAAGTTACCAACATACTAACCAAACCTCTGTCTCGAGTGAAATTTGAATACTTCCGAGACAAGCTTGGTGTAGTTCAAAAAGGACTCTCCTCGAAAGGGGGAGTAGTATAGTCACTGATGATAAGTTGGTCTCATCGAACAACAAGGTCGATGATGAGGTAACCTGTTCTCCACACCTAGATACTTAGAAATATTTAGATTTAGGACTCTTATACTTAGAATACTTAGTTTTACTTATACATGCTTTTGATGTTAGATGTATTAGTAAGAATACATGCTTTTGATGATAAGATGTATTGGTAAGAATACATACTTTTGATGACACATGTATTGATTAATGTACTTGTATGGTTGAGGATACTTGTACTTGTATTGATGAGAATACATGTGGGGATTGTATCATCCTTGAACACATGTTCTAAAGTGAGCCGTAGATGTATGGTCTCCGAGAATGAAGTCCTTAGTGGACAGTTGAGGGGATTGGATCATCCCTGGACTTTCAGTCCTAAAGAGAGCCGTAGACGTGAGGTCTCCGAGAATGAATTCCTTAGTGGACAGTTGAGGGGATTGGATCATCCCTGGACTTTCAGTCCTAAAGAGAGCCGTAGACGTGAGGTCTCCGAGAATGAAGTCCTTAGTGGACAGTTGAGGGGATTGGATCATCCCTGGACTTTCAGTCCTAAAGAGAGCCGTAGATGTGAGGTCTCCGAGAATGAAGTCCTTAGTGGACAGTTGAGGGGATTGGATCATCCCTGGACTTTCAGTCCTAAAGAGAGCCGTAGACGTGAGGTCTCCGAGAATGAAGTCCTTAGTGGACAGTTGAGGGGATTGGATCATCCTTGGACTTTCAGTCCTAAAGAGAGCCGTAGACGTGAGGTCTCCGAGAATGAAGTCCTTAGTGGACAGTTGAGGGGATTGGATCATCCCTGGACTTTCAGTCCTAAAGAGAGCCGTAGACGTGAGGTCTCCGAGAATGAAGTCCTTAGAGGACAGTTGAGGGGATTGGATCATCCCTGGACTTTCAGTCCTAAAGAGAGCCGTAGACGTGACGTCTCCGAGAATAAAGTGATGGGGATTGCATCATCCCGGAACCACTAAGTTCAAAATGTACGTGATGGGGATTGTATCATCCCCGGACTTAGGTCCCTGAATTGATCCGTAGACATGAGCTCTCTGAGAAGTGGGGATTGTATCATCCCCGGACTGCGGTCCCTGAATTGATCCGTAGACGTGAGGTCTCCGAGAAGTGGGGATTGTATCATCCCCGGACTGCGGTCCCTGAATTGATCCGTAGACGTGAGGTCTCCGAGAAGTGGGGATTGTATCATCCTCGGACTTAGCTCCCTGAATTGATCCGTAGACGTGAGGTCTCCGAGAAGTGGGGATTGTATCATCCCCAGACTGCGGTCCCTGAATTGATCCGTAGACGTGAGGTCTCCGAGAAGTGGGGATTGTATCATCCCCGGACTTAGGTCCCTGAATTGATCCGTAGACGTGAGGTCTCCGAGAAGTGGGGATTGTATCATCCCTGGACTGCGGTCCCTGAATTGATCCGTAGACGTGAGGTCTCCGAGAAGTGGGGATTGTATCATCCCCGGACTTAGGTCCCTGAATTGATCCGTAGACGTATGGTCTCCGAGAAAGTGATTTTTGATGTGGTTACTTGTATCGGTAGGATACTTGTATTGATGATGTGGTTACTTGTATCGGTAGGATACTTGTATTGATGATGTGGTTACTTGTATCGGTAGGATACTTGTATTGATGATGTGGTTACTTGTATCGGTAGGATACTTGTATTGATGATGTGGTTACTTGTATCGGTAGGATACTTGTATTGATGATGTGGTTACTTGTATCGTTAGGATACTTGTATTGATGATGTGGCTACTTGTATCGGTAGGATACTCGTATTGCTGATATGGTCACTTGTATTGGCATGAATACTTGTACTGCTGATGATCGTGTGATGACGATGCTGATGATCGTGTGATGACGATGCTGATGATCGTGTGATGGCGATGCTGATGATCATGTGATGACGATGCTGATGATCGTGTGATGACGATGCTGATGATCGTGTGATGACGATGCTGATGATCGTGTGATGACGATGGTGATGATCGTGAGATGACAATGCTGATGATCGTGTGATGACGATGCTGATGATCGTGTGATGACAATGCTGATGATCGTGAGATGATGATGCTGATGATCATGTATCGTGAGGATCCATATGATGATATTGTTGTAGCTGTTCAAGTGCTACAGAAGATAAAGACTCAATACTGAAGATGTCGATGTTCTAGTATTGAAGATGTTCCAGTAACTGCTTGAGTTACTAATGATGTTGAGAAAGCTTCCAATGATTTATAGATGTATCATGTATGATGTTGATGACTCCTTGCTCGTGCAGATACTGTTATAATATCCTTCTCATTAAGGGGGAGTGTTGAAATATTGTAACTTCAAAGAATATTATATTTGTATATTATTTATTCCGGAGATGTTCCATACCTCCGATGTGATTATACTATAAATCCGGAGATGTTTATTCCTCCGATTTGGTTGTGGTAACTAGGGTTATTAGACCCACCATGTGGGGGTTGGCCCAGTCAGTTATAATGGGGTATTTAACCTAATGGTTAAATACGAGCCTACATGTACTTGTGTAAAATACATATCAGAGTAGTGTATAAATAGAGGAGGTGTGTTCCTCATTATACACACACACTCACTTGAGGATAGCGCACTTGTGGAGGAGAGGTCTGCTATTGTGGAGAAGGAGATCATGTCTCAGGGTTTCATCTTTGTATATTGTTGGTCATCTATATTGAGGAAGCTTTGCTGGGTTTTCTACCCCATGAGGGTTTCCCAGGATAAATATTTGTCTCTTGTGTTTATGCTGTGCTTGTTGTTTCTTCAGTGATCCTGTATATGCTATTATTGTGAAATGGAATGTAATGCTGCTATTTTCTGTCTTAGCATATTGAATTTTAACAATAATGAAATTGAAGGTTATGAATGGTCTTTCAAACGTATCAGTCACACGGATGTTAAGGTATGTAATATATTCCATCACAAAATATATATGATTTTGTATAATTTTTTTGTTCATTCATATATAAGTCAAATTATTACGGATGAAATTTGTTCCATTAATATTATTTCTATATTATATTAACTAGATTTTTATTTTAATTTGTTGTAGCATGATAGGTGAATATTTGTTACCACCGTCAAATATTTTACCTCGCACATATCGAGATGTATCTGCCATCATGAAAGAAATTGGAATGCAGTATGAAGCAATTCATGCATGCCTCGATGACCATGTTCTATATTACAATCAGCATGAATTTGCAATAGAATGTCCTGAATGTCATATTAGTAGATATTGCACAGATCAAGTAACTAAAAAGGTGCCTCGCAAGGTTCTATGTTATATTCCCATTATTCCACGTCTGCAACGACTGTTCAGGTACAAAAACATAGCATAGTTTATGGATTACCATGCATGGAACAGAAGTCAAGACGACATTATTCGGATGCCTGCAGATGGGTCTGCATTTAGAGATATGGAGGAAAAATGGCCCCACTTTAAAGAAGAACCTCGTAGTCTTAGGATTTATTTGGCAGCAGATGGTGTCAATCCATTTGTAGAGATGAGATCCATTTACTTGGTGTGGCCTATTTTTGTTATCAGCAACATCATTCCTCCATGGTTGACAATAAAGAGGGAACACATAATGTTGTCGATGATTGTTCCAAGTACGAACCCTGCAGTTTTTTTTTTAAGTAGTTGTATCTCATTTGTCGTATTTTTGTCGCATAATGTCATATATATATTTAATGTTTTTCTATTGTGCAATATGGTTTAATATATGTAATCTAAATGGTTAGTCTCATATTTATATTTTTTATATGTTCATATCAATCAGGTAAGTACCAAGTGAAGGATATGAATGTATATATCGAACCTCTTATTGACGAGCTACTAAAGTTATGGAATGGCATCACTATGTATGACATATCTAGACCAATACGACAAAGGCAATTTCAATTCCGTGCAATGCTTGTATGGACAATACATGATGCCCTAGGGTTAACCCATTTCTGTGGTATGTAATTATAAGTTTCACTTTATTTTCAAAAAGTTATATGAACTACTAGTTAATATACTACGCACGCATGTTTTTCTAAATAATCCAGTCATTTTGTATATAATTATAATTGGTCACATAGATATTCCATCTCTTTATGTAGGTCTTCAGACAAAGGGGAAATTTGCATATCCAGTTTGTGGTCCTAAGATCAAATCTCGTCGTTCAAAAAGCTTAGGAAAGGAGGTGTTTGATGAGTATAGGCACTTCCTCTATAAGAATCACAGGTATCAAACTACCGAAAAACATATGTTCAATGGCAAGTAAGAGACTGCATTAAAACCGCAGAGAATGACACCTCGCCTATGGAAGTTGCAATATAATAGAAATTGTCAAGGTACGTATAATGAATCATCGTATATGATATGTTATATTGTATTTTTTTATATTGTGTGTTTTTTACCGTAATTGACATTAATTTATGTAATTTCATGATTGTCGTTCATGTGATCATGAAGGAATTAAAGGGCTTCCACGAGGAATGAAAAGTTATCCTAGACAATTCAGTAGGTTTCCCTACTATGAGCGCCTACAAATTGCTCATCTATTTGATATAATGCATATCGGAAAGAATGTGACCGAAACATTATGGCGAATATTGGATGGAAGGAGTGACAAAGAAAACATTGTCAAAAATTGCAAAGACATTCAAGATAGCAACCATGCAATGAAAGACGTCATTCAATTTCATAGAAATAGAGAGAAAATTAATATAAACTCACTTCCATGGATGTTAACGAACCAGCAAAGTAATGTTGTAAAAGAAGTCATTCAAAAAATTAAATTTCCCACCGGATTTTGTGCGAACATGAAGAATATCATAACAAAGAAAGGTGATTTCACGGGGGTGAAAAATCATGATTGGCATGTCTTCATGAAGGTAATTATAATGGTATATATTTAATTTTTTTTTTTCGTATTACAGTGAATATGGTTGGTATATTTTTTATTTGTCTACTCTTTGTTGATAAAATGAAACTATTTGTATATTATTGTTACAGTATGTTCTACCTCTCTCTATCCCGAACAATTTCAACAACAATGTCAAGCAAATAATATATAGTCTCAGGAAATACATGAGGTAAGTGGTGATTTTTTCCATGCGCTTAGTGTTTGTTTAATTCAACATAGAACTTATATTTTATTTTCATTCCGTAATTCATGATGTTACGTAATATATTTTTTTTTTCTTTAATCTCTTGATTTGGTTGTCATGTCACTTGTAGATGGTTGTCATCTAAAGAATTCCATAAAGAAGACATAAAGTATTGGAGGAGAGAAATTCCTCGTCTCATGTGTGAAATGCAGAAGCATCTACCTTCGGCATTTTTCAATGCATAAGAACACTACCTCATACACCAAGTTGAGGAGATTGAACTGTGTGGACCTATGCACTCAAGGTCCATGTGGATGGTTGAGAGGCACTTGAAATTTATGAAGGGTTTGGTCAAACAACGAGCATATGCTGAGGGTTCTATGATGGAGGGATATATGGTATACCAAAACATGATGTATATTAGTGAATATCTTCTTAAATTAGCAGAAAAGCTCAATTTACGTCGCATTTGTGACCCAGAATCCAATAAGAGTTTCGAAGGGGAGTACCCGAAGGAGAAAGGTAGATCGAGGAAGGTGAAAGGTAATATAACACATTCTTATATTCAGTATTTTGCATAAATTTATACTGTAATATACTTTGTTAAGTTACTATATTACATTTGTATTGAATTTTAATTTTATTGTCATGAAACAGTTAGTTGAGAGTGGGATGCAATTCATTTATACATCGCAAACAATCTTGACTGGATGAAGGTATGGATCGAACGATGTGAACAATTTGGTCATGGAATATCATGGGAAGGCGTGGCTTCATTGGTTAAAGCTGCACATCGCAATGGAGACAACAATCTAACACAAAGGGGAATTGATTTAGCAAGAAGTTTAAAAGATAAGAAGGTAAGCATATTAATCATCCACACTATTTTTTTTTTGTAAAAAATAATGCCATTGTACGTCACACTATTTTTTTCATTGTATGGCATTATAAACATACACTAGTTAATCATAAATATTGGATCAATGTGTAATCTTTTTCCTGTATGGATTGTTGTAGGTAACACATCATAAGGCTAGGTGGTGCAGTGGATGTAGCTATCGAATCAAAAAGTTGGATGAAACAAAGAAAACATCTGATTGTGGGATATCTGCAGTCTTTGAGATGACCAATGTTTCTTCTAGAAGTGATAGACATCCAAAACTCTCTGAAAATCGATACTATGGGTATCTGGAAGACATTCTTCAGTGTGAATTTAACTCCTTCAAGACATTTCTGTTTGTTGTCAAATGGTATAGGTGTCGATTGAATCAACATGATCCCGATAAAACAATATTTGAACATGATAATGGATTTACCATGGTAAATACAAGGTTGTTTGAGCCAGGAACGGAGTCCTATGTTCTTCCAACCCAATGTGAACAAGTATTTTACTCTAAGGTTCCAGGTAGAGTGGATTGGTCATTTGCTGTGAGACACGATCCAAGGGGAAGGCTGGTAAGTATAACATAGATGAAGGTAATGAAGACGTGCTTGAAGAAGAAGACGACGTAGAAGATGATCATGATCAACATGAGTTAGATGATCATGTTCCTGAAGAAGATGTCGAAGAACTTATTGAATCAGATGATGTATCAGACAATGTCCATGAAGATGATATCGATGATGACATGATGATCGTAACTGACATTGACGATGAGGATGATATGGCCAATCCTTACAATGTTGAATCTGGATCATCGGATGATAGTACAGATGATGACTCAGATGAAGAAGATGATGAAGACCATTGAAGTTTATGAGGTATGCAGTAATAATAAATTAACTGTTTCTTAGTGAGTTTCCATTTTCCAGTATGATATAATTAGAAACATTGCTTGTTATAGAGTATGTCAAAAAACACATTTAAATTTTTTGTACATAGATATTTTTGTCGGGTTATGGGGAATTGAGAGTGATGTGAGGGGGGGTAGGGGCCATAAGAGCTTCCACCTTCACGTGGTTGGCCATGTTTAGTAGAGAATATTAACTTATTCTCAAAACAGAGAAAAGCTTAGTACGGAAATGCATAATTATCAAGACCCAAACATAATCATCATCATCGTCATCATCGTCATCATCAACATATTTTTCTTCTTCATTGACATCTTCATAATCTTGATCATCATCTTGATCATCATCATCATCACCATCATCATCATCGTCGTTGTCATCGTCGTCATCGTCGTCGTCGTCATCGTCATCGTCGTCACGACCATCATCATCATCATCATCATTGTCATCATCATCATCATCATCGTCACGACCACCACCATCATCATCATCATTGTCACCATATTCATCATCATCATCATCATCGTCATCATCATCATCGTCATCATCATCATCGTCATCATCTTCATCATCATCATCGTCATTATTCTTCATCATCGGCATTGCCATCATCACCATTGGAGCATCAAAAACCATACCTATAGGTTAAATAATGTGCTACATGGGGCCAATGTTGAAATTTCTTAAATATTTGTTGGCTTGGACTAAAATTGCGCATGGTTAGTCAAGACGCATGCATTGACGGTGTGGGAGGGTTTTCGGATTCAAACCTGACTAACACTAACCATTGGAGCATCAAAAACCATACCTATAGAGTAATTAATGTGATACAATATGGGGCCAACGTTGAAATTTTTTAAATATGTGTTGGCAAGGACTGAAATTTGGCATGGTTAGTCTAGACACATGCATTGACGATGTTGGAGGGTTTTCGGACTCAAACTTGGCTGACACTCACCATTGGAGCATCAAAAACCATACCTATAGATTAAATAATGTGCTACATGGGGCCAATGTTGAAATTTCTTAAATATTTGCTGGCTTGGACTGAAATTTGGCATGGTTAGTCTAGACACATGCATTGACGGTGTGGGAGGGTTTCTAGACTCAAACATGGCTGACAATAACCATTGCAACATCAAAAACCATATTTATAGATTAAATAATGTGATACATGGGGATAACGTTGAAATTTTTTAAATATGTGTTGGAAAGGACTGAAATTTGGCATGGTTAGTCTAGACGCATGCATTGACGGTGTGGGAGGGTTTCTAGACTCAAACATGGCTGACAATAACCATTGCAGCATAAAAAACCATACTTATATATTAAATAATGTGATACATGGGGCCAACATTGAAACTTTTTAAATATGTGTTGGCTTGGACTGAAATTTGGCATGGTTAGTCTAGACGCATGCATTGATGGTGTCAGAGGGTTTCTCGACTCAAACATGGCTTACAATAACCATTGTAGCATAAAAAACCATACCTATAGATTAAATAATGTGATACATGGGGCCAACGTTGAAATTTTTTAAATATGTGTTGGCTTGGACTGAAATTTGGCATGGTTAGTCTAGACGCATCCATTAACGGTGTTGGAGGGTTTTCGGACTCAAACTTGGTTGACACTCACCATTGGAGCATCAAAAACCATACCTATAGATTAAACAATGTGCTACATGGGGCCAACGTTGAAATTTCTTAAATATTTGCTAGCCTGGACTGAAATTTGGCATGGTTAGTCTAGACGCATGCATTGACATTGTGGGAGGGTTTCTAGACTCAAATATGGATGACAATAACCATTGCAACATAAAAAACCATACCTATATATTAAATAATTTGATACATGGGGCCAACGTTGAAATTTTTTAAATATGTGTTAGCAAGGACTGAAATTTGGCATGGTTAGTCTAGACACATGCATTCACGGTGTGGGAGGGTTTCTCGACTCAAACATGGCTGAAAATAACCATTGTGGCATCAAAAACCATACCTATAGATTAAATAATTTGATACATGGGGCCAGTGTTGAAATTTTTTAAATATGTGTTGGCAAGGACTGAAATTTGGCATGGTTAGTCTAGACGCATGCATTGACGGTGTGGGAGGGTTTCTAGACTCAAACATGGCTTACAATAACCATTGCAGCATCAAAAAACATACCTATAGATTAAATAATGTGATACATGGGGCCAGCGTTGAAATTTTTTAAATATGTGTTGGCTTGGACTGAAATTTGGCATGGTTAGTCTAGACGCATGCATTGACGGTGTGGGAGGGTTTCTCGACTCAAACATGGCTTAAAATAACCATTGCAGCATCAAAAACCATACCTATAGATTAAATAATGTGATACATGGGGCCAACGTTGAAATTTTTTAAATATGTGTTGTCTTGGACTGAAATTTGGCATGGTTAGTCTAGACGCATGCATTGACAGTGTTGGAGGGTTTTCGGACTCAAACTTGGCTGACACTCACCATTGGAGCATCAAAAACCATAGCTATAGATTAAATAATGTGCTACATGGGGCCAATGTTGAAATTTCTTAAATATTTGCTGGCTTGGACTGAAATTTGGCATGGTTAGTCTAGATGCATGCATTGACGCTGTGGGAGGGTTTCTAGACTCAAACATGGCTGACAATAACCATTGCAGCATAAAAAACCATACCTATAGATTAAATAATGTGATACATGGGGCCAACGTTTAAATTTTTTAAATATTTGCTGGCTTGGATTGAAATTTGGCATGGTTAGTCTAGACGCATGCATTGACGGTGTGGGAGGGTTTCTAGACTCAAACATGACTGACAATTACCATTGCAGCATCAAAAACCATACCTATAGATTAAATAATGTATCTTTTTTCTACTATAGGGTTTATCATTTGTTATTTCTCTTGTATCTTTTTTGCATTATCTTCATTTAAATCTCAATTGCTATCAAATTAGATAACAAACATTTTGTTCTCTTCATTACGAAATATGGTAACATCATTGATGGAACTTATTTATTTGCTTTTCCATTCATGTTTACATCAAAATACGAAAATCAACCATTATGTCACAAAAGACCTTTCTGTTGCAGTATGGAGCATACACATTAAGTATATTAAAGGGTCTTTCCAACCCCCTAATACGACCTTCAATTTTGATACCTGCAACTGTGTGAAATGGAGAGAAATCAACATGTAGCGGGTTTCAAGCCACTAACAAACCTTTTGACGTACCATTGGCATCCACACCACAACACTTCCAGGTGGGATTTAGTTTAAGAAAAAATTTACATGCATTATTGTTTTATTGTATGAATCACACTATGTTATGGTAGCTCCCATTATTATATTGAATATATCCCTCTATACTCTATATGGAAGCTTCCGGTGTTATATTGCCATCCCCCAAGATAAAGGCCCAACGATCACCGAAGCTAGCACACCAAAGTTATAAGGTACTAAGCTAACAAAGCCTAGATTGGGTAGTGGGAATATTGGTTGTGATACTCTCCACCCAAGTTCTAATCTAGTTCACGACATGTTATGGTGGACATTGGGGATACCCTTATTCTTCGTAAATAGCAAGTGTCTATTACTTCCATGGATGTAGCCTGTAACGCCAATAAACCACAATTAAAAAAAAATACTAAACCATAAGGTACTAAGCAAATCCATCCCACTATTTGAAACTCCAAACTTAGCTTTAAAAAATAAGCAACCTGATTTCCATGAACAATTTAAAACCATGCACAATTTAAATAGTATTAAAGGAGTCTCAAACAACAATAGAATCTGCAATGATGTTTTTGATGGTACGAGTCATTTCCTTGTGAGGGATTTGAGAATATTTATAAAATCACTTTCTATAACAATGGGATGGGACTTAATGTCTCTATCCAACTTCAAACCGGTAAAAAGGGCTTTAGATTTAGTAACATAATTGGTTTGGTGTCCTCCTTCTCTATAAAGGATGCAACTAACTTTCTCTGATCATCTCTTTTTAGACCTCTCCATCAACTCCCAGGTTTCCCAACACCTTAAAAATTTCTTCTTAGTCCAATTACGAAAGGGCTTATACCAGAAGTTTTGTTCTTCTAATTGTTCTTATCAAAAGTTCTAATGAAATTCAAAGGCCCCAATTAATCCAATTCTTCTTATCAAAATTTCTCATGCAATTCAAAGGCCCCAATTATGGTTTTAGAGAATACTAATTACAATTCAAAGGCCCCAATTATGGTGTTCGAGAATATATGAATATTCTCTGGTTTGAAAAGCCTTTTCATTAAACTTTGTAACAAACTCATCTCTTCTTTAATGAATTCAATGTGACAAAGATATTTGAAAAAGTTGAATATGTTTTAACTCTATCCACTACCATTAAATGTCTTGAGTCTTGTTATTTTTCTAGTTTCTACACATTTGCATTTGAATGGGTTGAAAATTGATAATAAAAAAACTTAATATAAAACAACTTAATGTAAAACAATATATAATATAAAACAATACAAAATAAAATATTATATAAAAAAAAAAAAACAAACTATATATAATACAAAAAAAAATCACTTACCATTTCACTTTCGATTTGACACGCCCCCATTTCACTCTCAATTCGACACCAGGAGGAAGGAGGAGCTCTGCAACTCTATGAAACCTGAAGCGGAGAGCTGGAGGAGAGCATGATTTGATACCCCATTTCAATTTGACACATGCGATCAGGAGAGGTGCTCTGCAAAATCAATTTTCAAACCCTAAATGATTTCAATCCGACATAGAGGACCTCGAGAAGGTAGATATGTCCTCAGTGTGTCTATGAATTATATGTTTAATGCATACATGTGCTTGTCATATACAATGATATCTTTTCCAGGATTGCTTTCCTGTCCGCCTTTAGGACAATACCGCACTGAGTCATGACCTTTATTAGGCTGTTATGCGCCTGCTAGCACTGGACCGTGACTTTTAGGGCTGCGTTGTGACCTGTGTAAGCCTGCCAGGAGTTCTATGAAAGTTGTGTTGTAGGAAGCTATCACCTCTGCCCAGCTTGTAGAGAGAATTCGTGACTTATATGAGACTGTAGAAGGCTGTCGTGACTTGCTTCAGCTTGTAGAAGGTTGTCGAGACTAGTGTTGAGCCTATTAGGGCTGGTCTGTGACTATTGATGATTCTTCTTGGGCTGCCATAAGCTTATTTTGTTGGGCTGTGACCATGTTGACCCTATATGGGCTGCAGTGACTGTTCTGTGTTTTTCTATCCTTACTGGTACCTATCATGACTGTTTCAAGGCCTGTTCAGTGGGTTGTGTCCTTGCTGGTGCTTAAAATGACCCTTGTTGAGTATGTTGTGACCATTCAAAGAGTGCCCTTGCACATTCTCAACTCTTTGAGGTTGCTACTGCTATGTATCAAAGTGCCATTGTCTAAGGGTGTATGGTTTAATACTTCTTCGTTGTTATTTTATTGTTGTATGACTATCTCAAAGAGTGTTAAAGTTGAAAGAGATGAAAATTATGTTTAAATTTATCTTACCTTGTCACAATTGTACTTATTTTGTTTCTAGCATTGATTTAGGAATTTATTTATGCATTAAAGTATAAATATTTTAATTTTCTGCTCCAAACCCTAACCTAACACAATTTTCAACTCATACAAAAAGCTGTAGCCTCTCCTGAGCAGACCTTAGTCCCAAAACAGTCCCGAAGTAGTACTTTTTGTAAACTAAAACCATCATACTTTGAACTTTCCTCAAGTCTCAGCATGGAAGCAGCCTCCATCTCCGATTTTGAAATGAATGCCTTAGCCTCCACTAAATTAAATGAATGCCACAAAAAATTGTTGTGAATTGGAGGGATGTTAAGTTAACCAACCAAACCGAATGCAAAAAGCAAGACCCTCATGTTAGGTGGGTACACACCTATAGACGATGATCAGATGGCATGCTCCCCGCTATCCGTTTATCTGCGATTCAACCCTTATTCCTGTTGGATGGACACAATATATATATTAATTTGGAGTAAAGCCAAACCTTCCATACTTTGCATAGTTTCTCTCACTTTCTAGTAAACCTAAGACCTTCTGTTTTAAATAACTTCACAACTTTCATTTAACTGCTGGAGAATCTAAATCCTACCACTTCAGGCTTTCCTTATATATTTTTGCCTAGCATTTGATGGGAGGTTTTCCTTCTGTCTTTTATAATTGCATAATATGTACATTTAGAGTTGTTTGCAATAACCCCCGAACTATTACTTCATTTTATACATTATATCCCTTCAGGCTGCCGCTTAGTAGTATCCCTTTGCTTCTTAGGGTATTGCAAAGTTTTACTTTATTTATTATTTTGCCTCTATTTTACTTTTTGGCTTATCAGAGTATTAATGTCTTCTTGGATGTCTCATTCCTTCACCATGCTGGCAAAATTGGAACTACACACACAGGCTCAACGAGTTTATCTATAATGTGGGCCTCTTCATTGTAACCAGCTCCTTCTTTTTTTGCCTCATAGTAAGGTAAATTACTAGCGTATTGGATAGAAATCACGTGATCTTTAAACAGACCTTTAGGGCCATACCCAGGATAAGCCTTAGATTCATTGAAATGAAAGGAGTATAAACCCTCAGCCAATTCCTCTAAGCGTAAATTTTTTCTATAGTGATTCCCACATATGTAAAAGGAAACTACAATAAAAGCTTCTTCTTACCATGGATAAAACTACACCATCCCAATCACTGCCTACATAATTATACTAGAAAGAACCTGTTGCAAACAAACCTCAGCAGATAGTAGAGTTTACCTTCAAAACCATATATACTAATGTAGGTTTATTGTTACTCATAAAAATATTAAACCTTTCCATATAAAAATCCTTCACCTATAAAGTGAGGTACTAAAGCTATTTTCTAGTCAACATCTTTCTGAATCTTCCCACAAATGCATCTTGAACTTTATAGAAATGAAGTGGGTCTTATGCCTCCATAACATGGGGTACCATAACTGCATTAAATCTCGGTTGGAGTTTAATTCTAATTTGGTGGCAGCTTCTCAAAAGTGTTACATAAAACCAAAGCGAAAGCTAAATATGAATACATGAAAAACCTCTTGGTTATTTTTCATTTAATTAGCCGAAGTGCTATTTCATACGAAATTATTTATCCCAATCAAAATTTTATCTTTATATATAGGATTTAGTAGCTAACATACGTAACATACCTGAGCATTATAGTTGGGGATTCCTAGCCAACAAGTCTACCATATAACCACGTCATTTCCTTGTAGGGGCCAATCAATTCATATAATTTTACCTGGTACACCTGTGGTATTTCAAATTTTGGATATACCACTTATTTAGAATGAAAAATCCTCCAGCATATGCTTCAAGGAAAGCATCTCTTCTGACATTAAAAACACTTAGTAGACTCTTACAAATTCAACATTTATCATAAAGTAATTGTGTCAAGGAACCTACACCTTCTCTGATTCATCCAATCTCACTATACGGTACTTTGGGTCCCAACGTTTTTCCCACCAGTACACTATTTCTCGAAACTTCAAAACTTCAACCACACAACCAGTGTTCACCAGGACAAAGCTCCAAGCTTTTCCCTCCCTCTAGTTTGAAACAGATAGCTCTATGTACCATTTGTACGTAATAGACCGATGGACAGGTCTATAAACTTGAACTAAGGAGTTTTTAATATTGCCAATGAGAGCTTGGGATGCATCCTTATTTCTGCTACAACTTCATAAAATGTAAACTAAATTTTAAGCACTTAGATAATCCCTAATGCAATACTTTACTCAATCTTCAACTTCATGCCTGTGATATGTACCCAATTATCACTTATTCCGTACTTACTGTTATTGACAACATGTATGGAGAGATATCAAACTTCATTTTAACTTGAGGAATTTATGGGTCAAAGGCACTATGGTTGAATGTTTACATGAGTTATTTTCTTTTCGTGATCTTAGAGGCCACATATTGACCCCCTATTTGATTTGTTGGGGAGTTTGGTTACTTCTAAATGCTTGCATTCTAGAATAAAAGTGAATCCCCACATTCATTTTTTCAACTCCAGTGGTAGCTCCATTTAAATTATATTCCCTGATTGTAGTTTTGAAGGTTTGGTGTGCTATTAGTGAAGTAGTAGTGAATCCAAATATGACTTGGAGTTTTTTTCATGGGGCCTGTCAAGGCCCCATAGAATAGTCCAAGATTAGGTTTTCTCTATATATCTCACATAGCCATTTCTTCATAGATAAATACTACTTGGGGGCTAGGAAAAACAATATGGGTGAGTTTAATTTGCTCTTCTATATTTTGAAATTTGTTGCAGAATTGGGTCTCACCCAGATTCAAGTCATACGGTCTGCGTGTTAAATAACTCAACAAAAAATTAAAGATCAATCTGCTATGGATGTCAACCAAATCATCATCCTCTTTAAATTGCCCTGACTCTATAAATTAGATTGCCCTGATATGCATAGGATTAGGTTGAAAACTATACTACGGCTAAAAATTGCCCTGTCTATAAATTGACATATTCTTCCATGTAGATTATAAAAATTGCAATTAGGTCAAGTTCTCCTTACATGGTTTGGATAAAATTGAAAACTTCAATTTTCGTACAATTAGAAAAGTTTGGGAAATGTAGAATGTGAGGAATGAGAATGTATCAATCATTGCCACCATATGAGTTTTGACAGTAATATTAATTGGCCCCATCCCATTATGAAGTAGAACCATGTGAGATAAATCCTATAACACCATTAGCATCATGATATAAGCAAAATCGAAGTTTTGTTTTCCGTCGAGGCTGCTTGAAGATGATAATTGCCAGAAAGTGTCCCCAGGGTACAAAGTAACGAAACATTTGATGGATTGGAAAAATATATATATAAAAGGAACAGAATTATATAGGCCTAAAATTGCAGTTGGTGCCATTGCGGTCAAATTTAAATCAATTTGTAAGCCACCTCGACGAAAAATGGAACTTCGATTTTGCTTACCCATTTTTGTTGTTCTGGTTTAGGAAATATTTCAGGCTATAATGGTTTGTTTTAAAGTCTTTATCTTCTTAAAATTGGCTTTCATTGTATCATTCATCAAGGTTAGTAAATTCATAGAAGGTAAGCATGCATCATCATACTTCAGATTTCAATCAAACCATCATGACTTGGATTGTGGCAATTTTAGTCTTCGACTAGGGTAGTACTGTAGCAGCTTTAACACATAGAATATAGTAGCTTCAAATTTAGACTGTGGTGGCTTCATAAAAAAACAAGTTGTGGTATAGCTTCCAGAGTTGTGGTTACTATTTTTTTATTAAGCTCATGAAGATTTATATGCAGTTTATTGTTTCTACTATCCTTGTGTTTTTGTGAAGAATGATTGAAGAATGTTATAAGTGTTCCTAGAGAATTATGAACATGGATATGTACAATTCCTTATATTTATTATCACTTTGTTTTATGTGATGAATTCATTTGCATGACTTGAGTATATATAAAGCTCTCATTGAGGTCCCATGAATGAACTTGAACACTTGTTGCATTCATTTAATTTGAAAGAGTAGTTATAGTTTGAAAGATCTCTCTCCTTACCTTAGTTAGCATTCATTGAAAGGAAAGGCTTATTTTATTCATATGCATTTGCATCGTTTGAGTCAGACATCACACCACGAGTTGCACTTCCATCACCCGACTGAGTAATACAACCATTAAAATTTAACTCGTTAACTCAACACACTTTAACCTCGCTTGAGGATAAAAAGAATTTGTTAGTTAGGTAGGAGACTAGGGATAGGCATCCAAACAATTCCCCCCTGTCATTATCATCCGAGACATAGTTGTTGTCCTCTAGAGTGCTAAAATCCTCTTGTACTTGTTGACACGATCATCGACCAATTTGTGGAGTGGCCTCCTATTGTTTCAGGGGTTAAACCGCTGCGAGATTGAGAACTGGATGGACTCTGTGGAATTTCGCACTCCACTTAGCCCTAAGGAAACATCGATCATTGTCTTCCTTGTATTCTCCGGCCACCATACTGGTGATACAAGGGTGATAAGGCAGAAGCGCCAAAAACCATTTCTGACGTGTCATGAACGAGGTAGCTTAGTGACTTTTCTACTAGGGTTCTTTTACCCAGGATCCCTTTCGGTAATGGGATATCCTTTCATTATTGGTCTCTCATTTTGTATTGTTCGACTTGGATTTCATCACCTTGTGAAGGATACAACTTGTTGAGGTCTCCAGGTCTTAGTTAGGAGGTTTTGCTTGCTATTTCACCTTTTTAGAGGGTCTTTTTCTTTTTTGAGTGCTGCTTGTTGGCATTTTGACCACTTTTGTTTTAGCTCGCTTACTGTGACACTGGTCCCAGTACAGTTTTTTGAACTTATCTGATGATGTGTGATGTCCTCTTCCCCTAGGTATTCGAGATGGTTGAGTTAGATGGTCTTCTCAAGGGACTTAAAACCTCTTGATGGAGCCACTAATGCTTGACCTTAGGAGTAGTCTAGAGGACCATGTGATCACATCACCCATGTGGAATTTTCCATTTACTGTGATGATGGTCTTTCAAGTTATATGGAACAATGGTACATTTGAGAGAGAGATGATTGGTACGTTGTACCCCACCTTGGTTGATTGTCTTATGGTCCTTCTATTTTGTCAATAATATTTTTGTGGTACCTTTCCTTTTACCTTTTGGGTCTTTTACTCATCTTGGTATATCTTTTGATTTGTACCACCTTTTATGTTTTTGGTCTTGTGGGTACTACAGTAGTTTGTACACATTTGAGGTACACACCCTGATTTGTCCAACGTGTTATGAGTCTTTATACCTTTTGGTGGTCCTATTTGAGTTACAAGAGGTAGTTACAAGGAGCTATTGCATATATTTGACATTATTTGAACTTCCATCTCTTTGGCATGTCAAATAACAGGTAGTTACAAGGAGCTATTGCATATAAGAGGTAGTTACAAGGATCTATTGCATATATTTGACATTATTTGACCTTCCATCTCTTTGGCATGTCAAATAACAGGTAGTTACAAGGAGCTATTTCAATATATATTTGACCTTATTTATACCTTCCCCACCATGGTTGATTTACTTTTTGACCTTACACCCTGTTTCTTATTGGTCTTGTGGTAGCTTGTCCTTTAATTTTGGTCCTTTCATTTTTTTGTGGTACCTTGCCTCTCACATTTTGGGTCTTTTACTGATCTTGAGTTATCTTTTGAATTGTACCGCCTTTTTTGTTTTTGGTCTTGTGGATATAACTATGGTAGATTGTCCACATTTGAGGTAATACGCCCCCTTAGTCCCAAGGGTTATGAGTCTAATTTATACCCACTCTTTTCTTTTTTACTTGTACCTTACTGGTTGGTTTTTTTACCCTTTGGTTGGTCCTTGTACCTTACTGGTGGCCATGAGTCTCTTTGGCCTCAGTCATCTGGATGTCAGCTCATCTTTATTGTGATTGTACTGAGCCTTTTGACTTTCTTTGATTGATCGTACCAATATAGCCAGTCATCTCTCTCTCTCTTGTTTGTACTAACCCTATAATAGGGTGACTTGGTTCCTAGAGTTGACTGGCCTCTAAGAGGCACAGTCATTTCTGAAAGTAACTCTTCTGAGTATATTACAGGAAACGTCTACACCCAGGTAATTAAATATGTGTTGGTTATAAGACTTAATTAGTAATCAAAGTGTTGGTAATCAAATACGTGGTAAATAATTTGAATTAAGTAGTTAAGGCTTGTCCTGTCATACAAAATTGTTGGTAATGAAATTATATTTGTTGGTAAAGAATTTTAAGAGTGGTGGAACTTGACCTCGACTGAACTTGTGAGGAAAATTATCTTGGATAATAAGTGTCTTGACAGAAAACTGAGTAGAACTATGACTTTATTTCTTGAACCATGACCTTATCATAACTATAACAGATTGCTCCAGGCTCCCATTTGTGAGCTAAACAACACAATAAAATTTTTAACAACAAAAGGAAAGTTTGCAAGATGGGAAGCATTGTTCTGATGTTATAACTGTATTGTTCATGAGCACATTTTTGGGAAAGCAAAAAGCATTCCTAACTTTATAACAAGAGAATATTTGACACAGAAGTGTGGTGTTAATTTTTAAGAAGAGGGACTGAAGCAAGCGAGCACAAGGCAAGCGAGCGTAGAAGTTCAAAGTGAAATCCAGTGGGTCCATAACCCACAAGTAAACATGAAAATCTCTGCTTGGATCGGAGGAAAAAATCATATCTATACTATCCATGATAATATGAGTTGGTTGGATTATATGCAAGACTGGAAACCTAGGTGGGAGTTGAGACATGCTGAAGTATTAGATGCTAACTTACAAGGATCTGATGCTTTTATTAAACTAGTTCCAGAACTCAGAAGAATGCCTATGGGATCTAGTATTGACGTACCAGAGATGATTTACAACAAATCCTTGAGAAAAGAAGCTGATGCAAGCAATTGGTTAACTCACCTATACCATTATCTTAACCTAATCTCAACGGAGGGCTCTACACCTCACCCCGGGCTACGACTATAACAACAATACTACTGTATTAACCGGGTATGTTCTTTGGAAGCATGGCCACATCAAGATGCTAGTCTCCGGTTTCCAAGTTACTACACACACTTATGAAAAATATAAAAAATTATGGTGGAAATTCTTGAGAAAAGAAAATAAAGATAAAACACATTATACCATGCTAAAGTTTGGACCTCAAATGACACATATCCATGAGGATCCTGCATGGTTCATCCCTGATTGGACTAGAGACTGGTGGCGGTCATTCGGCATCAACCTGGCAGCATTAGATCCAGGTGCTATTTATAATCTAAAACGGGAAGTTGGAGAATCTGTCAAATAGGTCAAAGATATTTTGCAGACAAAGCTTATTGAGGCTCAAATCCTTCGGTACTACGTTAAAAACAAACGATAGTGGCTTGTCAAAACCCACATAGACATCCACATGCATCAGAATAGACATGTGGTCCTGAGGTCTGTTTATTCAAAGGCATGGGTTGTTGAATCCAACGTCTTTCGAGAATTGTATGGTCCCCCATACTCGGATGAGTTGTAAATATATCAAAAGTATTTGGCTATGAGTGGGGCCTGTCCATTCAAATTGTCAAAAAGATTGAAAAGAAAGTATTTGTAACTATGTCATGATAATATAAAGAAAGCCCTACTTTTCTCTCTGTCAATATGATTGAAAATCTATATTATGTATTAAATACCCTAAGTTAATATTACAAGTAATTGTCCAAAGGTAGCATTAGTTGGGAGTATGACTGAAAGCTACCATTTTTCAAAACAACTTACATGTTTACGGTTCCATTTTTGCTTGATTCAATTACTTTCAGTCATCTAAGAAGACCATGATTGAATAAGATTATACAAGTTCCACAACATTGTATAAAATATTGTTTTTGAATATTTGTGAACACTTATTAACCACTTAAAAGATCTTACTTTTGAAAGTATTAAAAACTTTTAGACGTTTTCCATAATGGTTAGTGATTTTTATTTTATATTATTATTGCTAAATATAAATATCTTACTAAATGTGACTGGACTTCAATTACCGAGTTGATGAACCCAAACTCATGGGATGAGAGAGACTTTAGGGCAATGACGACACATCTAATAATTGGATGGTTTGATATGGGAGTCTAGACCCAAAGGAGCAATAAAAGAAAGCTCATAATTGTGTGAATTTGTACTCATAAGAAAGATAAAGTGATCGTCTTCCTCATCGCTTGAATGCCTACATGTTGAGAAAGGGAATGAGGATAAAGTAACATTATAAAAGGCACGACACATCACCTTTTAAGAGGTGCTATGCCTTGTGGTCATATCTAAACTTTTTTCCCATGTTGCAAGTAGAACCAAACAGGTATTTGTCAGATCTGTCTTCCTCGAGCGAGGGGAGTGTTAACACCCAAATCGACCCTCAGGTTGTAGGAAGGGGGTTTTGGGGTAACCACTAACCAATCTTTGGACTGTTATTACTGACTGAATACAGTCTGAGAGGGATCTCTCAATAAACCAATGAATCACTGGAAATAATCAAGGTCGTCAATCATGAAAAAGGACACCAGCATTCATTCCTCAAGATGTTCTACTTAAACATAGGCAGAAGGTCAGTTTTCTGTAGGGAAAAATTAACTTCTATGAACCATTGTTTGGAGAACAAAAGGGATTTATATTGGGCAATAGAGTCAATTTAAGTATAACATACACATCATCATCAAATGCTTAGCAGATACATTTACACAAAGGCAAGGTAGCAACCAGCTAGTAGTCAAAGTGATTTAATTGGTGAAAAAGAAGAAAGATGCACAGTCCATTGATATAAGGCATACACAGATGAATCCTATACCAACTTTAGTAGAAATATTTTGTGAAATACTCGGTAAGAAATGAACAAGGCATAATCTCTATGAATCTCATTCAGATGCTACACTGAACCAAATACGAAGGAAAGTAAACAATATGGATTGACAATGGAAAGAAACACATATCACATAGGAAAAGGAGAAACAGAGTACCAGACCAATTACACAGGAATCTCTGTAAAACATACGTAAGTTTTTGACAACTTTATTCAAGAAATATCTAAGAATAACAAGAGTAGACAAAATATGCAAAGCTCCAAAAGTTCTTTACACTTTTCCATTTGAAATTACATGGAACTTATAGAGGCCTAGAGTCTCATACTCAGCCTATTTTGAAACAGAAATTAGTTACAATATAGAGACACCTCATCACAGTTCAGATGTCACTATCACAAAACAAAAAATATAACAAGACAAGCTTAACCGATTTCTTTCCCTTTGCCGATATGTTGTTTAAACAATGTAAAAAATATTAAAGTATATGTCCAATGGTGAAACTTCATTACATAACGGGAAACCCACTGCCACGTCCTGAAAAATCAAAATCCTAATTATATTAGAAACTTCTATATCAAAAACAAACTACTATTTGAAAAGGCACAGCTTTGAGATCTAAGAGGTAGCAGTCGTCGATGGAGCATGATAAGTCAATTTTGTTGTTCCATACTTCTCCATGGGTATCCAAAGCTCAGGTGTTGGGATGTCATAGCTTGTCATCTCTTTCTCCAAGACTCTTATGTTAAGCTGATCAGCAGAAGACATAGGTGGAAGTCCTTCCCCAATAGAAGTTATGTTAGATTTTCAGAATTTACTTCAATTTGATCTAGGATCTTAACTAAGAGAACAACATGTACAACATATCAATCATGGACACAATAATGCAAGCACACAAGAGACACAGAGTTTACTTGGGGAAAACCATAAAGGTGAAAAACCCCAATAACTTCCTCAGAGATAGATAGAGCAATGATACAACCAGAATACAAGAGATAGTCTTCTCCTAGTAGCAGAGCCTCCTCCTCACAAGTGTGTGCCACTTTTCGAATGAGAGAAGTGTGTGAATGAATGATCAAATAGAGATCTCCCAATCTCTATTTATACTTGTTTTGTCCTTCCCAATAAACTAATGGGGCCTACATGTCTATCTTAACCCATGGTTAACTTAATTCAGGTCGACCCCACACTTGGTGGTCTAATAACCCTTTGACCCACATGGTTGACCCCCAATAGGGTGGTCTAATAACCCTTCTACCCACATGACTTATATAGGGCCGACCCGAACAAGGTGGTCTAATAACCCATCAAGTATAAGTTATGACACTTACAATATAAATGACGACACTTTCGTATAGAGGAATAATAACATCTCTATAGGAATACAAACACTTCCATATAGAGGAATAATACCATCTCTATAGGAGTACAAAATACATATATGAAATACATGGGTGAAATACATTCCGAAGTTATATATACATCAACACTCCCTCTTAACTAGGAAGGTATTTCTCGACACAGATCTGCTAGCACACGTCTTCTTCTTTGGATCATCATCAGTGAATCATCATCCTTGAATCATCGTCATCGTCACTGTTGCTGCTATCTCAATCAATCTCTGAATCTACTCATCATAGGAAGTTCTATAGAGCCAGTCCTTTTTCATACTGGATGTAGGTCCACCACCTACAGCTCTTCATCATCACTGGCCATACTGTGGAATCCTCAGGACTTATTACGTGTGTCACAAAACCTTAAAAGAGTCTCTTGACTCGCAAGAACCCTAAAGAGCATCTAAGGCCTTTTTCATCCTGTCCAGATATCCAGGACTTATTACATGTGACTGTCAAAAAACCTTAAAAGAGTGTCCTAGGAACGTTTATGTGCATAGCACGACCGACAAGAACTCTAAAGAGCATCCTAGGAACATTTATGTGCCTAAGCACGACCGACAAGATCCCCAAGACTGATTACATGTGACCTCTGCTACAAACCCTCGAAAGAGCATCCCAAGACTTATTACGGGCACACAGCCCAACCTATTGGATCTCCCAGGTCTTACATGTAGCAGCCCACCACAAACCCTTGAAAGAGCATCCCAGGACTTATTACGGGCACACAGTCCAACCTATCGAATCTCCCAGGTCTTACATGTGGTCCACTATTACAAACCCTCAAAAGAGCATCCCAGGCTATTACGGGTACATAACTTTGACCTATAGGATCTCCCAGGTCTTACATGTGATACACAGTGCCAGTCCTTTTTCATACTGGATGTGACCTAGAACAAATCTAGGATTTCCTTTTCACAACCTGTCCACGGCCACAGAGTATCAACCTGATACTCAACATACATCATCCTGATGTATGCATGATCATCCTGATCATCATCACTGCAACATCCTGCTACATGTCATCTGGAGAAACATCCTGAAGCTCGTCATCTATGATCATCCTGATCATACACTGCATCTACCTGATGCATACCAAGTATCTACTTGATACATATCATCATACATGATCCACCTGATACAAATACAAATACATGATCCACCTGATCATACTTGATACATATCAACATACATGATCTACCTGATCATACAATGTATCCACCTGATACATATACGGATACATGGTCCAAGCATACAACATGATGCATATACAAAATACATACAAATGATCCAACTGACCATATCCAGCATCCAACATGATGCATACATACATAAATGATCCAACTGATCATAACAAGCATCCAACATGATGCATATACATATACAGAGCAGTAACTGGAGAATCTTCTTGATGCTCATCATCCATGATCCCCCTGATCATCATAGCATCGTCCTCTTCAGATCATCTCATCGTCCACGAAGCACAGCCCAGATGCACATCATCGAGCACTTACACCACCGACATGGGAGAACACATCTACCACCATTCGGGGAAGGCTCCAGCCCTTACTTTTTCACCATGGGAGAACACATCTACCACCATGTGAAAAATGGCTTCAGCCCTTACATCTACACCATGGGAGAACACATCTACCACCATGTGAGAATGGCTCAACAATTACATCACGACCATGGGAGAATATATCAACCATGTCAGAAAAGCTCATATGCATCTGCATCTTCCAGACTCATCACTTCCTTTCGGAAGGAACCTCGATCTGAAGTGCACCAAGCCTCTCTCTGAAGTACTCAAACTGCACTCTGGCCAACGACTTGGTCAATACATTTGCATCCTGCTCATCTGTCGCAACATACTCTGCTTCGGCTGTACTCAGTGCCACGTAGGACTGCTTCCTGCTAAACCAAGAGATTACACCTGATCCCATACTAAAGCAACACCCAGAAGTGCTCTTCCTATCTGTAGCATTGCCTGCCCAATCTGAATCAACATAACCTTGCAGGTTAAACTTTTGATTCGCATCATACTTGAGCCCATAATCAACTGTGCCCTTCAGGTAGCTCAGAATATGCTTTACAGCAACCAGGTGAACATCTCTCGGATCTGTCAGGAGCTGGCTCAATGTGTTCACCGCAAGGCAAATATCTGGTCTCGTGTTCGTCAGGTACATAGAGGACCCAATCATCTGACGATACATCGTGACATCAACCGCATTAGATGAAGCATCACACAGAAGCTTCAGGTTTGATGCCATAGATGTGGCCATAGCCTTGCAGTCCATCATCCCGAACCTCTTCAGGATCTCTACTGCATACTTCCCTTGTCCAAGGAAGATTCCATCTGTACTCTGCCACACCTCCATGCCAAAACAAAATAGTGCATCATCCCCAAGTTCTTCATCTTGAACTCGGAAGCAAGCTTCCGTTGCATGTCTGCAATCAATCTATCCTCACCTATTACAAACAGGTCATCCACATACAAAAGTAGTATCACTGGATTGCCTTCCTCAACCTTGTAGTAAAGGTTGGAATCCACTTTACTCTTGGTAAAGCCCAAACTAGATAGAAGGCTGTCTATCCTACCATACCAAGTTCTGCACATATATGACTCCCTATCATGTGTCTCAGAACCAAGTGGTTGCTCCACATACACTTCTTCTTCAACTACACCATTCAAGAAAGCTATCTTGAAATCCATTTGGTGTATCTTCCATTTCATCACTGCAGCCAAAGCAAGTACGGATCTAATGGACGTGTATCTAGCTACAGAAGCAAAAGTCTCTATGCTACCACCTGCAGCATGCTTGATCTTGTAGATCCATTTAGAAGTCGCAATAGACTCCCCTTCATGTTTTGGGACTACATCCCAAACATCTTCATGATCGACTGGTACTCCTCGATCATGGCATTCTTCCCAGATCCTGGGAACTTCAATATCTTCAATATTTTCAATAGATAACTTTGTTGATGAACAAATGTTGTAGTCCTTCTTTTGTAGGTGATGGTATACGATCTTTCCTACACAACAAGTTAAATTGCATGATTAGAAAACATCTCATAGTTTTTTAGAACAAATTCTTACACATAAAGAAATATGTCATATAGTCATGCAATTATCTTAGCAATGCTTCAATACAACATTTATCCATATTCCGTAACTTTCTAGATGCCTTCCAATCTCTACCAGAACATTGTTAAGAGTGTGCACAACTCCTAACATGTCAGCAAAGAGGTTTCATTATAGATAAGTAGCAATGGAATGTTGTACAGTGTCATAGGCCACTTACCCATGTATATTAGTAGTATACTGTTCATCAATGCAACTATTCTAATATGCATAATACACAACCTAATTCTAGGAACATAAGCATATACATCATTGAATAACATTATGTAAGAAATGACAATTCAAATACTTATCTTTGTTTGGTTGTTGGGTGGACTCCCTCTGAATCTTTGCAACTCCATTCTGATGTGGATTGTGAGAAGTGGTCAACTCCCTCTGAATATCTGCATCCTTGCAGACACTACTGAAGTGTGCTCCTTTGTTTTCTTGCAGGAACAACTGAAGTGTGCTCCCTCTTAATCTTTGCTTCTTGGATTACCTGTTCTTGAACTTAGATCCATCCTTAATCACTATGCATGCTTATTAGTATCATCATTGTGTTATCCTTGAGGTCTCATACATAATCACACATTTATTAGTATAATCTTAATACTATCAAAACACAATAATCTTAAACATGTATAGTCATGATCATTCATAGATAATAAACATTAGTATTCAAGGTTTCAGGGAAGTCTTCTTTTACTCATGCATATTCTTATTTGATCATAGGACTTTTCTGATTAATTAAATCATCAATGCATAAACCCATGATTACTCAAACCTATAACTTCATGATTCTTCTGGTTAGTCATATCATCAATTATGGTAAGAAACATAATATGTATACAACCATGACTATTCAAACCTATGACTTCATGAATAATCATTATCAACAACACAACAATATAAGATCCTAACACAAGGTACGATTCTAGCTTGATAAAGGAAAAACATACCTGGATTAGCATGCTAGCTAGTTATGTCTAACATACCCGCATAATGTCTTCTGGTTCTCTTCAGTGACTTGTGCTAGTAACCTGCATGTCTCATAAGTTAACCATTATAGAACCAAGTTATACATACCTTGTAAGTAGATCTTCTATGTGATCCATGACAATGGATGAATCTTTGTCTTCATGTCACCATGATCATATGTTCTTGAAGTAGAACATGATTTGTCTTTCTTGGTGTACCTTTTATGTTAGCGAACAACATAAACCTCATACAACATCACAATGCATTAGTACAATCATAAGTGTCGAAACCTTAATCAATGAATATCTTCTATTAAGGTGATACGGCAAGTCTAGTAATTAATCAAGATTGTACTGTAATGATATGAAGACAAACATATCATAAACTTAACAATGAACGGAATTCGAAACATACCTGTAAGCCATACCTGTCAAGATTTCTTGTAATCTTCTTATGGAAGGCCTTCGCCTCATCTCCCTCTAAGATAGGAACTTCTTCACTGATGCAGGTGACCAATCCATCTTCTTTTAGGATTAACCCAATCCACTTGATTTGCAAGAACTGGACCTGGAGCTGGATTAGGGTTTGTCAGAGAAAACCTAAAAAATCAAACTTTGAATTTCAAACTTCCGAAAGGATAGAAATGTGTACCTTGATGATCTAATCAAGCTGGTATACTCAGAATTTGAAAACTACAAAGTTTCACCCCTCAAATTTGCCTTTGAAACTTTCGGATTCACTTGACATGACCCAGAACTAGGGTTTGATGAAGCCCACCCTTCTTCCCAATCAAAAGGTTTGATGCAAAGCTCTAAGCTTCTATTTTTTTGAGGAGCTTCCAGCCGTGGTCACATATTTAAAAAAAAATCCTATTTTTGCAGAAGCCCTCAATTTCCACTTTTCCGATCAAAGTTCCGAACTAGGGTCTGATCAAGCCCGACCTTCTGCCCAACCAAAAATTCTGATCTTGGTCTCTAAATTTATATTTTTAAGAATAACATTCAGCCGTAGTCTTCGATTACAAAAATTCCAACTTTATCCGAAACCCTAAATTCCAGAAGCCATGAACGAAGGTGCTCAAAAATAATTCTGTTTTGACAGAAATATGCACCTGATTGTTTCTGGTGTAACTCCAAACTTTTTGATCCACAGGGTCTGAAAATGTTTCTTGAGATAGCCTAACATGTCATCTTTCCATCCCGATAGGTCTGACCTCAATTGGATTCTCTGAGAGAGAGTTATGCCAAGTGTCGCAACGTGACCTATATATGGGATAAAATAGGAGAGCGAACTTGTACGGCATGCCACGTGTCACTGGCTCAACTTCGGCCTCTGAAAATGTTTCCTGCGATAGTACAATCTATGTACTACCAGTCACTTTTTACAAAATTTCATTTGGAGCTTCCTAGCCCAAGTTATGACCTTTTTTCCAAGGTCACTTGTTTATGACTGAGATCTGGAAGAGGTAGAAACCCTATATTGTACAGATCATAAATCACAAAGTACCACGAATTAGAAGTTTTCCTTTGGACACAAGGTACATGGGGCTCTGATATCCAACCTGTAAATATTTCAGATCCGAAAACTTCTCCAAAATGGATTTATAGCGAAAGTTCTACGATGACTGGTTTTGCTATATCAAGCCCTAGCATTGTAAGTGCAACAAGTGTCTTACATGCCATATCATGCCTTCTTTCAGGCTAGCTCTGATACCATGTTAGATTTTCAGAATTTACTTCAATATGATCTAGGATCTTAACTGAGAGAACAACATGTACAACAAATCTACAACACATCAATCATGGACACAATAATGCAAGCACACAAGAGACACGAAGTTTACTTGGGGAAAACCATAAAGGTGAAAAACCCCAATAAATTCCTTAGAGATAGATAGAGCAATGATACAACTAGAATACAAGAGATAGTCTTCTCCTAGCAGCAGAGCCTCCTCCTCACATGTGTGCCACTTTCCAAATGAGAAAAGTGTGTGAATGAATGATCAAATAGAGATCTCCCGATCTCTATTTATACTTGTCCTGTCCTACCCAATAAACTAATGGGGCCTACATGTCTAGCTTAACCCATGGTTAACTTAATCTGGGTTGACCTCACACTTGGTGGTCTAATAACCCTTTGACCCACATGGCCGACCCCCAATAGGGTGGTCTAATAACCCTTCAACCCACATGACTTATACAAGGCCGACCCCAACAAGGTGGTCTAATAACCTATCAAGTATAAGTTACGACACTTACAATATAAATGACGACACTTCTATATAGAGGAATAATAACATCTCTATAGGAATACAAACACTTCCGTATAGAGGAATAATACCATCTCTATAGGAGTACAAAATACATATATGAAATACATGGGTGAAATACATTCTGAAGTTACATATACATCAACAAGTTAACTTGTACAATATCTCGAAATCTTCATCTAGCTTGTCTAACAAGATCCTTCCTTAGAGTGATTGGCTCATGTGTTTAAACTTGGAATGGTCCATCCTTTTGCTGGTCATCAAATTTTTATGTTCACTTAGAGGAATCAACTTCTGTTTTGCATCCCAAAATGCAGGGAATCCTTATTCTACTAATCCTTCAAATTTTCCTTTGAATTCTGTTAAATGTTCATTCATTTCACTGGCTTTGGCTTCCACAGCTTCGACCAATGCATACTTCCATAGGATTCGTTTTGCTGCTGTAATGGTTGTGATCCTGTCTTTGATGGTCAAATCTATGACATCTTGATCTGTCAAAATATTTAGGAAATTTATAGCATTATATGTTGTTGTCTTAGGCCTTTTGTGCATCTTTTCTCTCATCGCAGTACAACTCTCAAAGACATCATTGACTATCTTCTCTTTTGTCCTCATGAGATCTAGATAAGGTCTGAATCTTTCAGCTTTTTGGATAGTTAGATCCCAGACTAGATGTTTGCACCCATGCATAGCCTTCTTCCCTATTATTTGCTGAGAAAACCTGTTGTTCATTTCTACCAACTCTTTATATTTTTCTTGCAGGACTTTAGTCCCCTTTTCCTTTTCATCATTTTCTTCTTTCAACCTCTGATTCTCTTCTTTTAGCTCTCATATCTCAACATCTTTTAGGTTGATATGGGACATGGCCTGTGTAATGCTGTAGGTATCATCTTTCCCTCCATTCAAGGCTTCTCCTGCTTGACGCGAACCTATATTAGACAAGCTGTTCTTCAGTTCTTCAATCTGGTTCTTCAAACTTGTCCTTTCTTTCTCCCATCGTTCCTCTTTTTTTGCAAACTTTAGTAATTCAGCTTTGTTATCACTGATCTCCCTTTTTAAATCTTCCTTTTCTTGTATTAGCTTTGTTTCTTTGGGAGCTTGTGTTAGTTGGGTACTAGGAATCTTCATTTTCTTCTGCATTTTTTGGATCAAATCATCTTTATCTTTCAACAATTTTTGACTTACCTTGCCTCCCCCATCTTGTTCTATTAAATCAAACTGCAGCTTTTTGATCTGTTGCTGGAGGGCTTTATTTTCTGACCTTTCATATTTCAGTTGGACATCCATCTTATTTACATTAACCTCTAGATTAGAGATTTTCAAGGCCACCTCCACTAATTCATCATATAGGCCTTCCCCAATTTATCTATGGAATTGAATCCTATATGGTAGGGGTATCTTTTTCCAATCTATTTTTGCTTCAGTTATTTTATCTTTATCGGATATTATCATATTAAAGGTCTGTGTTAGGATATCTCTACTCGTGGTCAAAGAGGCTCCTGCTTTAGACAAATTTCTTACAGTGGGCATTAGATCAAACAGCTTTTGTGCAGATGCTTGCTTATTTTGCCCATGATATTTAAACATGTCCTCTTGGGACTTAAATTTGCTATCTTCACTCCCCCCTATAGCATCTCAGAAGTTGTATTCATGGATCTAGACAACTGGGGTTGATGACCCCTCTTCTTGCTCTCCCATTCCATTTGTCTGGATATTAACTCATCTGGTATTTCCAGTTTGAGTCTTTTCCTTCCACTTTCTTCCTCTTCCTCTGCTTCAATGAATTCCTGCAAATCTCATTTCCCGCATGCTTTCTGAGCGTTTAGCAGCTGGTTTATCTCCATAGGGTCATCAGCTGTGATCAAGGCTTGTAGTTGTAAATCTATATCTTCAGCCTCTTCGGGCTCATACTGTAATAAATTTCACCCCTTCGGTAGCACTTCAACTTCTTGGTGTTCCAAGGCTTTCAGACCATTTTTCTTTCTTCTCTCGGCTATGATATGCAGGGGATCATATGCGATAGCTATGTCCTTTTTGAATCCCATTTTTCTCAATTACTTTTCCACTTCACCGACATCCTCTTTAAACTTTACAATGAAAGGGCCAACCTGCCAAGGGACCTTTATATCAGAACTTTTCTTATATTGTCCAAACTGCTCTTCTTCTGCAGTCAGCCTTTGCCAAATGAACTCGAGGGCGAAAACTCTGATCGTCAAGAATGTTGGTAAAATGTATGGTTCATGTACAAAACCATATACCTTTATTACTGTGGCATCTTTAACAAGAACCAGTCACCAATGGCTAGTTCACCTTTCAACTGCATCAAGGATTGCATCTCGGGTAATACTCTAGGTAATTCTTCTTCAAACATGACTTTATACACAGAAGATAGAATATAATTCATGTAGTTGAAAATATTATCTTCCAAGTTTCCTATAAAGAGTAACTGAGAGAAACTCAACTCATCTGTATTGCTATGCAGAATCATTTTAGCCAAATAGGCTTGGAACTGGAAAAATCTGGTATTCTCAAAACAACTTAACTAGGCATGTATTTTCTCCGCCAAAAACTCCTCAAACTTGATGGATGGTACTGACTCATCTCCCGCCTCTGGGGAACTAACACTAATCTTGAACAATAGGCTTAACTGTACTTCAGTTGTCCACAAATATGAATCTAAACCTAAGAACTAAGCTATCAAAGAGGGGACCAACTGGTTATTGCAATTAAAAAGGTTGACGTCCAGCAGGTAAGGGGTGTCTGTAATCTCTACTTCAGGTTTTAAACAGGTGTCAAGGAAAGCCTTACGGATTTTAGGAGGAATTTTTTTGTACAAAGTGACGACTGACTCTTTAGAGGAACTTTCGGGGGCTAGGGTTGGAGACTCTGGTACGGCAAGGGTGCTTCAGATAACGGCAGGGTCAACATTACAAACTATTTTAGACTTCCTGGAATTCATTATTACTCGTTGGGGCTCTGAGTAGTTTATTGAATACCACGACATGAACTCAGGAAATGGCATAATCTGTTCTAGGAAAAAAAAAATGAAAAAGGATTGATGGACCCTATGGACATCTACCCCTTGCTCGAGCAGAGCTCTTAGCCTTCCTTTAATATCTAGTATAGGGAGCCGAAGGCCTAGGTCGAAAATGTCACAATATTTGTCTTCTAAGGTTACTCGGACTTTAGAACTAGCAGAAGCCTATTCTTCTGTCATTTTATAGCTATAAAACACATTGCACGTTGAAAACAGAGAAGTTTGGGACCCTACCTGTCACAAGAAAATCTTGAGAGCGACCTTTTTCCCTATCATCCTCTTCGGCTTCTACGCTTCCAGAAGCTTCCAACTCCGACAGGTCCAAGAATGAAATGTTTATTCTTCTCATGCCGTGTTATATATATAAAACCCTTTTCGGATAACTTCTACCCACTTTTTCCAGCTGTCCCTTTCTCTTACCCGTCGATCTGCCGGGTGTTGTCTCCGATCCATTGATTCGAGCCTTGATTTAACCTTTTTCATTTGACCTTTCTTCATGTCAGCCATAGGATCCTTTATTGGCTTTAAACCTCAGCTATCGATCATATCCAACGATGGTATCGCGACTCGACCTTTGGTTTTGGATTACCACTTAGCCCTCCTTGCGAGGTGTTCAGAAGGTGACACATGGCAGATGGTATACAATCTCGCAACCACCCTCCCTGCTTATATGGAGCGCTCTTTTACCTCGCGAGAACCGCTGGGGATCGTTGATATTGCCTCTGACATATCTACGGTGGGGAGTCTCCCAGGTGTCTAATTTTTCATACCTTCGTAGGTGGAGCCTACTAACATCCGCCAGCCGTAGATCTGACTTCTTTTGTTGCGAGTCATTGATCTACTTTGATCCTTGTGCTGATGTAACCATATGTCTTTTGCGTCGTCAGATTCATGGCTGTGCAATCCGCACCATTGATCTTATTTCTTATTGATCCACTGTGGTGGTATCGCAAGCCTTTTGGCAGTTTTTGTTTACCGCCAAAACACTCCTGCGAGAGCTCTTCTGACTGCCATCTGTCCAAGAGATATGCCTCTCGCGACCACTCTCTTGTGTTCCTTTCGTGCAACTTCGCGATGCGAGGATGATCTATGGACCGTGGATCTCTTTCGCGCCTCGGATCAACTATTGGAAAATGCCTGCTCTTTATCTTATACTTTATTTCTCATCAGACTATAGGTTATCAGCATTTTCACCCATTTTCATTATTCAGGCTACCTCCTTAGGCTCAAAGTGCTCAAACCCTTCATTTTTCTCATCATTTCCCTTCTTAATTAGATATTTTCTTGGCCTTATCAACCTGGACCTGAATAGGGAAGGGGTTTTAACAATCTTTTCACAGAGCCTACCCGTGGGAATAGTCTTAGGATTGGGATTTTGGGCAAAAAATTTATGGATGCCAACAACTGGCTCCAACTGGGGATGCTATCCTCCATGCGAGGTAGCAAAGAACACCATAGACTAAGTTCCTAATCCATTGGGAGGTTCGAAATTCGAGGTTAATGACTTCCTCTGAATTCTTAGAACTGCAACTGTATCTGCCGCATATCTAGGCTGCTTCACACATAAAAAGAAAAGGAACCATGGCTAGCCTTCTAGACCTTATCTTCTTTTATTTCGGGTTTCAAGTCTTTCAGGTTGGCCGTTAGGGATTTCTAAAACAACCGCGAAAAACAAATGAAAAATATATACAGAGACTATGGTACATAGAATACCTGCTTCCCTTAGGACAGGTAGTGTTTTAAGAATCTCCCGTTGACCGAACCTCCCGACCAGGCAGACCCGTCTTGATGTTCCAAGACAAAAGAATTTACCCCTCAGACTGCTTCAATAATATACGGCCCCATCCACATATGGTCAAAATTTCCATGTTTTTCTTCTTTAGGGGCGTTCTACTTCAGAACTAGGTCATTAACCTGAAAATAATCTTCCTTGGCCTTTTTGTCAAAAGCTTTCTTCATTTTCTCTTGATGGCCTTCTACTTTGTCATATGCCCTGTTTCTTAGCTCATTCAGCTCGACTATCTGATTTACTCTTCTTTGCATGGGATTTGGTTCTTCTTCTATCCCTTGTAATAACCTCATGACAGGCAACCCTAGGGATGCTGGAAAAATTACCTCAGCTCCATACACCAACTGAAACGGCGACATCCTGATGGCCCTTTTCGTGCTGATTCTGTCGGCCCACAGAGCATACTTTAGCTTTGTGTGCCAAGACCTCTTTTTATCTTCTAATAACATTTTTATGATTCTTACCAGGCTTTTGTTTGAAGACTCGGCTAGTCCGTTCCCTTGGGGGTAATAAGCCGTGGAATGATTTAGGCTGATATGGTATTTATGGTAGAAATTAATCATCTTTTTGGAACAAAAAGCTGGAGCATTATCAGTCACAATTATTTTGGGGCATCCGAACCTAGATAGGATGTTATCTTCTAGGAAATCCATGATTACTCCTTCAGTCGCTCGCCTAGTAGGTATGGCTTCTATCCATTTAGTAAAATAATCAGTAGCCGTCAAGATCCATCTGTGCTGCCCAGAGGAGTTTGGGTTTATTTCTCCAATGAAATCTAAACCCCACTGTTGAAAAGGTGCTTCAACTATAATAGGATGTAGAGGAAGGGAAACAACCTTTCTTTTTCCGTCGAAAATCTGACATTGGTGACAAACCATAGACTCTTTGTAAACATCGGAAAACATAGTGGGCCAGTAAAACCCGACTCTCAGGATTTTATTTACTGTTGCTTTCCAGGAGTGATGTCCCCCACAATGCCCTTTGTGGAATTCTTCTTTTATGTGTCTAGCTTCGTCTTCCACCAAACAGTTTAGCAGTACCCCTCCGGGGTCTTTCCAATACAGGAATTTGTTCATGATACAGTACTTGGCAACCTTTAGTTTTACAGATCTGGCCCTGCTCTTACTTAACCCTGCAGGTGCTTGTAAATTCTGTAGTACAAAAACAATGTCAGTATACCAAGGAGACTCAGAGAATTCAGGTTTCACCTGTATGTGTGCATCGAGCTGGTTTGTTTGATTCTCCAAAAAAATTTGCTGCAAGGAATCACAATTTCCTTTGGTCATTAATTTTGCTAACCCCTGGCCTTTCACCAACTTAGTAGGTTTTATCTCCAAATCATACTCTAATAAAACTGTAATCCACTTGGCCCTTCTGCCTTCAGGATCAGACTAGGTCAAAATACTTTTCATAGCACTATTTGGGACATAGGCAATGACGTGTGAGTATATGATATAAACCTGAAATGTTTCAGAGATTTTATGAGAGCATAAGCCCGTTTCTCCATGATATCGTATTTCAATTCCCTATCTCTCAGGACTCTGCTGAAAAAAGCAATAGGTTGCTCAGCATTTTGATCATTTTTTTCAACAGCACTCCAGCTATTGTATGTTCAGATGCATATGAGAAAACTAGGAAATCCTTAGTAAAGTTTGGGATAGGAAACACTGGAGCTTCGGTGATAGCTGTCTTGATCCCTTTGAAAGAATCTATGGCTTCTTCAATCCATTTTATCTGGTTCTCTTTCCTTAGCATATTTGTAATGCTCCTCATTATTTCGGCGAAAATTGGTATGAATCTTCTTAAAAAACCCAATTGGCCTATGAAAGATTGTATTAATTTTTTGCTTCTAGGCTCCCCTACTTTCTGAATAGCACTGACCCTTTCAGGATCAATTTTTATCCCTTCTTTGGTGATGATATGTCCTAAAAGCTTAGCTTCATCCAGAGCGAAAAATGATTTTTTGGGATTCAAGGAAATGCCATATTTCCTTCATTTTATGAAAACTCTTTCCAAATGCTTGAGATTTTCTTCATCTAATTTTGAAAAAACTGTTATATCATCCATGTATACCACCACAAATTTGTCCTTTTCTTCAGCAAAGGCAATATCCATAGCTCTTTGAAAAGTGGCTCCAGCATTCATCAAACCAAATGGCATCTTAGCGTACATGAAAGTCCCCCAAGGAGTTGTGAAAGCAGTTTTTTCCTGGTCTTCTAATCGTACTTTAATCTGATTATACCCTGAGAAACCATCCATGGTGGAAATTCTTTCGGCTCCTACCACTTGCTGCAAAATGTGCTCTATTTTAGGAAAAGGGTAATTGTCTTTCATTGATGCTCTGTTCAGGTTTCTGAAATCAATACAAATTCTGATCTCCCCACTTTTCTTTCTGAGCGGGACCAGATTTGCTATCCATTGTGAGAACCTTAAGGTAACAATTATCTTTGCATTGAAAAGCTTTTTGACTTCTTTCTCTATGATATATGTTAGCTTAGGATTGATTCTTCTTAATTTTTGCTTAAAAGGTTTCTCACCTGGCTTGAGCGGAATAGTATGTTGTATGATTGATGTGTCATATTCCTTCAAGTCTTCATAGGTCCAGGCAAAAGCATCAGTGTGTCTTTTCATCAACTCTACATAGCGTTTCTTTTTGTCATCCTGTAGTCCTTTAGACAGCTTTACCATTCGAGGGTCTTTTTCTGTACCCAATTTTTGATCTTCTACTGATTCTTGGGAAGGCTCAAATTTTGGATTTTTGGGAACATCATCTTGATCAAAGAGATTTTCCAGGGGTATCAGACCTTTAGGGATGTAATTATTCTTCAATTGAATAATATCCTTACCACCTATCATGTTTTTCCACCTTTGTTCTTTGGCTTCTTCTTCAGCATTTTCTCCTTCCACAAAGTTTTCCAGGTTCTCACTTTCAGTATCAATATGCACATTTGCAAACTCATCAGAGAGTTCCAAAAATCTCCTAAGTTGTAAGTCATCTTCAAATACCTACCAATACTTAGAATTATCAAGAATAGAAGGTCTGTTTATTATCTCGACCTCATACTTAGCCTGAGAGAAAATCAGAGTCTTAAATCCTCCAACAGTAGTCGCCAAAGAATATGCTACATCATTTTCATGTCTGGGTATTACTCTAATCTTATGTTCTGTGAAAAAATTCCCAAAGAAATCCCAAGCTTCATTTCTATATTCCCTCATTCTTGGGTGTTTAGCTTGGTAACTATCATTTATCTGGTTTACTACAACCTCAGAGTCTCCAAACACTTCTATCTTCTTAGTTCCCAAGTCCTTTAAAGTGCGCAATCCCAACAACAATGCTTCGTATTCAGCCACATTATTTTTGCACTCAAAAGTTAGCTTGTATGAGAGTGCCCTAGACTCCTGATTGGGAGGGATGATCCAAACCCCTGCTCCAGCACCATTTTTGCTCACAGAACCATCAAAATACATCTTCCACCAACCTTCTTCATTTTTTTCTCTTTCAGAAGCTTCATACTTGGCTGCGAATTCCTTATCTTCATATACTTCCCTATATGAGTGAGGGTTAGGATCCATCAACAACAAAAATGGAGCAGCCCATGTATGTATCAACGGTGTAGATAGGGTGATTCTCAGGTTTGCTTTTGCTGCTGACAACATATTCCATCCTATTTTCTCTATACAATCTCCTATTTGCTCCAAACACGGGAATCGTAGCATAAGACAAGTCCATCTGCATAGTTCCCTTCAACTTTGAAACCCAAGATCTTGACAAAAGCATCCCAAAATTTGGAGGCACATCAGCCACCACCACATCCATCATGATACTTTTAGCAGGGAGTTGGGTTAGAGTTACTACCATATTTTTAATCAGTCCCAAACATGGTAACTTTCGAGAATCAAAGGAATAAAGATCTTGGTATGGCCTTGTCACTTCTAATCCTAGCTCTTTCAGCATAGATTTTGGCATTAGGTTATGAGATGCCCCAGAGTCTATTAAGGCATTATGTAAGATCTGATCATCGACATTTAAGCTTAAGTAGAAAGGAGGGACTTCTTCATCACCTGGTTCTTCCAACTTAGATCCAAAGATTATGGTAGGGGAATCATCAGACAATTCTAGAATATCATGCTGGTGTTCATTTTTCCCTTTAACCATCTTCGTTATCTTTTCTCTATATTCATTATTTTTCAGTAACTCATTAAGAGGGATGGATATTTTTACTTTTGACAGTTCAACTCTGAGGCTAAAAGTGGAGGCAGGTTTGATTACCTCTGTGATTTCTAGTGGTTTAACCTCCTTTGAAGGCTGACCTTCTTCTTCTTTATTTTTCAGGTCTTTTGTTTGCAATAGCCTTTTGTTGTTTCTCTTTCGGTTCTTCTGCAACTTGTTGGGTGATTGGAGGGTTGTTCAAAGGAAGCTTTCCTTTACTCATGACAACTTCTCTACTTCTCAATTTTAGCTTTCTTTGAAGATCATCCATAGCATTTTGATAACCCATTAGGTATTGTTCGGATTCTGACTCAGGTTTGCTACTAGTACTTCCTTTGTTAAAAAATTCATGCTCCCTTTCAGTCAGGTATATTTCATGGTCTAGGGAATCAACAAAATGAATCTGGGCTTCAGTGGGCTCTTTAGCTATTTCATTGTCTACCATATTTTCAGCAAAAGGAGGGCGCATCGGCTGTTCTTCAACATTTCTTTGATTTCTTGCAGGGGGTGGTGGTCTCCTAAAGTTTGGATTTTGGATTTGGTTTTCAGGGTTTTCTTGAGGAGTAGGCTTGGTATCTACGGTTAACCTATCCATCAATTTTTCCATGGTTTTCATAATGGTATCAAATTTAGCATCGTTAGAGGTAGATGAGATAGAGATTTGCGTCTCCTGCTTCTTTCTCTCAGCCTCTGTTTTACCCTTTATTTTCCCCAAGGCCATCATGTTCCCCTCCACCTCTAGGGCATCCTTTAACAAAACAAACAGGAAGACATACTTTCTTTCTCTTAATGTACATGAGAAATATCCACCAAAGGCATCTGCGAAATGGAGTTTTGCAGCGCCTACCGAGGGCCTTAGGTCATCTAGAATAGAATTATACGCCCTCATAAACCTAGCAGAAAATTCATGCATAGACTCAAAACCTCTTTTCTTGATGTGATTGTATTGGGACAAGACTAGGGCAGGACTTCCTATCATTTCCCATCTTTCTAAGAACAGGGTCTTGAACTCTGCAAAGTCATTTATGGAGGCATTTGGTAGTAACCTATACCATTTCTTAGGTTCTCCAAACAAACTTTGGGCAAATAACCTCATCTTTGCATCATCGTGATCCACCTCCTCCAGATCAATAAAATCTTCAAATCTGTCTACATGCTGTTTGGCATAAAAATTCCCCTCTCCCTCATAGGAGACGATCCTTTGTGCATAGTTTTGAGTTAGGTCATGTAAAACAGCTGGCAGGGCTAAAGGCGCAAATCTAGCAGCCATGATTACAAGTGGATTTTGTGAAAGGGGTGGGATATTTTTGGAATAGGGTTTGGCTTTCTTAGCTTTGATAGTATCTAGTAAATCACACTAGATAGGATCTAACAAGTAAGATTTAGTATTTTTTTGGCTTCCTTCACCTAATATTAGATAAGATTCGGATCTTGATCTTGGTAAAGGTTCTCCAATGCCAATCTCTATATCTAATTCTTGAAAAACAGGGAATTTTGCTTCAGACACAACTCTTTGTGTAATGTCCCCATTCAAATAATTTCATAGTAAGACAATCCCATCAATCCTACTAGTTTCCTAGGTTGGATGGGCACATGTGGAATGGTAATAAGGAATCTAATAAATGATGTTTAGACATTAGAAAGGTTCAATTATTTAATAAATAGAGTGAATAAAGAAATTCAAGAGAAATCCTAGATGGCAAATGGTTTTGGAGGCATATGGAGGATGTGGAACCCACACTAGCTTGATTTTTCATAATACATGGTATCTCTCTCTTGCAAATTCGAATTAATGGGAAGGTGAACACTCTTGGGTGAGTTGGTAAGTCATAACACATGTCATTGAGCATCTTAGGTCGAATTGGGAAGGATTGGTAACCTCCATGGAAGACAAAGAGTAAAATTGGAAGTTTGTGGACACTTGGGCTAGATTCCCTAGCCCCTATGACACTAATGATGGAGCATCTATGACAACTATGACAAATTGAAGACCTGACCTCTGACATTTGACCACTATGACATGTCAGCCCCAAAAACAGGCTCAAGGAAGGCGCTCATGGGAGTTGGAGAAGCCAAAGAGAGTCAAAATCGAATTTGGGAGAAGATGGAAGGTTGGAACTAGGAGACAAGTGGCAAATGTGGAATATTTCCTAATGGAAATATATTGAATCTATTGAGAGGATTTCAATCCTTAGAAGGCTAATGTTGGTTATAAAATGTAGAAATGAAGTATGAGAATGGCTTTTGATGATTTGAGAAAAATTGCGTTTGTGAAGAGAGAACTAGTGGATGACTAGTTTCTTGCCTTAGCCAATTTCGAGGGTGAAAGATTCCCATCCAAGTTGGTGTTTGGAGAGGCCACTCAGGTCTTTCATGGTGCTTTAATGGAGTTTTATTTGCAGGTAGCAGCTACAGGAAGTTTCATGGTTTGGTTTAGTGTAGCACTTTCTCTCCACCATTTCCAGTTTTGAAGGCATATTCGGGCTCTTTGAGGGATTGCACTTTGGGTGAGATCTTGCAATCATTGGGAGAAATTCATATGATATTATTCTGATTGTAATAGATTCATATCCTCTGTTTACTCTCAGGTCGAAATACCCATTGATTGTATGCAATATTATTGATTAATGAGCAAACAATGTCCATTTCCCCAATGCTTTGATGTATGACACTATAATGTTGATTATTTTGAATGGATGGATGATTATATGATACATTTGTGATTCATATACTTCCATGGATATATTATACCAGTTTCATGTGCTGTACTTGAGCATTTGAAGCATTTTTACTCAGTTTGTTTGTATTGAGAGGTGAAATAGTGTCATTTCCCCAAGGGCCGAATTGGGGGTTTTTGCTGTTGAATGTGAGAGAGTTAGAACAGTAGTAAAAGTAAATTAATGGTGCATATGAGACCTTAATCACATATTTAAGACATTGTATACTTCTGTTCATAAATTCGTGGGAGTTTGGAGGCATTTGGAAGGCCATTTGCAGTGTTACCCCAGGGGGGATTTGATGCACAAATTACTAGTCAAAATTACATATATTGATCCGAATACAAATCAAGTTTGCAGCAGTATTTGGAGGGCCATAAAACATCCCTGAACCTAATATTCAAGTCTAAATATCATTCATACACTCCTACAGAATATTTGGGAGCATTTGGGTTGATTTGGAGGTCAAAACAGTAAAACTAGTCAAAGGTCGAAATTGGGGAAAAAGTGGAAAATTTGGCATTTTAATAAAATTTTGAAAAAGGGTCATTACAAGTGGTATCAGAGCATGTTCTTGGCACTTGATGGTCTTAACAAGAATTCAAAAGAATAATCCACCACCCTTTGAACCAGTAGTTGAAAATATTTTTGTTGAAGAAGAGGTAGTAGAAGAAGAGAAGTCTTTTGCTGAAATCATGGGTAGAGAGGAGGAGAACAAAGCAAGATATAAGGAGGAACTTATTGCAACCTTATATCCATGTTTCTCTAAACTTTCAACAAACATGGATAGGATAGGTGACATATTGTTGCAAGGATTCGAATTGTTGATTAGCCAGCTTCAAAGCAAAGGGATGATAGGGGATAATAGTGGCTCACACTCAGGGGAAAAGATGAAAGGGAATGAGCATATTTTCTCAAGTATAGGACCTCATAATAGACCTGATGAACTTCAAAGCACACAAAGGCATACTGCACCTAAATTTATCACACCCAAAGAAGAGCCCAACCTTGAATTGGATTACAAGAAACTAGTAAATGATTGGAATGATTTGAATGAAGAGTGTAAAAGAGGTGTACCACTCAGTGACTACATTGATGCTATGCAAAAGATTAAAAGGAAGGGAGACAATAGGATTCCATTCCAAAACAAAGAATTAAATAGTGCTATTGGAAAAATGTCACTTCCTACTTTTGATGGTTCTTCTCAAAATTCTGCTAACACTTGGGTGCAAAAATTGGATGTATATTTTCAGTTGAATCCTATGTTGGAAGAGGATGCATTAAAAATGGCCATTTTGCATTTGGAAGGGGATGCCAATGAATGGTGGTTCTATGGCCTAAAAACCTTGGGTCATGATAAGGTTAAAACATATGGAGAATTTTTTGACAGGGTACTAGAGAGATTTGAACAAAAAGATCCAGAATTGCCTTTCAAGGAATTAGCTCAATTGAAAAAAACTGGGACCCCTACTGAATATATGCTGGACTTTCAAAAATTATCAGTCAAGGTGGCTGATGTATCTATGGGAAGGTTGGTATTGTTGTTCACTGAAGGTTTGGTTGAACCCTGAAAAGGTTTGGTCAAATCCCACAAGCCAACTACGTTAAAAGATGCAATGAGCTTGACTAGGGATCTCCAAAATGTGATTCCTAGAACAAGATTTCCTCCCAAGCCTGACTTCAGAATTGAAAAGAAACCTTGGCAAAGAGATGCACTTGATAAGAAGCCATGGAAAGAAGAGGAATATGGAAAGGATAAGAAAGAGGAAATAAGCAGGGAAGAGCTCAGAAGGAAGAAATTGTGTTACTCATGCTTCCAACCATGGGTACCTGGACATAAATGTGCTAAAGGAAAGGCCCAATTCATTGAATTATTTTGTGATGAGGGATATGAAGGGGGCATGGAGGAAGAAGGACATAATTCATCCCAAGAAGAAGGATATACTACAGCAGAAGAAGGGAAACGAGAGGTGAAGCATCCCTCACCCACCAAAGTAACAATGGTAGTACTTTCAACAGTACCTCGCTACCATACTATCCGATGCAAGGGTGTGGTACAAGGACAAAGAACTTCAGTTTTGGTAGATGGATGAGCCACCCATAACTTCATTGATGTAGATATTGTGGAGAAAACAAAGATACCTATTGAACCATTTGATGGCTTTACAGTTGTCATTCCCGGTCACAACACAATGGAGTGCAAAACATGGATTCCACAGCTGCAAGTCACCGTAGGTAACTATACTTTTGTCGATAGTTTTTATGTGGTTGATATTGTTGATACTAGTGTTGTTTTGGGAGTGAAATGGTTGTATTCAATAGGAGAGCATATAGTAAATTATAAAATTCCTGAAGTGAAATTTCAAGATTCAAAAGGAGTACTAAGGATTGTGAGAGGGAAACACACCTATCTGAATCAGGTAGTCTCTTCCCACAACATGAAGCACCGGAATAGAAAGATTTTGGGAGACATTAATCATGGAAGGCCACATGATAGAGGAGGGACGAGTTTGCATCATGGTAAATTGATATTGCTTGAGGGCAAGCAATCTTGGGTGGGGAGGACTATAATGTCCCCATTCAAATAATTTCATAGTAAGACAATCCCATCAATCCTACTAGTTTCCTAGGTTGGATGGGCACATGTGGAATGGTAATAAGGAATCTAATAAATGATGTTTAGACATTAGAAGGGTTCAATTATTTAATAAATAGAGTGAATAAAGAAATTCAAGAGAAATCCTAGATGGCAAATGGTTTTGGAGACATATGGAGGATGTGGGACCCACACTAGCTTGATTTTTCATAATACATGGTATCTCTCTCTTGCAAATTCGAATTAATAAGAAGGTGAACACTCTTGGGTGAGTTGGTAAGTCATACCACATGTCATTTAGAATCTTAGGTCGAATTGGGAAGGATTGGTAACCTCCATGGAAGATAAAGAGTCAAATTGGAAGTTTGTGGACACTTGGGCTAGATTTCCTAGCCCCTATGACACCGATGATGGAGCATCTATGACAACTATGACAAATTGCAGACCTAAAATCTGACATCTGACCACTATGACATGTCAGCCCCAAAAATAGGCTCAAGGAAGGCACTCATGGGAGTTGGAGAAGCCAAAGAGACTCAAAATCGAATTTGGGAGAAGATGGAAGGTTGGAACTAGGAGACAAGTGGCAAATGTGGAATATTTCCTAAATGGAAATCTATTGAATCTATTGAGAGGATTTTGACCCTTAGAAGGATAATGTTGTTTATAAAATGTAGAAATGAAGTATGAGAATGGCTTTTGATGATTTGAGAAAAATTGCATTTGTGAAGAGATAACTAGTGGATGACTAGTTTCTTGCCTTAGCCAATTTCGAGGGTGAAAGATTCCCATCCAAGTTGGTGTTTGGAGAGGCAAATTAGGTATTGCATGGTGTTTTAATGGAGTTTTATTTTCAGGTAGAAGCTACAGGAATTTTCATGGTTTGGTTTAGTGCAACACTTTCTCTCCACCATTTCCAGTTTTGAAGGCATATTCGGACTCCTTGAGGGATTGCGATTTGGGTGAGATCTTGCATTCATTGGGAGAACTTCATATGATATTTTTATGATTGTAATAGATTCATATCCTCTGTTCTTCATATTCAGATAATCTCAGGTCGAAATACACATTGATTGTATGCAAGATTATTGATTAATGAGCAAACAATGTCCATTTCTCCAATGCTTTGATGTATGACACTATAATGTTGATTATTTCAAATGGATGGATGATTATATGATACATTTGTGATTCATATACTTCCATGGATATATTCTACAAGTTTCATGTACTGTACTTGAGCATTTGAATCATTTTTACTCTGTTTGTTTGTATTGAGAGGTGAAATAGTGCCATTTCCCCAAGAGTCGAATTAAGGGTTTTTGCTGTTGAATGTGAGAGAGTTAGAACAGTAGTAAAAATCAATTAATGGTGAATATGAGACATTAATCACATATTTAACACATTATATACCTATGTTCATAAATTCATGGGATTTTGGAGGCATTTGGAAGGCCATTTGCAGTGTTACCCCGAGGGGATTCGATGCACAAATTACTAGTCAAAATTACATATATTGATCAGAATACAAATCAAATTTGCAGCAGTACTTGGAGGGCCATAAAACATACCTGAACCTAATATTCAAGTCTAAATATCATTCATACACTCCTATAGAAGATTTGGGAGCATTTGGGTTGATTTGGAGGTCAAAACAGTAAAACTAGTCAAAGGTCGAAATTGGGGAAAAAGTGGAAAAATTGGCATTTTAATAAAATTTTGAAAAAGGGTCATTACACTTTCACTGTTTGGAGTGCTAACTTTATCTTTTTCAGCTTTTCATCTAAGCAGACTTTCCGGATTATCAACAATTAACAGAGTTTCAGGAATAGGGTTACCTCTAGTGTGGATCTTTCTTGAGGCCAGGATGCCTTGTCGAGATCTTCTTCAGAATTAGGCTTCAGCTTCAGAGGTCTTCCCCAATGGAGCGCTTTCTTGAATATGAATCTTTGTGAGTGGAGTCGCCAGGGAAAAAATTGTACAACCCTTAAAGATATGGAAATCTCCATTTTCCCATAGGGATCTCTCTTTTCTTCGAATATTTGTAGTTCTTGCAAGGAAAACAAGAAAACTTGCACTCCCCGGCAATGGCACCAATTTGTTAACACCAAAATTTACCCCCTAGATTGTGGAGAGGGTAATCTTGGGTAACTACTAACCGGTCCTTGGTTTACATTTCTGACCTAACATAAACAGAGAGGGCTCTCTCTTTAACTCACAGAAAGCTAGAAATCATCAAGATTGTCAGTAATGAAGAAACATACCAACATTCAACATTTAAGATATTCAATGAACAACAGGTGCAGACGATCAGATATCTGCTGAAACAAATTGTTTAAAACCTTGGTAAGAGAATCAGGAGGAGAACTACAGGGCAATGGAGTCAAAAGATGAATCATAAAACACATAACAGTGCAGCTGCATAAGATATCTAAACAGAGGCAAGGTAGCCACCCACGCACAGTCAAAGAGCTTTAAGGGGTGAAACAGAAGAAGAATGAACAGTCCATCAGCATAGGGAATCTAACAAGGATGCATCCTATGCCAACTTTAGCAGAAACTGGTGGTGAAATGCCTGAAATGAAAGGAAAAGGGCATTATTTCTATGAATCCCATTCCAATGCTACCCTTATTCAAGCATAAGAGAAATTTAACATAATGAAATACGAAGAAAGATTAACAAATTAACAAGGAAAAGTAAAGAGAGACTGCAAGAAAGAAGACACAGGATTTCTTTGCAAGATAACCCAGCCTCAAACACTGCTGATATATTTAACAATAAAATCTCAGAAATAGAGCTGAGCTCTCCTAGGTTTCAGCCAAATGATTCACTCACCTTTAGGTCTTCTATTACAATGAATATATAGTTGTCCTAAGACTCATAGTCGACCTACCTCTTAACAGAAAATAGTTACAAATTTAGTGACAGCTCATCCATACAATTCTACCACCTATCTTTTCAAAACAGAAATTAAAAGTTATGCCTAACTGCTTTTACATCTGGCAGCAGTTTTCCCTAAATGACAGAATTTATTAAAAACAAACAGAAGATATTTCAGCTAGGTTCTCTAGGTGGCTGCTCCACTTACCTTTCAAATTCTCCACTTCTGCCCACTTTCGACTGCTAGGTATTACATCACTTAACTTTAAAATTATTCCCCAAATCCTTAGTGAGCTTTCAAATAGAAGCTTCGACTTTGCAAAAACCTGGCACGAGCTGTTCTTCATTTTCCAAGAGCATCCTTTGCTACAACATTTACCTGCTTAAAGTCTTGCATCAAAACCCCTCTGAAAATATCTAGTATAGTTTTCGAAAGCGCCTTGTCATGGTTTTTAAAGAATCGTAGCAAGTAAATTAGGGTTGAGTAGAATTCAAGGAACTTGTTGCATTATTAATACTGTTTAAGAGAATAGAGCACCATCTTTTGTGCCCTCTACTTCATGAGAATGTCAAAATAGCACAAATATCACCCAAATGTGTAAATCCAAAAGATAAGCTAAGGCACAATATTTTGTTGTCCCATGCCTTCGTAAATAATGAGCACCAGCGGAGAAGATTGTGTCCAATTGGCGAAGAACAAAGAAAATAGTGCGTCCTCCATTTGGGTTTCTCCATTTGTAGAGGAAAATCAAAGCTCGAAACCCATCTCCCTTTATCTCTTGAAATGTTATACTACTTGGCGCCCCTTTGTTCTTTTTGAACAAGTAGACGATTCGAGATACACCATAGGCCATTGATCTTTTCTTTTGGATGCAACCCTACTACACAAAAACGCAGTAGAGCACCAAACCCTGGAACCCAACAGCAACATCTTCCTCAATAAGCCTTGCCAGGCTTCTCAAAACATTTCCTATCCCTAACTCTCGGTCGGACTAGTCTCGGCTAACATTAGCCACCTTAGATACCTTCCGTAGGAACCTCATTTGTTGCACCCACAGTTTTTGTGGCTAGACTTGGATCTAGAACTTTGTTTCTTTTCGGGTTCATCTGCTTCGACGAAACTTTAACACTGCCAAGTTCAACAGCATTGTGCTAGTGGACAACGCCAGGTTTTTTGATTCTCAGTGCAGCTGGAGTGAAGGCCCCTCCATTTTGCATGGTCGGGAGAACTGATTAGTGATAGGAGACTTAGTGGATTAAGTCGCAGAAACATTCCTTAACCCTAATTTTGCAGCCACTATACATTGGGATAAATGACGCCTTGGGGCTAGCCTCATTTGCATTTGGTAGCTTTTGAATAAAATGCTCTTGCAGCTTATTTTCAGTTGAAAAATGGAACGAATGTTGGTCTTTGCGTAGCAGGTGTAGTTTGGTGCAAAAGCTGGCTTTCACTTCTTCCTTTGAGATGAAGATGTCATAGGTGTTACCACTTATGCTTTGACCTCCAGCGAATATGGTTGGTGCCGAAAATTCGTGCTTACAAAATATGCATGCAATTGTAATGGGAGCATAACGAGCCCACTTTTGAGGGTTTTTCAAAGTTTTTTCTATACTGAAAACCTTAGTCTCCTTCCTTCAGTGACTGAGCAGTCAACCACGCCACCAAAAAGAAAACTGGTAATCTTTGAATACACACTACACAGCTAACATATCATGGAGAAAACAAAGGAAGGAAGAGTTCTGTCACTCTGCACATGCAGACCTGCACATGACGTGCTGATGCCAGCATCCAGACCATGAACCCTTAAAGGACACAACTCCTAGCACTTTACATTTGCTTTCTTCTATCTTTTGCTACAGAAACATGGCGGCAGTGTCAAGCTTCATTTTTGGATGATATTAGGGTTTCGGGAGTTTGATGCTCCAGACAAAAATAAGAAAAAATCACCAAGAATGGGGCCACCTCTCTCTTTATAATATTTCCAACGGTGGTATTGCCCCGGCTCAAAGGCAGTTTGTAATACCACTTTTATGCATGCGATGAGATCTTAGAGTGACACGTTGAATAGTGGTTCTCTTTCTCGCGGCCGACCCATCTGTCATCCATCGACCTATTTTGTCAATGCGATATGACATGGACCCTCCACTCGTCGCTTATATTTCTTTTTATTTTGTAATTTCTGGGGACTTATCCCACATGCACAACAAAACGTTTATTTTGGATCTTTATATACCTCAATGCCCTCAACATATACCAAGTAGCAATGAAAGGAGGAGCTCGTGGACGATGGAGGATGTGAGATCTATGGGGCCCTATTAGCTTGGCATTCGGTTCCATGATGAGCCCTCGGTGTTGGGCGCATATGCACCTTTTGTTCCTTTTTGATTCGAAACTTTGGTCCAATATATAAAATACAACGAACCTTTGGTTAAGAAACTTTAATTAAATATTTTTAGCCTTAGTTCCCTTTTCATTCATAAAATTGAAATTTGGGCTAAAAATTAAAATATCAAAAAGCTTAACTTTTGGCAAATAGAATATCAAAGCATTTCTTCTTTATAAAACCTCCAACTATGGCCAAATTGTGAAATCCTTTCTCTATACTTAGCTCTTGTCTTTAGCCAAATAAAATATCAAACACTCTTCTTTCTTTTGTGACCATGGTGTCTACATTTGAGGGGAGATACTTTTTCTTCGGTTAAGTTTTGGTACCTCAGTCATGAAAAAATGTTATATTTTGCACCGCCAATGTTGCCGGAAGACGATTAATGCCGTCAGAAGACAACTAATCCCAAATTTTTTTGGGGTGCTAATAGGGAGTTTAGGAAGGCTAGAGGAAAGTGAGACATCCAGTAGGTCTAGAAGAGTTGTATATTCAACTAGATGTCAAAAGACCAGAAGAAAATTCAAGAAATGCAATGAATTTTTTCACGGTCAAGGGGGGTCATGTTCCTATGGTGATGAGACAAAAGACGACCTCGAGGTGCCCTTGAGGTACAGACATTTATTGAAACAATGGGTACCCAAGGATCTTCCTCAACTGAACACAGATTTTTGTGTGAACAATACGATATATCAAATAGCACCGTTGTCAATACATGGTTTCGAGTTGTTCAGCATGGATGGCATAAGGGTCCCTTACAACACATGTACATAATTGATGGAGTATGTTGGACCCTGTTACAGCTACAAAGATTGGATGCGCGTGGTCCAATTTACAAAAAGTATGCATAGCTATGGATTGTCAACAAACTATTTACAGTTGAAAGACAAAAATCAAATAAAGGAGCAATGTTGTACATGGACGGAAGGCCAAAGTCCACAGGGAATATTGCAGGGTTTATAAACAGTACACAACCAGGGTCTACAATTAAGCAACCAAACTACGAATTTGAGGGGTGTGAAGGAAACCGTGTTTTTGTAGTTGCCATTAAATCAATATCTGCGGGGGAAGAGTTGCTTATTAATTACAATTTGAACCGAGTAGATACAATAAAGGTTACTACGGGAGTGGTACATATAACAATTTACCCAACCTTTTATTAATGAATTTAACATATTAAGGATTTTTTTGTCGATTTATTTCATTTAAATTTTCCCCATTTAATTCACAGGCTAGTGATCGGGATAAAGCACCGGCAACAGATGGTTGGAGGAGTACATCTTCCTCGAGGGATCAAGTATACATATTTGTACTAGTGCAAATATAATAAGAAAAAATAGTTGACTTTCACTATGTTTAGGTGACTTTCACTATGTTTTTTATTTAGGTATCTGTAAGGGGCAACTCCCAGTTATTAGCAGATCAGGGCAAGTCACCTATGAGAATCGATCCAAGGAGTCGATCATGATCCTCTATGTTGCAAGTATAATCCATTGGAATTGTTCATATAATTTTAGGAATCTATCATGATATAACTCAATAGTCTTTTATATTTTTTTGTTGCAGCCCGATGAATTGCTGTATGAAACAACATCAGAAGAATGTCCAGTAGATCCTGAAGTGGTTGAGATCCTTAAAGATGATAGACAAACTGGTGAAGCCACAAACCGGTTTACGATGATAGACAAATTGTTGGAAAAATATACTGCGGAACTCGTTTCTCTGCTTATCAAGTTTTCGCAGACAAGCGAGATCCTGGCAAGGATTGAATTGTTGGAACGGAAATCTTAATCCTTGGAAGTAAGTTGAGGAATCTTGATTCATAAAATAATTCATTTATAACTTTATAAATTTCTCTTTTATATGATAGTACTGAACGTGTAAGACGTGTTTTGTATTTACAGAATTATCGGAAAACACACAATAGTGGTGGAGGAGATGTTGGCCGCAGCAAGGCTCATGGAGAGACGTGGTATCATGAGCAAATGACTCCACGTACTACATCGACTCCTTCGCCATTGTTGTCGACTAAAAAGTTGGCAACACGTTCTGACACACCACGAACCCCAACTGTGAGCGCACTGGCCGCTGGTGACCGACGCACACCGGATTGTCCACCGGAAAAGCTTGACAACGAGAATCTTGTTAATATTGATATCGACCTAGTTGCATTTCGAATATCTTCCCGTGTCACTAGCACAGGAACAATGGAGGTAACATTTTTGGTCGACACCGATCTCATCCCAATAAAGATCGATAAGGTCCCAGGTAATTAATATAAGTTTATCAAGTTACTGTTTATAACTTCATTGTAATATACCAATAAAATGATTTCTTTCAACTAATTATGATTATGGCATGATCGTTTTGCAGGAAATGATGTTTTCTATAAACAAATGAATGACGCGTGCTTGGAGATATTTGGGCCCACCATTCGAGAAAGGTGGGATAAACAACGGAAATGTTTAAAAGATGAACTCATGCATCGGTTGGTTGGCCTGTTTGGCGACAAAGCCTTTAATAAAGTTGAGGTCATGAAAAAGGCTTGTCAACATGTGAAGGTTGTCCAAGACCAATATAGGACACACCTTGAAAAAAACCCTAAGTATGAGTGCCCTCCAATGATTTCACCAATGGAGTGGAGAGCTCTAGTGGATGATGGAAGGGAGAGGGCTCAGAGAAGAGAAGGAAAAATAACACCAGGCACAGGGAGGTATGCAATACTTTCCGCAATGTAATTCAAAACCTTATTATTATTGAATATTTCTATATCGAACTTGGAACATCTAACGTATTTCAACACTTGCATAGGCTGCCAGACACATCAAAGACCACAAAGGCAAGAGTTGAAAAAATAGGTCAGCACAAGCTTGGGCCTGGTGGTTATTCCAATTTCGCGGCACGATTTGTATGTTTCGAAAAACCAATAATGCATGCATATAATAAATTGCAAATTTTTTTTCGTTTTATTGCATCGGAAAATGTTAATTAACGACGTTATGCAAATATGCAGGATGAACGATTCAATGAACAACCCACTAAAGAAGACATGAAGCTTGGATTCAAGGAAGTCTTTGGAGCTGTTGTTGAACGACGAAAAAGCTTGTCTGGCCAAACACAGTCTTCTGGTACCAATCCATCCGGCGCACAGGTAAATAGAATCTATATACTTTATTGAATATTAACCGCTTGTGCAATCTATTCATTATAAATACTTGAAAAACAATATTGACTCTGTTTTGAGTAGGAAAGCAATGATCCCCCTAATGTCAAGGAGGGAGAACAACAAATCAAAGATCATGCTTCTAATCCTGGGAATGAATTTATTCATATGCTAAAATTTTATGTATAGCATTACAAATGGTGAACATTAATTGTAGTTCACCATATTTCAACTGTAGAGCATGTAGAGGGTGAAACTGTACAGGTTTAGCCTGGACAAGAACATGAACTACATGATGTGGCCACACCAGGTAAAAAAACACCTTTGTAATGTTTTTTTAAATGAAATACTTGTGATTACAATATCAAAATACAACGATGTAACATTTTCACATTGTTGTAGCAAATCCAAACCCCTTTCCGCAAACATCACCACAATCGCCTGATGAAGAACCAAGAACTGGAACAGAAAGTCCAGGGGTAGATGCTCCTCTTAGAGATTATTTACCATTTATAAAGAGAAGAAAAACTGCTAGTAAAAAGAAGTGACTCGAAAAATGTACTTGTCTAATTATTTTTTATAACAATATATCGTCCATGATTTTTGGCCTAATGAATGAATAAATGGTTTAATGAATGGTTTAACGGTTTAATGATTCAGTGTAGTAAATTGTTGCCTTTATTGAATGAATGTGTTGATTGAATGAATGAATGGTTTATTGAATGTTATCTTTTATTGTATGAATGTGTTGATTGAATGAAACAATGGTTTAATGAATGTTAGGCTTTATTGAATGAATGGTAGATGAAAGTTCATGTTGAAATATGGATGAATTTGCACGTATTTGTTTTTTTCAAGTACATGCATTGGGTATGGGGAATTGAGAGTGATGTGAGGGGGGGGAGGTACCATAAGAGCTTCCACCTTCACGTGGTTGGCCCTGTTCAGTAGAGAATATTAAATTATTCTCAAAACAGAGAGGAGCTCAATGAATGGCTATGATGTTGGGTTTCTACAACCCACTAGCGTGTCATCTAAATTTTGACAATTTCTTGGAGCTTGTTGTGATGTTGGGTTGCTCATCATAACCAATTTCGAGTTTCCACAACTTCAAAGGCTGAGTAAATGATGCACTAGAATCAGTATCCTTAACCTTCACTTTAATTTCATTGGAATCAATATCCTTAACCTCACATTGAACCCTTCCAAAATTGTTTATTTACCATTGAAGCCTGGATTCTAAAGCGTGATATTAGTAACTAATCTAGCATACGCCAACAACAATTAGAAACATGTTGCATGTTGTCAATGTTCATCATTTTTTTTGGCTGCAACTTAACTGAGGATATTCGAACCTACGACCTATGTCTAGTCCCAAGGCTAAAACCTTCAAGCTTGAAGGGCAACTGACAATGGGAGACCACCTTCAACCAGCTTGATTCATTCTGCATGAATTTCATAGTGGGAGACGATGGGCTACCACCTTGCTGGATTCATTATGCATGCATTTCACTATGCAACAGTCTCAAATCCCCTCTGTGCTTTCCCTAAATTAGTTTCTCGATTCAGCATGACCCACTCCTGTCATTCGAAGAGTGTTGCCAGCAGCCTAGAGTTTCATCCTGGCAACGGTGACTATTCATGGTATTATGTTTTCCTTCGGCTGTAATATGACAAACTCAAAGCTCTCATATGAAGGTTTGTCTGACAAATGTGATGGTTTCGGTTTCTCGATTCAGCATGACCCAAACAGTCACATTTGTCAGACAAATCTTCGCAGTGGACCATGAGTTTTCCATATTGCAGCTGAAGGGAAACATAATACCATGAATCGTCACCGTTGCGAGGATGAAACTCAAGACCGTTGGAAACACTCCTTGGATGGAGGGCGTGGGTCATATTGAATTGAGACACTAATTCAGGAAAAACGTAGTGAATCTGAGACCATTGCATAGTGAAATGCATGTAGAATGAATGAAGAGTATTGGGTGTAGAGAGAAATGGTTGTGGGACTTCATATGAGAGTAAATGTTGATGGGAATTGATTGACAAGGTCAGGCTTGAAGTTGGTAGCCTTGGGACTAGACATAGGTCGCAGGTTCGAATCTCCTCAGTTTAGTTCATACCCGGTTATTCTTTCGATGCAAATTGTAGATTTTATTTATTTTCCTTTGTCAACTTTATGTATCCCTTTATGTGTTTTCTTTATTTTCCCTTTTTAATATTATGTATTCCCTTGTGATAATCGGAATTGTTAATATCGAGTCACTCGAGAATGAACGTAAAGAGGATTTTCACAGAAATCTGTTCCATCCAAACCTATCAAGTGTACTTTTAGGTCAAAAATATTCTTGTAACAAAGCGATGAAAGATCTTAGAAACAAATGTAACAAAGCCCTGAAAGAAGTTCACGTAACATAGTGGTTTGTATTTGCAGGAATCCTTCCTTTTATCCACTATGTTTTCTATTGTTGCACTTTCAAATTCATCTGCAATGATATCAACACACTACACATTATGGGAATAAGACGTTCACATTTGCATCTTCCACTACTACATCTAATTAAATATCATCTCCTTGCAACTCCACCATTGTACACCACTCTCTTCTATAGTGTCATCTTCTACAACAACACCACTCACTACTCCAACATATATCCATTACAACTTTTCCATTGTTTATTGAGTTTCTTGTACAAGCTTGACCTTTACCCCCAATCTTTTCCTTATTGTTTTTGCTACAATCAATTCTTCTACACCTTTACTTGACTTGATAGCTTGAATATTAAAGAATTCTAAGTATGGTTTTAGCTTGGAGTGAACACTTAGAGTTGTCGTTTCAAGTTTGATAATAAAAGCCACCTTTTAAATAATGGACTATTATAATAATTAGAAAATATTTTCAACTTTATTATAAAGGTAAAGTTAAATTATTATATTAAAATCATATATAATTTATAAATGATTTTATAATAAGAATTTAAACTTATTTGGCAAAATATTTTCAATTTTATTATAAAGGTAAATTTAAATTATTATATTAAAATCATATATAATTTATAAATGATTTTATAATAATAATTTAAACTTATTTGGCTTTGAACAAGAATGAGGCATGGTACAACTTGGCATTTGCAATGATGTAGGAAGGCTATAATAGACCTTAATTTGGACAATGAAAGACAATGGTCGTTTCAACATGACTTCACAAAGTTCAAGACTCCGAGGGTGTACTAGAAAAGAAAAAGAGGAATTGTAGCAACATACACTTCCAAACAATAGTGGTTTTTTTTTTCCATAGGTGTCGAATAACCGACATTCATAACAAAGACAACTGACGACTTCGCCATAGATCCGACATCCAATGACGTCAGTGCTCAGTCATTTTCAAGTGGGATAGGCATCGGTTTTCCGACCTCCACAGTGCACAAAACCGACGACTTTGCCATAGACCCGATGACAAAAGACGTCGATGCTCAGCCATTTTCAGTTGTGAGAGGCGTTGGTTATCCAACCTCCACAGTGAAAAATACCGACAACTATGCAATAGATCCAACGGCAAAATCCGTTAGATCCAAGCCATTTTCAGTTGTGAGGGGTGTTGGTTTTCTAACCGCCACAGTGAAAAATACCGACGACTCTGCCATAGATCCAATGGCAAAAGACGTCGGATCCAAATCCTTTTCAGTTCTGAGGGTCATTGGTTATTCGACTGCCAAAGGTGTCGAATAACCGACGAAGTCCGAGCCATCGGTTTTAATCCAAAATTGTACCGACGTTAAAAAAATACTGTGGTTGTTGGATAGTCGACCACAAAATGTAGAAAATCTAACTTTTTGGCTATTGGATTTTGGGTAAAAAAAGCCTAGTGACAAGAATAATTTCATCTCACTCTCCCAATCAAAGTAATTGAAGGGAGTGAGGATTCTAGGAGAGAGGAGAGCATTCGAATTGCTCATTATAACTGCTGGAGTGAGTGCAAAGGTGAAACTACTGATACTAATGCTGCAACTGCTGGAACTTCGAATTACCTGCAAAACAATCTCAAGAATGGAGGTAGAATATACTCTCAAATGGCTCTAATACCATGTCAAAATCCTCACAATGGATCCAAAGAGATGATGTAAACCTCACAATGAAAGAATTTAGGAAAATAGAAAAGAATAGAGCAGCAAAACATAGATCCAATTGAAATCAGATAGGAGCAGAATATTCACACATGTTTCATTAATCTGAATAGTAAAACAATAATGATACAATGCACAACATTCAAATACCAAGGGTGTAATTCGAATTAGCCTGCATGGAGAGATCAAAATATCACTGGAGTGTCATCAAAGCACAACTAGAAGTCTTCATCATCATCAGTGGAGTCATCAATGCACAAGTAACTGTCAATCATCAGTCAAACTGAGTCTAACTGTGTGTGGTAGGTGTAACTGGCACATGGAGGCACTAACTGAATGAAGGAGGCTCAGTGGATGGCGCATGAGGAGCTAACTGGTGTCAGAATGGGTGGTCTAGTCTCACTGGAGGTCCATCAGAGTGATATAGTTAGTTGAGAGTCAGTATATCCTTAAATCAAGGAGAGAACTAAAGATAACTCAACTAACTGAAGTGCAACTGAGTGGTAGGTGAGAGAGGGCGCCTTTGCTTCCTTAAATCAAGGAGTAAGGGTGCACTAAGCTCTAGGAGGGCTAAAACTGATCTAAGAGAAGCTCTTGGGGCTAGCTAACTGAGGGATAAGTGCTGGGACTGATGTCTAGGATGTATGCAATATCATGACTGCATGCAGAATGCGTGCATAACTAAAAATGCAAAGCCGGTAGGACTAGGATGGAGTTACATAGGAAAATCCCAACAAGTGGAGGAGAATTTACTTATGCATGTGGATATAGAAATCAAAGCTTTGTAAAAAGTGCAAACCCCTGTATCCTCTTTAGGTTACACGCACGTTACACGTTCATATGAGCTAAAGTACTCCAAAGATACCAATATTTCCATACATGGAATCTCTTTTAATTTAGATCTAACCCAAAAAATATAGGAATTGAAGCTTTGTACAAAGAACCAACACCTCAATTCTTTTCAGCTTCACAGGTCCACCTACCTGCAACTCCTCTAAAGATTCCAATGTTTTCATTTCTAGCAGTTCTTCTAACTCATAGCTCCCCAAAACATCTAGCACCTAAATTTATTTATGGCAGTTATTTTATTAAGTCACCATCTCCACCAAACGTATAAACCTATATATATTTTCTATATATTTTCCAGATTGCACGAGGATGAGACAAGCATATTGTACAACGATTGTTCCAAATTTGAAACAAACCACTATATAGAAAAAGGAATATCGAAATAACTCGTAGCCAGTACATGTGGAACATAATAGGTGATTACAGCAGCATGGAGAACAAGTAACATATAACTTGTTAGTGACACTTAAATTGTGACCTATCAGTGCCAACCACAAGTTAAGTGGTTGTGCTAGTATACATTTTTTCTATAGACTTTAACTTATAATTTTCCAATATATCATTATATTATAATTGTGTTATAATTATGTAGATTTAAAATCATGTAATCACAATTTTTAAATTAATTGTAATTTAATATTATTAAAATACAAATATATTATATTAATTTAATATCATTAAAGTATGAGTATATTATATTAATTTAGTGAAACTGTGAGGCTTCAACTTAGAAAGTGAAAAGTGCGGAAATAATTTAGGCTGGTTAACAGTTTGAGGATGACAAATTAGCTAAAATAATTTAAGAATCAAGCAAATGTTAGATGACTTCCTCTATTAATGCTTAGATACTTATTAAATCGGTTGAAGAGAATAATATTGGGGACTTTGAAGTCTTCTTTTTAGTGGAATTAAAATTATATGGCATAGGTCTAGGCCATGCTAGATTCCTACTCTGGTAAATAACTTGGTTTTCATCCACTCTTGAAATCCATGCCTTTCCTTTGCCAATAATTGTAGCCATATTGGTTCAATTTATTTTCAGCATTCACGCCCTGCTATTGTAGCAAGGAAACGAGTCAAGTGACAGATGACAGAAAGGTACAACAAATAAATGGAAAGAGAAGGATTTGATTTCTTGTTTGAGGTTATTTTGAACATTTATTTATGCTCTATGAAGGCCAACCAAATCTCACAGGCTCACCAATTTTGTGGGCAATTTTTTTAATGTTGGCAAACATTTGAATCAAATAAATTGGTTTTAGAAAGCATGCAAACCAATAATTTAGTACTAATAAACCATTACGTAAGAAAATTTTGGGGAAAAAAAACTTAACTGTGTCCATGTGCATGCTTTTTAACCTACCTACTTGTTTACCTTTTTAAGTTTTTTCCAAGCCACCAGGTAAATAGTCTTCCTCCATTTCTTGAGTTATGCTACTCCTCAATTAACACCACTACTATTCTAATAGCCTCTCTCTTGTTGTTTGGGAAAAATTTCTTTTTAAAATAAAGGGAAAGAAAGAAAATTCATTCCAAGTTTGGGTATGGCAGGGCTCAACTCTGCAAGATTAGGTTAGGAGCCTGATGCTCCATCAACTAAGATATACACTCAAACGTTTTTGTTACCAATCATTACTATAGCATAGGTAGATTTGGCTAGAAACATATTCATTTAGGGAAATCTAAGACCTCTTTCAATCTTTTTTTTATATAACTACTACTTTGATTTTGTTGTTGGACCAAGTTTGTTGTATATTTCCAATATATACTAGAAACATCCTCCACTTGAACAGAAGTTGTCATAATAGAATTTTGCATAGGAGATAATTCATTGCCAATCAACTATTAACATTGATGATTGATCATTTACCGTAGTTGCTTAACCTACTATTATTAGCATCGCTGTATCTACTTAACGCTGCCACAACTTCTATCATTTTGCAGTTGGTTGACCTACACTAAAGCTACCAAATTATCTCTTTTATGGTTGGTCTGATTGCCTTGTTCCGTCCAATAAAATGACTATATTTGCTAAAGTGGATATAAGATAAATAAACGCATTTGAAAATCTAGTAAAGAAAAGTTACAACACATTCTATATAAGCAGGGCATTTCTTGTCATTGCATGTTCCATTATCAATATTGAGCATCCATATAACCATGTAATCCAGTCCTGATTATTATAGCATGGCCTATTTTGAAATGTATATTTATAAGGGAGAGCTCATATTTTACATATTGTGAGGATGGACAGGATTTTATCACATTTATATGCTTCTATTAATTTTGATCAAGGAATGGCTAGTATGATTAAATTTGTAAGTAATTAGGTATAAGTCACATTAAACAAGACCTATAAATCTATAAGTTGAGAGGTAAATATGGGAATCCAACAGACCGATAAAATTTATGCAAAGAGTAAAAGAAAATTTATTTACATGAAAATAATTAATGTAGTTTACCTGTAGATATGGGTGTGTGGGGAGCATTCTTTTAGGATGCTAAATGATTTAAAAGTAAAACTAAGGCCACTGTACACTACCTCGTCAGATCAAATGATTTTTTTTTTATCAGAGATACAAGTAATATAGGCCCGTAACTGAAAAGAAGTACCTTGTAAGATGCTTCAACCAATGCTAGAAGTATATTGGAATTTGAATATATTCAAAGTTACAATCCATATCCCTTAACAAGATCTGTTTCCATAGTGCAGGGTCAGGCAACAGATAAATGGATCGAAGTTAAGCTCAACTTACGTTAGTTTAGTTGCCATAAGCCCTCCTTGTCCCTATTTTCAAATCTTAAAAAAAAAGAGGTCGGTGATGAATTTCTTCAAAAATGAGCAATTAGAAATCACATACTAAAAGAGCAGTTGAGAACCAAGGGAAAACACAATGAGTGAAGGATCAGCACGAAAGCCAAGAATATGGTGGGAACTTCAACAAAATCAATAAGGGATGTCGTCATGATCTATGAGAATAAAATTTGCAAAGACATGGATGTCTAATGAAGGAGGCAAGTGAATAAAGATGCAATGGACACAAGAGGAGGGAACAACATTCTTTGAGCAGAAAAATAATAATGCCCACAAGGCAGGCATAAAGGAGCTATTAAATCAAAATATCATAACGTCAAGATTTGCAACAGTCCAACACTCGGAAGTTGGGGAAAATCCTTCACGCAAACCAACTTGACAAGGGAGATGCCAACACCATTTTCAGAACATGCATGTGGCCATTATGAAGAGAATAGGAAGTAAGAATGAACACCTGGCCCCACACAAAAAATATGAATAGTAATAAAAAAATGTCCATGCTGACAAAGAAGATCCACGTTGCTCATAGATGCAGCTAGAGAGAACGCCTAGAAGACAACTAAGACTGGATGATGAACAGATGCAGGCCTCCTGGGAGTCACAATAATAATAAAAAACACATAGAATTGGCAACGACGCACAGGTGCACACCTCAGTCACACACAAAGGACTGTCATGAAACACTCGCCAGGTGAATTATCCTCATATGACAGAGATACAATAGGGAGATATTGTCCAACCCCAGAAGACGAAAGCTAGAAAGGTAGAACCCTGTGAGGCTCGATAGCCTGTTATGGTTGAGGTAGAACCCTGTGAGGCTCGACAACTTACCCCATGAAGCAGGAATGGGTCCGTCGATCATGTTATTTACTATCGAAAGGTGCTTCAGATTAAGTAGGCCTCCAATAGAAGATGGAAGGACTTTGCTCAATTCATTTTCATGAAGAGGAAGAAATCCCAAAGCAGTGATCGTCTTATGGAAGGAGGGATGCTAGCACTAAGTTTATTTGTATTGAGGTACATAATGGAGAGATTTGATAACATACCAAGTGAATAAGGTAGGCTACCCATGAGCCTATTGTTTGACATATCCAATGATTGCAAAGAATACAATCTTCCCAAAGACAGAGGAATGGCGCCGCTGAGAATGTTGCCATGGAGATCCACAGTGGTGAGCTTGCATAGACCGGCTATCGAGTAGGGAAGAGGACCCGCCAACCTATTGGTTTAGAGATTCAAAAGGTGCAGATTCATTAGGCCTACAAGAGTAATCAGGATGCATGTAGTGAGCGCATTCTCCGACAGATCTAGTTCCTGAAGATTGTGGATATTTCCGAGAGATGAAGGGATTGAACCACCGAGCTTGCAGTAGAAGCCCCACAAAGCGTCTCCTTTGATTATTGCAGGATACTCCCTACCACTGGCAGCATTTGGAGCCATTCCATGAGTTCAAACGCCCGGAGGTGTCATCTATAATCTTGAACTTGAAGCGCAACAAAGGCAATGAGGTATCCTCTTGCGCACTGCGACCAAATCACTGATGCACAGTTTAAGCGAGGTGACAGGAGGAGGCTTCGAGGAAGGAAGGTGAGGCAGGGCGACAGGTGAGGCAGGGCTGCAAGTTGTGCTGCATTGAAGTTGGATGAGAAAATTTAATGCAGCATGTACCTTAACGTACCACCTCAATTAGGAGCTGGCAGATCAGACAACCCAACTTATCCCAATCGTGAGATGACGATCACACGACTTCAAATGAATAAAAAGGCAAATTCGTAGAGTTGCTCTCACTTGTAGAAACACCTTACGGCATAAATATTTAGCTTTGAAACTGATAAAACAATGCAAGAGATTATACTTAGCATGAATGAAACATTATTACTAATATAACCTTATGAAATATAATAAAATATTATAAAAAAATTACATGTAAATAACTGATCCAGCTGAGACCACGTCGACCCATGAGTGGTTATGAAAGAATATAAAAGTGCAAAGGCAAAGGTCAAGGCAAGTGCCTCGAAAGTAATAAAAAAGACAATAAGTAAAAAGTGGAGATTCTCGTTACTCAACTATATTAGTTGAACCCATGTTTGTTGCATCAGACTATCTCATATCTATGACATCTGTTTTTACAAATCCAAAGAGAAACCAACTATGATTCTTTTTTCGTAAACATCTAAACTCAATCAACTAGGTAGGATTCATGCAACTCTAAAAACTAGGATTCAGATTGTCTCTTTAACAGCCCCTCTCCTTAACAGTCTTAAAGAGCTCTTGACCCGCCCGCACCTCTGGTAAGTCCTCTTCTTAAGTCAGGTAAGTTGACCCCGAAAAAATACAACGGCAACGGCATATACGTAGTAAATGACCATTGAACACTCCAGATGTGGTGGTAATACTGGTGCTTTTGAAATTGACGCTACAACACCAGACAATTGTAGTCTTCGACAATATATTCAACAATTGGAATAAGCCATAGAGAGGCATATCTCATCTTCAAGAAAAATGCACACTATAATGCTTGACAGAGAATGGGGCTCACCGTATGAACATTCCTATGCACCACCAACAACAAAAACTTACAACAATATGCAAACAACTCCAATGCATCAACAGAATGGGTTGATGCCACTCCACCCTCACCGCAGCTCTTCGAGGGAAAATGTAGCACTAGTTCTTCTCTAGAGTAAACATGACAGATGCAAAGAATATGCTAAACGCATAGGTAAGTTGTTGTGCTCAGTAAAATGTATCCACCTGGCTCTTCACATAGCTCCTTTAGATGCCTTTCATGCAGAGATATGATGTATCAAGAAGTTGATACAGAGCTTCACAAAATATGATGCCCCAATAAATAGCATTGGAGGTATTTCCAACGTTCCAACACTCTAGATATTCAACTTTCTGCAATGTTGGAATCGCCTTTGTATTTAGGAAGCCCAAAACTTTTTAGGTAGAAATTTATTATAGTCTTTAATGAAACCTTGTAGCTTGAGAAGAAGCCAAACCAAGTTTGTATATAAATGAAAATCACCCACAGAAGATTAAATAGAGATAGAGATGTATGTGAGGGAAGAACAGTGAAAGGAAAAACTAATTGTGAAAGATTGAAGTAAAACTCATCTCTGTGTAAGTTTTACAGTGGTAATATATATAAGTATTTAGTTTTATGTATTCATTCTCAAAAATGTTGGTTTATACATCATAGAGATAGAGATGTATGTGAGGGAAGAAGAGTGAAATGAGAAACCAATTGTGAAAGATTGAAGTAAAACTCATCTCTGTGTAAGTGTAGCAAAGTTACTCCGTTTTACAGTGGTAATATATATAAGTATTTAGTTTTATATATTCATTCCCAAGAATGTTGGTTTATACATCCCGCACATCTACTCTATATTGACTTGTCTAAATGTTGTTTACATTTGCGATCTAGAAATCAAATCAAGATTCCAAGTATTTCACAGTGGTAAATGTCCAAGATTCACAGTTCTTCATAACTTGGTGCAACACTCCACGCAAAGGGAACTATCTTAACAAGGCTTGTGATTCCTTCACTGTGGATGATAGAGATATCCTCTCCTTCAAAGGCTGCAGCTCAAGCAATGCCCATGTATCACTCTTCAATGGACAGAGGAAGGAATTTCAGATACTGAAAAAATCTACCAATCAACACGATTTGTCTTCGTTTAATAGCATTCCATCTCCTTGCAGAAGAAATGAATGCACAGAAATGAAGGTCGCCCATACAATAAAACAAAAGAGACCATGTCCACTAAAAAGAAAATATAATAAATGGTTTTCCCGGGAAATTAAGTCACCCGGGTAAAGTCCGTCCAATCTTTAACTATCAACTTAAGAGAAAAAAATACCAATTTAGCAAATTGTTTTATTTGCAACAACCATTTATTCTCATCAGCAATATTTCTTCCGATCTTTGGATGAATGGTGGTGATTTCTCTTCAAATCCACCAGACTTTTGAAATCCATCATACAACTCTAACTTGCAGTCCGACATAGAGAAAAAACACATTCAACGTACAACAGTTCATGCATTCATCTCAGTTCCAGAGTGCCCATAATTCAACTCTCCAATGCATTTCAACTTTTGGAAGGGTGGTGACACACCAAATGCACCATTCACAGTCACGTAGTGAGCTCCATGAGCCTAATCGGTGTTCAAAAGAGATCATTTTGAGAGCTAACAGTCCAAGCGTGTCCCAAAGTAAGAAAAAAGGTTTACTTGAGCTTGATATCTCTACACAATAGTATGCAAGGGAGGTCGGACTCTAGTGATTGGTGCACATGTTTAGGTGAGATTCTGTATTGCAATACATAGTGGAAACTTATACTGAATTTTGAAGACCGAACCAGCAACAAACAAACCACAACCACCACAACTAGTTTGATCAAGTTCTATTGTACAAGGCTAATTTATGCCTTGAACCAAATTAGCACACTCGAGTGACTTTTGTGGTTGTTTAAAAGCGTCATCATACGACTGTTGGAATGCTCATATCAGCACCAAGCTATGCCTCTTATAAAATCTTAGCGAAATTAGAAGGTGTAGGGATAATCTCACACAGGTCGCAAACAAGTTATGCTAAGGTTTGTTTGACGTGGTTTCACACTGGTTGGGGGTTCAAAGGTAACGCACAACTCCAACTCCGAAAAGATGATTGGATAAATATACAAGAATAGGGATAAATAAAAGTTAATGAGAACCACGATGGGCGCTATGTAAGGATACACTCATGCACACAATGAGAATCTATGAAAATAATGCAGAATGGAGATCACAAATGAATTTAAAAGGAACCATTTCACTCATACCTCACTATGACAGAATCATATTGGTGTTAGGAGCAAACTGGAGCAGGCTTAATTGGATATAAAAACCTCTCAATCATAGGCCATTAAGATCAACCTTTCTTTGTACCACTCTTAGATGCACCTTAGGGAAGATAAAGAGATTGGCTAAACACATATCCAATTACACAATAAATCACACACAAAGACAAGTTGAATAGGCTCATTATTTTCTCATTAACCAAACATACACATATATACAATGAGAAAGGACCCTTGGGTTCCAAATTCCCAAGAGGTCTTTTGGACTCCTTCATGACTTTTCATATTCATCTGACTCTTACACTTCATTTCACGTGAATATACCTATCCCTAAGGATTAGGTTCCCATGTGTGCAAAATTTAAGTGTTAATAGATGCCCCATGATATGTGAGGTTTGGAAGGTACTATAGTGCCGATAATGCATCATCGTTTTTTTGTATGTTTTCCCATGTTCTTAGAAGTTCTCAAGTGAGTTTGGACGGAAGGTTCCCTTAGGGGAATATTGTTGGTGATACCCGGTGAAGCTATAACAAAGTATAATGTTTTATAAAAATGAGGCAGGCATACCCATGCTCATGAAATATGTCAAGATGACTACAATAAGAGGAGACCAAGGGGTCGACTCAAAATACTGTTGGACCATGGATCGATGCGGCTTCAATCCATGTAAGAGTGACTGAACCTGGAAATGTTGTTATAGGTGTCAAAGAAGCGGAACTGCCGATGACTATCATAAACCCACAGGGGTGGGGGACTGGAATACCAGTGAGGTTGTTGGACATAGGACCTCACTGTATTGTTGCTACCATGATTTGTAAATGTGAACACTTATACCTTTCAAACATATGACTGTCCCTGATGTGATAGATTTGTTGACATCAAGTATAGGAGAGACTACTAAGTTAGGGAGCATTGTTGACTCTTCCTACTTAGTTCGAGGTGATCCCTTTTGTTGATTGAAAGGGAACCCAAGGTATAACTGCAACTACTGCAACTCTTAGAATATGAGGATTTGGTGTCGATGAGAGATGAAATACATGATAATATGAGGGTCTTATCTTGATACCCAAGATCATTTTGTAACCAATTGTAAGACTGACATACCTGACACAAGATTGGCTAATAAACATGAGGCTCATAAATTCCTTTGATCGATGTCAACTTGGGGAGTAATTGATGACAACATTCCTAAAATAAAGGTACAGTGTGTAATGGATGGAGAAAAACTTCTGATGAAAGGATTTGCTGGGGATACGACATAAAGGGTGATAGTGACTAACAAAACTCATAATGTTGGAGATAGGAAGACTCAATGGAATCGATCAAAGGAAACCAAGGGTTGCTTCTAAAATAATGGTGAATTTCTCAAGGTTTTGAGTCGATTGGGGAGTGGTTTGTACATAAAGAATAATTGGTGGGGTCCCCATGGTCTTGGGGGTGTTGGGGAACCAATTTGATGATGGGAGAGATGCCCACGGTTTTGTGTGAATCGGGGAATCAATTTGATGATGGTATAACTTCCCATGGTTTTCAGTGAGTCGGGAAACCTTTTCCATGATGATGTGAGGGTTGTTTGCAAAATGTGAAGAAGGTGTTCCTATGGGAATAACTAGACAAAATTGGTTTCTTTGGAGGGTGGGGGACCCATTAGTGTCTTGGATGGAGTGATGATACGAAGAAGATTACTGATGGTGGATTGCTTTTGGAGGTATGAGTGATCAACCTTGATTTCTTACTTGTAACATATGCCAAAGAAGTTGATGGTATCAACTATGGAAGGTGGTGGAGTAAATGCGCAGCTATAAAATGATGAACTGTGGGTTAATATTTTCAAAGGGAAGCAAATTCCTCAAACTTGTGGGGTGTTTGACATCATGGGTGTCAAATGATGTCTGGGATGCAATGGTGCACACACCCATGGGGGGAAGATGCTATTCTTAGTAGTGATATTGATGGAACATCATTATGGGGAATGAGGACTCAACTTGGAAGATTTTCCAATATTACAAGAATATGTAGATGTGTTTGAAGAAATACATGAATTACGACCAAAAAGGAAAAAATGATTTTTTTGTTAATTTGGTGCCTGGATCTCCCCCAATTTCCAAAATACCATATAGAATGAGTACGCTTGAATTGAAAGAGTTACAAATGTAAATTGAAGAATTATTGATGAAGGGGTACATACGACCAAGTGTATCCCCTTGGGGAGCACCAATACTCTTTGTAAAGAAGAAAGACAAAACCTTGATATTGTGTATTGACTTTAGGCAATTAAATAATGTTACAGCGAAGAACAAATATCCTCTGCCCATAATTAATGACTTGTTTGACCAACAAAAGGGGCAAGGATGAATATATTAGAAAAACAACCTTCAAGACCCAATATGATCCTTATTAGTTTGTGGTATTTCCATGTGTATTATCAAATTCACCAACTACTTTTATGTGCTTAATGAATGGAATATTTAGATAGTATTTAGACAAGTTTTTCATTGTATTTTTAGATAACATTCTCATTTATTCAGAATCAATGGAGGAGCATGAGTAGCATTTGAGATTAGTTCTACAGGTATTAATAGAGAATCAATTATATGCGAAGCTAAGTAAATGTGTATTCTATAAAAGAAAATCAGTAGCTAGGATAAATCATATCTAAGGAAGGGGTAGCAATAGACCCAAGGAAGATTGAAGCTATCATGGGGTGGAATACACCTAGGAATGTAACAGAAGTGAGATCATTTATGGTACTTGATGGATATTACAGAAGGTTTGTAAAGGGATTCTCAAAAGTAGCACATCCAGTTAGATCCTTGCAAAAGGATTCAAATTTGAATGCACAACCAAGTGTGAAGAAATTTTCTAACTTTTGAAGAGATTACTTACTAGTGCACCAATTCTCAAAATTGTTGATCCAAATGACGATTTTTTGGTATGTATAGATGCCTATAAAGAAGGAATTGATGGTGTACTCATGCAAAATGGGCATGTGGTTTGTTATGAATGCATAAATTTGAAGGAACATGAGAAAAATAATGCCACACATGATTTAGAGTTGGCTATTGTAGTGCATTCCTTAAAAATATGGAAACATTACCTCATGGGCAGAAAATTCGACTAAAGAACAATTCACGATGGGTTGAAATATATATTTGAACAATAGATATTAAATGCAAGACAAACAAGATAGATGTAATTCCTATGTGAGTTTTACTTTGAATCAAACATATTAAAGCAAAGGAGAATACAGTTGCATATGCACTCAACGGTGTGTAAATATACAGGAAAGATCACATAGCTAGAGCAAATCTCACAAACCTCACTCAAGAATTGCAGAGAAGAAAGAAGAAGAAATGAATCAATTATCACTCATGAACATAGAAATGGAGAAATATGTTAAGATTCAATATGCTAAGACATAAAATATCAACATTACATTCCATTTCACAACAATAGCATATAAAGGATCACTGAAAGAACAACAAGCACAACATAAACACAAGAGACAGATTTATCGTGGGAAACCCTCATGGGGTAGAAAACCTATCAAGCTTCCTCAATATAGATGACCAGCAAATACAAAGATGTAAACCCTAGACATGATCTCCTTCTCCTCCATAGCAGATTTCTCTCTCTCTCACCTATGCGCCATTCACAAGTGAGTGAATAATGAGTGAGTGTGATAAATGAGGAACACACGTCCTCTATTTATACACTACTCCGACTTGTCTTTTATATTACCTAGGTCGGCCCCAACTTTAACAGCATCATCATCATCAATTGGATCTTCTCGGTCAACAACATCACATCATCTAGATCTACAGCATCTGGATCATCTCGATCTACATCATCATCATCGCAGCATACTATGAAATACACAAGATCCTATTACGAGATGATCAATCCCTCTCACTTTAGGACATAGGTCCATGGACGATACAATCCATATCAAATTCCCAGGATGATCAATCCTTATCAATTTAAGACAAGTCCCATGTCTATGGACGATGCAATCCAAACACATACATTTTGAACTAAATGCTCAGGGACGATGCAGTCCTATTATCAATTCTCGGAGATAGATGTCTACGAATCAGTTCAGGGACCTCAGTCCAGGGACGATGTAATCCCTCTCATCCACTAGGGACCACTTCTCAGAGACATATGTCTACGGATCAATTCAGGGGACTGAAGTCCAGGGATGATGCAATCCCTCTTGTCCACTAGGGACCACTTCTCAGAGACATATGTCTACGGATCAATTCAAGGGACCGAAGTCCAGGGATGATGCAATCCCTCTCGTCCACTAGGGACCACTTCTCAGAGACATATGTCTACGGATCAATTCAGGGGACCGAAGTCCAGGGATGATGAAATCCCTACATTCTCGGAGACATCAGTATATAGATCAATTCAGGGGACCGAAGTCCAGGGATGATGAAATCCCTACATTCTTGGAGACATTAGGGTCAGTGCAAGCTAATGAGGGTCACTTTTGGCACGTTAGATGCAATAGAAAACTGAAAAAGCAGGCATCCCTCAACTTACTTGGATTTTTTGATTTACTTACGGAAAATATCTTGCATTGAGTAAAAAAGATGAAATGTAGGAAATTGAATCACGTTTCTGAATATATAACTTTTATGTATTGAAAATTTGCATAGCTATGTCAAGTTTCATTTTTCCTAACAGACACTTTTTATTTTTCAGGCAAATGATAAGGTATATGTTTTTGTGGGTAGAGCCTTTGAGGGCTTAAATGATGGAATCAAGCTACAAAAATCGGCATGCATGTAGAGAACACATAGCACTTGTGCGTCATTATTTTTCGAAAATTAAATTAGTAATTTTATAATTTTTTTATAATTGTCTAAGTGATCAAACCTCAAAAATAGTACCTCTTTTGTGGGTAGAGCCTTTGAAGGTCTTAATGCAAAAATCTTGAAATGGGTTTTTCATAGAACGTGGAGGTTAGTGTCCTCTTGTGCACCATACAATTTTTTTTTGAAATGATTGAGAATTGAAAAAGTTATGGAAGAAACACTAACAATGTGTTTCACGAGTTAAGGAGGTAGGACAGAAAAGAAATTGAAAGAAAATAGGAAAAAATAATATTTCAAAATAAAAGTTACATATTTGGAATCTGCAAAAAAAATGCTATTTGTGTCTAAGATTTCGTCAAAAATGACTGTGTGTAGCATATTGTAACGAGTGGCTAAACATAGGCTTCTCCAGAAACTGGAAGAAATACCCAATTAGCTTTGGTTTTTCATTAACATAGCACAGGTTTGGAATTACCGAAACAAACACCAAAGCATACACATAGGATTATTGTTGACATGTGAGCATGTGACTCGGCCTGTTTAAATTCAAAAATATTGCCGCGCTTTTAGATTTAAATAACGCGTACGCGTTATATAACTAAATAACGCGTGCGCGTTATATCAATACTTAACGCATACGCGTTATATAACTACATAACACGTACGCGTTATATAGTTACAAAACGCGCTCGCGTTATTCAAATCATAAAATACATGTTTAATACTTGAGAAAGAGGGGGTGTGGAAGTCAAGGTAATTTTTGTTTAATATTTGAGAAGGGGTGGGGAAGGGTCAAGAAAATCTATGGTTAATATTTAATAGGGGTGGGAAAGGGTCAAGGGCTTAGAAGGATGTTGGAAGCTTGAGTGGGGAGAGATGAAGGGAATGAGAACATGATGGGCTACAGGGGGTGAAGGGAAGTGGAGCTTGAGAGCACTATTAGGAGTAGAATAGGTTCTGAAGAGATATAGGGTTAGAAGTTGAAAGTGAGACTTGAGTGACAAGGGGGAGTGGATGGAGGCAAGGGGGATGTGAGAGAGAAATAAATAATAAAAGGGGGGGAGAGACATAGAGCGAGGGAGGGAGAGGGACAATGGGGAGGAATGGATTTGGAGGGAGTGAGAGATAGATGGGGATAGAACGAAATAAGAGATAGGAAGGGAGGGACAGAAAGTGTTGGTGGGAGACATGCAGAGATTGGTGGCGATGGAGAGAGAGGGAGTGATGGAGAGATTGGGATAGGTTGAGGGAAAGATGAGGGAGGGATAGAAGGTGAGAGACAGGCGATGAGAGAGGGAGGGAGAGAAGGTAGGGTGAGGGATGGAGGGAGAAAGTTGGAGATAGATATGGATGGAGGGGGGATGGGTTTGAGAATGGAAAGTGACATAATGTGTGTGTATGTGTGTGTGTTTGAGAGAGAGAGAGAGAGAGAGATTGATGGTTGGGGAGAGAGAGACTAGAGGGAGTTGTGAGCATCATATTCTCCATCAGCATCATATTCTTCATCATCATCATCTTCATGACCATCATCGTCATCATCAACATCTTCATCATCATCACCATCATCATCATCATCATCATATTCCTCATCAAATCAACATCTCCATCATCATTATCATCATCATGATCATCATCTAAACATCACCATCACCATCATCATCAACATCTTCATCATCATCACCATCACCATCATCATCAAAATCTTCATCGTCATCACCATCACCATCACCATCACCATCACCATATTCATCATCATTGTCATCTCTAGGTTCCCCATCAACATCAACATCTCCATCATCATCATCTTCTTCATCATCATCATCTTCATCACCATCATCATCATCATCAACATCTTCATCATCATCACCATCATCATCATCATCTTCCTTGAATCAGATCAACATATCCATCATGTCACCATCATCTTCTTCATCATCATCTAAACATCACCATCACCATCACCATCATCATCATCATCTTCATCATCATTACCATCACCATCATCATCAACATCTTCATTGTCATCACCATCATCATCATCATCATTGGAATTTGTAGGTTCCTCATCAACATCTCCATCATTATCATCTTCTCCATCATCATCATCTTCATCACCATTATCATCAGCATCAACATCTTCATCATCATCACCATAATCATCATCTTCATCGTCATCAGGTCAACATCTCCATCATCATCATCTTCTTCATCATCTTCACCACCACCATCATCATCATCATCTTAATCGCCATCTCCATCATCTCCATCATCTCCATCATCACCATCATCATCACCATCACCATCATCATCATCTTCATGACCATAAACATCTTCATCATCATTGTCATCTCCCCCTTCCTCATCAACATCTCCATCATCATCATCATCACCATCTGAACATCACCATCACCATCATCGTCAACATCATCATCATCATCATCATCATCATCATCAGCATCAGCATCATCATCAAAATATTCATCGTCATCACCATCACCATCTTCATCATCATTGTCATCTCTAGGTTCCCCATCAACACATCTCCATCATCGTCATCTTCTGAATCATCATCATCTTCATCACCATCATCATCGTCATCTTCTTCATCATCATCATCATCATCTTCATCACCATCATCATCGTCATCAACATCTTCATCATCATCACCATCATCATCATCATCATCTTCCTCATCAGATCAACATCTCCATCATGTCACCATCATCTTCATCTTCATCATCATCATCATCATCATCATCATCATCATTACCAACACCATCATCATCAACATCTTCATCGTCATCACCATCATCATTGGCATCTGTAGGTTCCTCATCAACTTCTCCATCATTGTCATCATTGGCATCTGCAGGTTCCTCATCAACATATCCATCATCGTCATTTTCTCCATCATCATCACCATCATCACCATCATGATCTTCTGAACATCATCATGATCATCATCTAAACATCACCATCACCATCATCGTCAACATCTTCATCATCATCGCCATCAGCATCATCATCAAAATCTTCATCGTCATCACCGTGACCATCTTCATCATCATTGTCATCTCTAGGTTCCCCATCAACACATCTCCATCATAATCATCTTCTTCATCATCATCATCTTCATCACCGTCATCATCGTCATCAACATCTTCATCATCATCACCATCATCATCATCATCATCTTCCTCATCAGATCAACATCTCCATCATGTCACCACCATCTTCATCATCATCATCATCATCATCATTACCAGCACCATCATCATCAACATCTTCATCGTCATCACCATCATCATTGGCATCTGTAGGTTTCTCATCAACATCTCCATCATCATCATCATTGGCATCTGCAGGTTCCTCATCAACATATATCCATCATTGTCATTTTCTCCATCATCATCACCATCATGATCTTCTGAACATCATCATGATCATCATCTAAACATCACCATCACCATCATCATCAACATCTTCATCATCATCGCCATCAGCATCATCATCAAAATCTTCATCGTCATCACCATCACCATCACCATCTTCATCATCATTGTCATCTCTAGGTTCCCCATCAACACAACATCTCCATCATCATCATCTTCTTCATCATCATCATCTTCATCTCCATCATCGTCCTCATCAACATCTTCATCATCATCACCATCATCACCATCATCATCAACATCTTCATCATCATCACCATCATCACCATCATCACCATCATCATCATCATCTTCCTCATCAGATCAACATCTCCATCATGTCACCATCATCTTCATCATCATCATCATCACCATCATCATCAACATCTTCATCACCATCATCATCAACATCTTCATCATCATTACCATCATCTTCATCAACATTATCATCATTATCATCTTCATCTGCATCATGATCATCTTCATTGTCATCACCCTCCTCCTCCTCATCATCTTTATCATCTTCATCTACATCATGATCATCTTCATTGTCATCACCCTCCTCCTCCTCATCATCTTGTGCACTTATGCACTTAGGGATTAATGTTTAGAAGAGGGTCTAAAGGCCTTTATGGGGGAGGGGCTCTAGGAACAAGGTAAGACAGAGAGGGCAGGGGGGAGGGATAAAGGCGTAGAGGGTTAGTGATTAAGGGAGAAGAAGGGAGAGAGTGCTATAGGGAGGGATAATGACGAAGATAAAGAGAAGGTGGAGAGATGGAGAGTGGGGTGGTAGAGACATGGCTGAAGGGAGAGAAAGAAACATGAAAGAAACATGTAGGGAGAATGAGGGACAGATATTTAGAAAGAGATAGGGGGTATCTAGGGATTATTGGGAGAGAGCTAGGAGGTATTAAACCATACAAAACATTTGTTTTGTATGCAATCATATAAATTATTAGTTTTCTTTGATTTTGTTCGTTGCCCTAGCCGTGCACCTAACCTATTAATTGTGCTTGACTATATCGTGTTCGCGTTTTTTCACTACATATCGCGCACGCGTTTTGTATTTATATAACGCGTACGCGTTTTTTAACTCACAGAAATAATGGCCTGTTGCTGTCCGAGAGCAACTTCACTCTGTCCGAACGAAAGCAATAATCCCGCGATTTTTCGAACAGCACGAGCCCGCGTCTGAAAATTTTCACATTCTACACCAACTCCATCATTTTTTTTTAAGCAGGTGCAGCATTGAGGACATCTTTCATGGTTGCTCACTGTGGTGTTGGATTATATGGCCATATTTGAAGAAAATAATTAGCAAGCTTGAAGAATCTCCAATTGAAGAACACCAAAGATAAGGCCTTTGAAAGATTCATTTTGCTTATATTTGAGGAGCACACAAGATAAGATATCAAGCTTCAAGACCAACAAGGAAGAACTTCCATTTTCTTATTATTGAAGAGCTTGTAATTTAGGAGCAACAAAAACAAACTATATTGAATTGATCATTGTGGTGATGGGGAATGCATGTAACCGAGTAAACAAATCAACAAGGAAGAAGAGATCTCAAGAAGTCATTGAAGAAGAGAAAGAAAAGAAAAGAATATACATGATGAATCGGAGGCTTTCTTTGGAAACTAATCCAAATCCAATTGTAGAGGATACCATGGTTCATCCTATTAATCCACGACATGCATGATTCAACAAACAAACATGTATTTAAAAAATGTCATTTTTAATTGTTTACCTGGAGCCCAGACGTTTCAGGGGACGGTATGACCATGGGTACTACCTCCACATTACCTTGCCCCTGTGAAGGATCTACCATCTGCAAGTTTAATAATTGTAAATATTAGACCGTATATAGCATTAATGAACTAAAATGTAAAGTATGTGGAAATTAACAAATTAACAAGTATTAAAAAACTGAAATTTTAAAATGTTTACCTCGGTGTGAGATACGGCAATAGGTGGTATATAAGATGGGCCTACCGAATGGGTAGCATCATGCCCCCCTGTAGAGTCTGGAACATCCAGCTCTGGGGTGTCACTGCCGGCATAAAGCATCAACTGCAAGTTCACAAACATAATATATTAGCTCAAACTATATATATGTGTACAAAAACGAAAATAAATGAAGAATTTATTACAATTAACCATCAACATACCTCTCTCAAAAACCCACTGAAGGCAACATCTGAGGCAATACCATAGCAGGGACGACCACATGATGTGCACTCGTGAGGATCAGCACTAGGATGGGGAATAGTCGATGGTCCTGCACTAGTGGATGGTCCTGATGGTCCTGCACTAGTGGATGGTCCTGATGGTCCTGCACTAGCTGATGGTCCTGCATGGTGACGAGCTGGTGTATGTACCACACCAGGGACAGATGTCCCTTCCTCACCCATATGTTGAACCATCCTGCCATGGCGAACAACCGCCCGTGCCAAACTCAAAAATGCATCCCGTGTCTGTGGAATAATGCGATGTGCTGGTGGGACATCTGGCCCAGGCAACTGCCTGCGAGGTGCAGGGATAGGGCGATCCTGGTCTCGAAGCCTGGCATTGGGTCGGTTTTGGGGCATCTCCCCACCGATCCCCTGAAACTGTAACATGTCAAAATAGTTAACGTGTTTATGCAACACGAACTCTGCGTACATCTTTCGAAGGAAATATAAGGGAATTTCCCTGTTGTTGTGTGGTGGCATATCAAAAACCATGTACCATCTGTCCATCTAGTTATCAACAAATGGTTGAAATGTGCACCACTCAATGGAGATATGCGACCTGCTTGCATTTGGGATTTCCCCCGTCCGAGGGTCCCTAAACAATGCAAATATAAGCTCTTTGGATATTTTCAACTTTTTTACTGCATTGTAATCTAGTCCATCAGCATATTGTTGTCTTTTTATTTCTCTGTAAGATGCAATATCATATAGGACATTTGTAGATTGTGAAATGGTGTCCACAATTGCATCCAAGGTTGATGCAAGTGAACGGCGAATCCTGTCGCCACCATTAAAATTTGCGCTTATGCCCCTCAATTGGGCAAGCTCAATCAATATTTCGGCATTGGTATCCATAGCCGCAACTTCAATAAAGACATTAATACGAAAATCATTAGAAACATATACATGGTATATAATGACGTCTCTTCAAAATTGAACATGTATTAAATCAAACTCACATAAGCAATTTAATGGCATTCACTTACATACATTTAAAACTTAAAATTAAACATTTGACAATTAAAAAGTAAGTTAGTCAGATTGGCAGAGAGGAGGAGGAGGAGGATCAAGGCAGTGATGAGTTTGTTGATTCAGGCATGGAGGAGGAGGATCAGGGCAGTGATGAGTTTGCATCTATGTGTCTCAATGTCTCATTGTGTTTTGTGATTGTGAATGACAAATGTGTTGTGATTTGTGAATGATCTAATTTCTATTGAATATTTCATATTTGTAATTGTAAATGTAATTTCTATTGAATATTTGTAATTGTAAATGTTAAATTTTATTGGATGATCTATATGTCTATATTTTTAAATTTTAATATATTTTAAAAATATATTAATTCCGGGGGTCACCGTGTCCTACGTGTCATAATTCCGGGGGTCACCGTGTCTAGTGGGGACCAGGGATCAAATTTTAAGGGTGGGGTCCCATTTCACTATGAAGGGCTATGAGATATTGAACACTATTGAAGGGCTATGAGAAATTTATTAATATTTATTCTATGTGTATATATGGATGTGTTCATGTTGCATGGATTGGATTCTAGGTTAACCGAGGCCTTTTTAGAGCAAAGAATGGGGTAATTACTATTTGGAAACAAGTTTTTTATCAAATGTAAATTGCGGTGATGGAAGATATTGAGGGTGCCACATGTTGTGGAGAAAGTAGTATTGATTCCTATGACGTAATAGGGAGTTCAAAAAGTCTGGTTTCAAGTATTGTCATGCGTAGCTCGATTGATTTTTCTCGCGCTAGGGTTGTAGCAACTGTTATGGCCATTACTGTTAAAAGGATTGATGGGGTGGAATCCCGTGAAACGATGAGTTCTTTTGTTAAGACGTAGATTCAGTGAAATTTGGTGGGAGTCTCATGTTCATTTTATGCACAAAATTCGATTACTTGATTTTGTTGCATTGTTAACTCTCCTCCTAGTCATAGCTACAAAACATTTTCACATGATACGAAACCTTGCCAGCTAATGAAAAGACATGAGTGCACTCATTTTCATTATATTTAGTGAGTTGTGGCTGGCGGCAGGGACACTCGTGTCCCGTGTTCTCATGTTGGGTGACTTAGATGGATACATTGTAGAAAGGGGGTCCGAGTTCTATTTTTTTCAATTTTAGGTTGGATTACGAATTTTTGAGTTTTTTAAAAACGATTCATTTTAATTATTCATTCATCTTGGTTGAGGGAGATTGAGGGAGATGTGAATTTAATGAAAGATTGGGTTATTTCCAATTTTATCAATATTAAAAAACTAGGTTTTTTTAAACAAAAAATAATAATAATTTAGGTTAAAAATGATAAAAAAAGAGTATGGGTGAAAGAATTACCTGATTGGATGACAATCTACCGGTGAATTTGTCCCCTCCAGCTAAATCGAGCAACACCAATACTTGAGTGAGCCACAAACCGTCCTCGTCTGAGTTCAATTTCGCGTTTCTGATGCGTAGGTGCCGCGGGTGGTCGGCATTCGTCGGGACTGTGTATTTAAATTGTTTTTTAGATTTACATAACGTGTACGCGTTTTGTAACTACATAACGCGTGCGCGTTTTTTAGTTATATAACGCGTACGCGTTTTATAGTTATATAACGCGTACGCGTTATATAACGCGTACGCGTTATTGTTACCTAGCCTACATGTCCAATGACATGTTAGGCTCGGGTCTTACCATGGCAGGTGCTAAACATCATAAACGCGTTATGTTTTACGTATCACGAACGAGTTTTGAAAAAGTAGCATTGCATCTAAAGTGACCCTCATCTTCTTGCACACACCCATTAGTCTACGGATCAATTCAGGGGACTGAAGTCCAAGGATGATGTAATCCCTACATTCTTGGAGACATCAGTCTTCGGATCAATTCAAGGGACCAAAGTCCAGGGATGATGCAATCCCTACATTCTCGGAGACATCAGTTTACGGATCAATTCAGGGGACCGAAGTCTAGGGATGATGCAATCCCTACATTCTCAGAGACATCAGTCTACGGATCAATTTAGGGGAACGAAGTTCAGGGATGATGCAATCCCTTTGTCAACTTAGACCTAGTCTAAAAACCATTCATCGACCTCATCGTCGGTATCACCAATACAGGTATCCACATCATCGACTTCACTGTCGATGCAGGCAGTCTCATCATCAGTGACCACATCACTCCCCCTTTCAAGGAGGGTCCTTCTAAACTACACCAAGCTTGTCTCGGAAATACTCAAACTTTACTCGAGACAGAGGTTTGGTCAATATATCAACAACTTGTTTGTCAGTGCTTACATACTCGAGCTTGATAGCTCCTTTCTGCACCATATCCCATATATAGAAATATCGTATCTCTATGTGCTTTGAATTATCATGGAACATTGGATTCTCTGTCATCTTGATACAACTCTGGTTGTCACACAAGATCACAGTGGGGTCCATCTCTAAGTCAAATAGTCTTGACAACAGTTTCCGAAGCCAAACTATTTCACAACTAGCAGAGCAAGCAGGTATATATTCCGCTTCAGCTGTACTGAGAGCCACACTAGACTACTTCCTGCTGAACCATGAGATCATGGCAGATCCCAGACAATAGCTTCCTCCCGATGTACTCTTCCTGTCTGATACACTTCCTGCCCAATCAGCATCTATGTAGCCATACAATCTGAAGTCATGATCTCCAAGATAACATAGATCAAATTCTATTGTACCCTTTAGGTACCTCATCACATGCTTTGCAACTATCAGGTGAACATGCCTAGGTTCCACTAGATATTGTCTCAAGGTGTTTCACAGCAAAGCATATATTCAGCCTTGTATTCATCAAATACATCAATGACCCAATAATCTGTTTGTATAGAGTCACATCCACTAACTCTAACGAGTCATATGCTAATAGCTTCAAGTTGGAATCCATGGGAGTGGCCATGGTTGTACATTCCAACATATCAAATCTTTTCAGGATTTCCGCAGCATACTTTCCCTGGTTGAGAAAGATTCCTTCTGAGCCTTTCCATACTTCCAGACTTAGGAATTAATGCATCAATCTGAGATCTTTCATCTCAAATTATGTAGCTTCTTCTTCTTTCTTTCCATGATATGTTTCTCATTTCCCGTCAGAAAGAGATCATCCACATATAGTAATAGTATCATCCATAACCTTAAGGTAAAGGTTAGGATCAGCTTTATTTTTGGTAAATCCCAAGCTTGTCAAGAATCTATCAATTCTCCCTCTGTGACTGAACATCATTCACACTCTTCATTCAGTTATCTTCTACATATCTATCCATGCCATCTCTTGTTAGATGGGTCTACTGGTATGCGCCTCAAGATCAATCGAACTCTATGGTGGGTTCCTTCTTGAATGTCATCTGTATATAGATACCATATTCAACCTTGTAGAAAAGGTTGAAATCCGCATCACCCATGGTGATCATTAAGCTCATCAAATGACTATCGATCCTGGGTACCTGTTGAACCCATACAGAGCTTTCTTCAATTGAATCCTGGGAGTTTTCTCGATTTGCACTTCTTCTTCAATTTCACCATTAAGAGAATGGTCTAGCCACTTAGAGCAAACATCTCATCATGATCCTCTTCTTCTTTCTAAGAGAATCTTCTAGCCATGAGCCTTCTATAATATGTGATTTGTAAGTCTTCTTGTTGAACATCCATCACTTGTTCTTTGGAATAGGTGTTCATCATCATAGCACATGATCTTTTCTACAAATCAAAGTTAATCACATGATTAGTAATACTTCATAATCATCAAATTATGTTGACATGACAACCTACTATGAATACTGATATGATTCACATATTCATACAACTATCTTGACCAATACTTTGGCACAACACATTTCCATATCCTGTATGCATACAGTGGTTATCTAGATGCCTTCCATCTCTACCAGAACATACTATCGAGAGCGTGCACAGCTCTCAGCATGTTAGCAAAGAGGTTTCATTCTAGACAAGCAACAATGGAATGTTTTTCCAACTTACCCACCATATCCATATTAGTAGTATATTGTTCAATGCTATATGAATGCTTACACTATGCATGATATATTCTAGGAATACAAATATGCATACAACTATTCCAAGCAATATCATTTACTATTTTAGAGATTCAAATGTAAATTCAAATACTTATCTTTTATGGTTTCCTCCCACTTGATCTCTATATGTCTTTGAACTTCTATTCATTCTGTACCACTATGCATGCTTAAGTGTGCACTAGTGTCATCCTCATGATCTCATACACAAACATACATTCATTAGTATAATCTCAATACTATCAAAACCTTATGTATGGTCATGATCATTTCATACACAGGTATACTTACCTAAGATCCCAACAAAGTAGGATTCTAACTTGATATAGGAAAACATACCTGGATTATCAAACTTGGTTATGTCTTAACATACCCAAACAATATCTTCTTTGTTCTCTTCAACAGTTTAGAGACCTTGTGCTAGAACCTGCATATATCATGGGTTAATCATAGTAGAACAAAGTCATACATACCTCGTAAGAAGAGGTTCTATACTATCCATGACTATGGATGAGTCTTTGTCTTCATGGTCATATGTTCTTGAACTATAACTTTGTTGATGTTCCTTTCATGTTAGCAGACAACATCAACCTCATACAACACCACAATGCATTAGTACAATCATAAGTGTCATAACCTTAATCAATGAACAGATTTCAACACATACCTGTATCTCCTCATGTCATACCTGTCAAGATTGATTTTAACCCAATCCACTTTGATTTGCTGAAACTGGATCTGGAGCTAGAATAGGGTTTGTCATAGAAACCCTAAAAATTCAAAATTTGAATTTCAAACTTTTGAAAGGATGGAGAAATACGCCTTGCTGAGCTGATCAAGCTAGCATACTTCAATTTTGAAATCTCCAAAATTTGACCCCTCAAAATTGCCTTTGAAACTTCTAGATCTTCTAGACAGGATCTCGAACTAGGATTTGATAAATCCCACCCTTCTACCCAATCAAAAGGTTCAATCCAAATCTCTAAACTTCGATTTTTCTGAGGATCTTCCAGCCGTGGTCACAGACTTCAAAAATTCCAACTTTTGTAGAAGCCCTAATTTTTCACCTTTCCGATCAAAATCCTCAACTAGGGTTTGATCAAGCCCACCCTTCTGACCAACCAAAAATTTCGATATTGGTCTCTAAATTTTGATTTTGATGAGGGGAATTAATCTGTGGACTTCGATTCTAAAAATTCCAACTTTCTTCGAAGCCCTAAATTCCTATAGGAGTGATAAGCCAAGAATAAAGGTGCTCAGAAAACAATTCGGTTTTGACAAAAATATGCACCTAATTGTTTCTGGTGCATCTCTGAAATTATGAATCCAAAGGGTCTGAAACTTCTTCTTGTGGTATCCTAACCTGTCAGCTTTCGAACCCCATAGGTCTGACCTTAATTGGATGTTCTGAGAGAGAGAGTTATGCCACATGTCGCAACGTGACCTGTTTATGGGATAAAACAGGAGAGCGAACTTGTACGGCGTGCCACGTGTCACTAGTTCAACTCCGGCCTCTGAAACTCGTAACTATGAAAGTAAAATCCATGCACTACCTGTCACGGTTTACAAAATTTCATTTGGAGCTTCCTAGACCAATTTATGACCTTTCTTCCTAGGTCACCTGATTATGACTGAGATTCGGAAGAGGCAGAAACCCTAACTTGTACTAATCATAACTCACAAAGTAAAATGAATTAGAGGCTATCCTTTGGACACAAGGTACATGGGGATGTTATATACGACCTGTAAAGGTTTCAGATCCTGAACTTTCTCCAAAATGGATTTATAGAGAAAGTTCCACAATGACTGGTGTTTGCTATATAAAACCCTAACCTTCAAATTGTCGCAAGTGAAGCAAGTGTCATAAGTGCCATGCATTTCCTTCCTTCAGGTTAGCTCTGATACCATGTTAATATTCAATGTCTTAAGACATAAAATATTAGCATTACATTCCATTTCATAACAATAGCATATACAGGATCACTGAAAGAACAACAAGCACAACATAAACATAAGAGACACATATTTATCCTAGGAAACCCTCATGGGGTAGAAAACCTAGCAAATATTCCTCAATATAGATGACCAATAAATATAAAGATGTAAACCCTAGACATGATATCCTTCTCCTCCATAGCATATATCTCTCTCTCACCTATGTGCCATTGACAAGTGAGTGAATAATGAGTGAGTGTGATAAATGAGGAACACACCTCCTCTATTTATACACTACTCTGACTTGTCTTTTATATTAACTAGGTTGGCACCAACTTTAACCACTAGGTTAAACACCCCATTACAACTGACTCTGGGCCGACCCCACTAGGGAAGTATAATAACCCAAGTTACCACATTCCGACGGAGGAATAAACATCTCCGGATATACAATAAGGTCTTCACAGAAGAATGAAACATCTCCGAATATACAATAAGGTCTTCACGGAGGAATGAAACATCTCCCGAATAATAAGGTACAAATATAATATTCTTAGAAGTTACAATATTTTAACAAAAAATGCAGTATAATCATACATTAGTTGTAAGCTGGCACTGTGAAATTGAATACAATACAATACTGTCAAGTGAATTCGAATTAGCCAAAGGTGATTCGAATTCTCATCAATGTGTGGCTTGGATAGCATTAGAGACATCATCCAATTAGTGGTAGTAGTCACAAATAGTCAAAAGTCAGTCAAATGATTCTAACTGAGTCATGTGAGCACAAATCAAGGGATGGAGACTCCAAGAAGGGCGCATGAGGTTGATGAGGCTATCAGTAGGTCAAGTGGCACTCCGATACACACAACTGGAAGCTACAGGGAGTTAAACTGAGCATTAAATGCATAAACTGGTCAATCAATGATGCAACTGACTGTTAGTGATCCAAGTTGTGTAGTAGGGAGCATATGTCATCCAGGTGAGGAAAAAAGGTGCACTAGGTAGGTAGGAGGGCTCCCGAGGACTAAAAATAGGCTCTAGGGGGCTAAACATAGGCTCCAGGTGCTAGGGACACAACCATACTGATGACTGGATGCATGTAGAATTCATGCAAATATAAAAAATGATGGTGAGAATATTCCAACAAATGGAAGAGCACATATAATGCATGCTACAACCATTAGCATCTGCAAATCAGATTTAAAAATAAGAATTCTAGAATCAAGTATTTCATATCAACATTATGTTCAAGTGAAAAAAGAACTACAACAAGAAAATTTACAGCAAAAATTTAAAGGATATAGGTTGGAAAATGATGGGATTTTGATGAATAATAAGAGAATTTACATTCCTAATTATGTGGAATTAAGGAAGCTGGTAATGGATGAAATACATAAGGTGTCATATGCAAGACATCCTGGATGTCAAAAGACTATTACAGCAGTAATAAATCAATACTTCTAGCCCAGAATGAAGAAGGACATAGCTGAGTACATATCAAGATGTATGGAATGGAAGAAAGTAGAGGTTAAGCATGGACATCCAGCAGGATTACTTCATCCATTTCCAATTCTAGAATGGAAATGGGATGTGATGAGAATAGATTTCATCACTAAATTATCGAGGACAATCAAACAACACGATTCAATAATGGTAGTGGTAGATAAGTTGACAAAAGCTGCACATTTCATTCCAATTAAATCAACTCATAAGGAGACTAACATAGAAAAAAAAATATATGAAGGAGATTGCAAGATTACATGGAATACACAAGGCAATTGTTTTAGAGATGGATCCAAAATTTACTTCAAATTTATGGAAATGATTATTTAAAGGATTTGGAACAAATATGAATATGAGTACAACATATCATCCACAGACAAATGGACAGACAAAAAGGGTAAATCAATTTATTGAAGATATGCTCAGAATGTATGTGATGGATCATCCATCAAAATGGAAGAATTACTTGCATTTGGTAGAGTTTGCTTATAATAATGTATATCATGCATATTTAAAGATGAGTCCATGATTTGAATCCTTAAATGGAAGAAAATGTAATACTCCAATTAGTTGGGATAATCCAGCAGACAAAGTGGTTATTGGGCCATAATTTCTTAAGGAAATGGGAGAACATATGGTTAAGATCGGGAAGAAATTAAAAATAGCACATGACAGACATAAACATTATCCAGACAAATGAAGAATAGCAAGAGAATTTAGAGTTGGTGATCATGTGTATCTAAAATTCAGGACAAAGAAAATTTCCCTAAAGCTTGGGAGATGTCCTAAGTTAGCACCCAAATATTGTGGATCGTTTGAAATATTAACTTCCCTATGACATGTTACATATGAGCTTGCACTTGCTACATGCATATAAGTGAATATTGTGTTTAATGTCTCTTTATTGAAAAAGTATTTTCCTAATCCCAACCACATTATTGATTGCCCTTGATTTAGGTGGAACCAAAAGGATATATAACAGTACTTCCAGTGTGTATCCTAGACAAGAAATTCACATTGCTCCAAAATAGGGGTATCAGGAAGGTAAAGGTCCAGTGGACACATTACAACCCTAAAGAAGAAACATGGGAGCTAGAAAATACTATTTGAATATCATACCCACAATTGTTTTCAAATTTTGTATTTGTAATTAGTTGTGACATGCACCAATAACAGTGCATAAATTAAGAGGGAGGGGAGTGTAACACCCCATCTTTTACCCCAATATGTAAAAAATTGTAAATATTGATGAAATGGATACAAGCCATATATGAATGGCCCAGAATGACCAAACTATGTAAATTTGTGCATTTTCACTCTTTAATATAAAATCCATGACTATTGCAGACTAAATGATGAAGAAGAGATAGGGGACTATCATTCAATGAGAGTGAGAGTGAGAGGGTATTAGTCACTACTTATATATGTTTTACTAACCCCTCTTTATTAAAAATTCATTAGCGTTAATCATGGGTTAATTGTCCTAATCTTGGGGTTAGAGGGGAATAAAGATTCCAAACCCATGTATGGCACTTGGCTAGTTCTCAACATGCATATATTTATTGAGAACTAGTCCATTCTTCCATTACATTCCTCCATGTTTGAGCCATCATTTGTTGTAAAAAATTAACTATCATTTACCCGGCCACCATCATCTGTACCACCATCACCGGAACTATAGATTGGATCCATACTGAGAATAGTGGAATTTCCTGTAGTCCTAGCACGGATTTTTTGTGGACAACCTACATTAGATCCTTGGTAAGGAATTGGGATAAAAAACTTAGAGAGGGGATCTTGAGGTACTATTAGCTCAGAGAAGGAAGCCCCATTCCTTGGGTTATGCATGTTGAGGGGAAAGGAATGCCTGAGGATTGGGATAGATATAGCGAGAGAACCCAAAACCTTCTTGTGGATTAATAGTCCCAGCTCAGGGGTGGCCTCTTAAATAACGATATGGATTGACAAAGCCTATGATTGTGATGACTTCCACTTATGGGTAAGAAAAAGCATTTACTTTCTCAATTCTATCAATCATTCAGGGCCTAAAAAGAAGTCTAATGGTAAGAATTTGATGAACAATGTGTACATTCTAGTTAGGATTATAGAAAGATTTCAAATTATCCATTTAGATGTTGTAGCAGTTCTTTTACTTAACTAAGTTGCATATATGATACTAATGGGGTTGATTTCCAACAACACCTTCTTGACATAGGCTTAAACTAACACTTTTTGACATATGGATATCACAAGAATAGTCTTGTTTAAGAACTCGATCATCACAACATATTACTCTCAGTTCTATTGTTTGAAGAGTTCAACTTTGGTTGAAGAAGTATCTATTTTTGAACCAACTTGTTTTATTCCAATGCATAGTTCAAATCAAGACTTAGTAGAACTGTAGTCACTTGGGTGCATACATTGGTGTTCGATGATCCATAATGCTCACATCATATGGAGGCCTGGTCCATAAAGACGAAATGTGGCCCTGGAGCTACCACCATTCACAATCTAGTGCATGAACACTTACTTCGCTTGCACGCTTAGCTCAACACATGGCACATTCTTTTGAAGAAAACTAGAAGTATCTATCCATAGGTTATACAGTTTTTATATTTAAACTAGATGGCATGGCTAGAAAGAGCTAGCGCCCATTCTGATATGACATTACTATTTTATGTAATCATGATTTCTTGAGACAAGTTTTATATTGTTCATAGTTTTCTACTTTTTTAATAACAAGTGATATGATTTGTATACTTATATGAGCTTCATATCATTCATGTCTTTCCTTGGATCAGGGCCCATCCAAGGTGAAGTGCATGAACCTGTTTGTTAGACTAGAATTAGAATTTACATAAGTTTATTTAGAACAAAGTGCTTGTTGTACTTTTTTTGCAAATTGTAGAAATTTTGTGTTGTTGAAGTAAAGCGTTATTTCCATCTTGTTTATGAAAAGATTAATTGATGCTTGTTTTTCAGATTCAGAGTTACTTATTTCACATAAGATCTTGCTTTTTGTATTTGGTATTAGCCATAATCCTCTGCTTGTTATGACCACTTGCATGAGGGTGATTCCATGAAGATGGGTAACTCTTTTTGGCCAAATATGACGGTGAAAAACATAAATTTTTCCCATGTATTAAATTGAAGCCCTCAAAACTCATATTTGCCACACGAATTTTGACATGCGGTTGAAAAACGAAATGTAGAGAATTATGTTGGCTTTCCAATGATATTTTTTTCAAAATATAACAATGTCATTTATCGTGTTGAAGTTTCATTTAATGAAACGTGTGTACTTAAAAACTTGAAGAGCAATTAACAAGTAGTTTGTGTGTGTGCACAATAATTTAATGTTAAATTAATAATTTTAAAAAATGAAATATGTGAACATGATCTAGACAGAGTGCACTAGTGCTTACATATTTTTATTTTTCTTTTTCTCAAAAAATTATATTAATTATTACTTTTTGAAACTGACCAATGAATATTTCAGTCGCATTTTGCACACATGTGTGTGTGTGCACGAAATCGTTTGATTGTTTACATAATTTACAAAACTAAAACTACCCTTTTGAAGAGGACGCGTTTCTCTAGTGCTTGTGTATTTTTTTAAATTTTTTGGATGTGTATTTTGAATGTCGTGGATTTATCTTTGAGATCAATCGAAGTTGTCGGTAGGGATTTTTAGGGCAAGTTTTAGTAGAAATTTAAAAACAAAAGACATACAAAGATAAAAATTCATAAATTTTATGTATCTAGATAGAGGATTCATTGACGAATCCAATGGTATCAAGTCCTCCCATTAATGTGTATTTAATGACATGGTTTAACCCTCTGGAAGGTGTTGATGTATATGTAACTTCGGAATGTATTTCACATATATTTATATTGTATTCCTATAGAGATGTTATTATTCCTCTATACGGAAGTGGTTGTATTCCTATATAGATGTTATTATTCCTCTATACGGAAATGTCATCATTTATATTGTAAGTGTCGTAACTTATACTTGATGGGTTATTAGACCACCTTGTTGGGGTCGGCTCTGTATAAGTCATGTGGGTCAAAGGGTTATTAGACCACCCTATTGGGGGTCGGCCATGTTGGTCAAGGGGTTATTAGACCACCCTAGTGGGGGTCAGCCCAGTCAGCATTATGTTAAGTGGTTAAGTTGAGGCCGACCTAGTTGAGTAAAGGTCAAGTCAAGTTAGTGTATAAATAGAGAGTGTGTCTTTCTCATTTTACATATTATATTCTCTCACTCACACTTGGGAGAGTGGCACACTTGTGGAGGAGGAGGCTTTGCTGCTAGGAGAAGACTATCTCTTATATTCTGGTTGTATCATTGCTCTATCTATCTCTGAGGAAGTTATTGGGGTTTTTCACCTTTATGGTTTTCCCCAAGTAAAATCTGTGTCTCTTGTGTGCTTGCATTATTGTGTCCATGATTGATATGCTATAGATATGCTGTACATGTTGTTCTCTCAGTTAAGATCCTATATTAGATTGAAGTAAATTATGAAAATTTAACATGGTATTAGAGCTAGCCTGAAAGAAGGCATGATATGGCATGTATGTCACTTGTTGCACTTACGATGCTAGGGCTTGATATAGCAAAAACCAGTCTTCGTAGCACTTTCGCTATAAATCCATTTTGGCAAAGTTTTCGGATCTGAAACTTTTACAGGTCGAATATCACATCCCCATGTACCTTGTGTCCAAAGGACAACCTCTAATGCATTGTAATTTGTGATTTATGATCTGTACAATATAGGGTTTCTTGCCTCTTCCAGATCTGAGTAAAAAATAGGTGACCTTGGAAAAAAGATCATAACTTGGGCTACGAAGCTCAAAATGAAATTTCATCAAAAGTGACAGGTATTACATAGATTGTACTATCTCAGAAAATGTTTTTAGAGGCTGAAGTTGAACCAGTGACACGTGGCACGCCATACAAGTTCACTCTCCTGTTTTATCCCATAAACAGGTCACGTTGCGACACTTGGAATAACTCTCTCTCAGAGAATCCAATTAAGGTCATACCTATCAGGATGGAAAGATGACAAGTCAGGCTATCTCAAGAAACGTTTTCAGACCCTGTGGATCGAAAAGTTCAAAGTTACACAAGAAACAATTAGGTACATATTTATGTCATAATAGAATTATTTTTGAGCACCTTCATTCATGGCTTCCGGAATCTAGGGTTTCGGAGAAAGTTGGAATTTTTGTAATCGGAGACTATGGCTGAATGATACTCATCAAAATTGAAATTTAGAGACCAAGATCAGAATTTTTGGTTGGGTGGAAGGTCGAGCTTGATCAGACCCTAGTTCGGGACTTTGATTAAAAAAGTGGAAAATTAGGGCTTCTGTAAAAATTGGAATTTTTGAAATCTCTGACCACGACTAGAAGCTCCTCAAAAAAATAGAATATTGGAGATTTGGATCAAACCTTTTGATTGGGAAGAAGAGTGGGCTTCATCAAACCCTAATTCGAGGTCACGTCGAGTGAATCCGAAAGTTTCAAAGGCAAAATTGAGGAATGAAACTTTGCAGTTTTCAAATTATGAATATACCAGCTTGATCAGCTCATCAAGGCGCATATTTCCATCCTTTAGGAAGTTTGAAATTCAAAGTTTGAATTTTTTGGGTTTCTCTATCAAACCCTAATCTAGCTTCGGGTCCAGTTCTTGCAAATCAAGTGGATTGGGTTAATCCTAGAAGAAGATGGAGTGGTCACCTGCATAAGTGAAGAAGTTCCTGTTTCAAAGGGAGATGAGGCTAAGGCCTTACATAAGAAGATTACAAGCGATCTCGACAGGTATGACTCATCGAGGTATGTTTCGAGATTTGTTCATGATTAAGTTTATGGTATGTTTGTCTTCATGTTATTACGGTTAGGACAATCTTGATTTTAGACTTGTCGTATCACCTTAATAAAATTATGAATGCACGAAAGAAGATATTCATTGATTAGGGTGTTGACACTTATGATTGTACTAATGCATTTTGGTGTTGTATGAGGTTTATGTTGTCTACTAACATAAAAGGTACACCAAGAAAGACAAATCATGTTCTACTTCAAGAACATAGTATCATGGTTACATGAAGGCAAAGATTCATCCATTGTCATGGATCACATAGAAGATCTACTTTTGAGGTATGTATAACTTGGTTCTACAATGGTTAACCTATGAGACATGCAGGTTACTAGCACAAGTCCCTAAAGAGAACCAGAAGACATTATGCGAGTATGTTAGACATAACTAGCTAGCATGCTAATCCAGATATGTTTTTCCTATACCAAGCTAGAATCCTACCTTGTGTTACGATCTTATACTATTGTGTTGTTGATAATGATTATTCTTGAAGTCATAAGTTTGAATAGTCATGGTTGTATGCATATTGTGTTTCTTACCATAATTGATGATATGACTAACCAGAATAATCATGAAGGTATAGGTTTGAGTAATCACGGGTTTATGCATTGATGATTTAACTAATCAGAAGAGTCCTATGATAAAATAAGAATATGCATGAGTAAAAGAAGACTTCCCTGAAACCTTGAATACTAATGTTTATTATCTGTGAATGATCATGACTATACATGTTTAAGATTATTGTGTTTTGATATTATTAAGATTATACTAATAAATGTGTGATTATGTATGAGACCTCAAGGATAACACAATGATGATACTAATAAACATGCATAGTGGTTAAGGATGGATGTAAGTTCAAGAAAAGGTAATACAGGAAGCAAAGATCAAGAGGGAGCACACTCCAGTTGTTCCTGCAAGAAAGCACAGGTACACACTTCAGCAGTTTCTGCAAGGATGTAGATATTCAGAGGGAGTTGACCACTTCTCACAATTCACATCAGAATGGTGTTGCAAATATTCAGAGGGAGTCCACCCAGCAACCAAACAAAGATAAGTATTTGAATTGTCATTTCTTACATAATGTTATTTAATGATGTATATGCTTATGTTCCTAGAATTAGGTTGTGTATTATGCATATTAGAATAGTTGCAATGATGAATAGTATACTACTAATATACATGGATAAGTGGCCTATGGCACTATACAACATTCCATTGCTACTTATCTAGAATGAAACCTCTTTGCTGACATGTTAGTAGTTGTGCACACTCTTAACAATGTTCTGGTAGAGATTGGAAGGCATCTAGAAAGTTACGGAATATGGATAAATGTTGTATTGAAGCATTGGCTAAGATAATTGCATGACTATATACATATTTATTTATGTGTAAGAATTTGGTCTAAAAACTATGAGATGTTTTCTAATCATGCAATTTAAATTGTTTTGTAGGAAAGATCGTATACCATCACCTACAAAAGAAGGACTACAACATTTGTTCAGCGACAAAGTTATCTATTGAAAATATTGAATTTCCCAGGATCTGGGAAGAATTCCATGATCGAGGAGTACCAGTTGATCATGAAGATGTTTGGGATGAAATCCCAAGACCTGAAGGGGAGTCTATAGTGACTTCCAAGAGGATCTACAAGATCAAGCATGCTGCAGGTGGTAGCATAAAGACTTTTTCTCTTGTAGCCAAATACACTTCCATTAGATCCGTACTTGCTCTAGCTACAGTGATGAAGTGGAAGATACACCAGATGGATTTCAAGACAGCCTTCTTGAATGGTGTAGTTGAAGAAGAAGTGTATGTGCAAAAGCTACTTGGTTCTGAGACACATGACAAGGAGTCATATATGTGCAGAACTTGGTATGGTAGGATAGACAGCTTTCTATCCAGTTTGGGCTTTACCAAGAGTAAAGCGGATTCCAACCTTTTCTACAAAGTTGAGGAAGGAAATCCAGTGATACTACTTTTGTATGACCTATTTGTTATAGGTGAGGATAGATTGATTGCCGACATGCAGCGGAAGCTTGCTGCTGAGTTAGAGATGAACTTAGGGATGATGCACTATTTGTTTTTGGCATGGAGGTGTGGCAGAGTGCAGATGGAATCTTCCTTGGACAAGGGAAGTATGTAGTAGAGATCCTGAAGAGGTTCGGGATGATGGACTGCACGGCTATGGCCACACCTATGGCATCGAACCTGAAGCTTCTGTGTGATGCTTCATCTGAACTGGTTGATGTCACTATGTATCGTCAGATGATTGGGTCCTTGATGTACCTGACGAACATGAGACCAGATATTTGCTTTGCTGTGAACACATTGAGTTAGTTCCTAACAGATCCGAGGAGTGTTCACCTCGTTGCTGTAAAGCATATTATGAGGTACTTGAAGAGTACAGTTGATTATGGGCTCAAATATGATGCGAATCAAAAGTTTAACCTGCAGGGTTATGTTGATTCAGATTGGGCAGGCAGTGCTGCAGATAGGAAGAGCACTTCTGGCTGCTGCTTCAGTATGGGATCAGGTGTGATATCTTAGTTTAGCAGGAAGCAGTCCTGATTATAGCCAAAGCAGAGTATGTTGCGACAGATGAGCAGGATGCAGATGTATTGACCAAGTCGTTGGCCAGAGTGCAGTTTGAGTACTTCAGAGAGAGGCTCGGTGCACTTCAGATCGAGGTTCCTTCCAAAAGGAAGTGATGAGTCCAGAAGATGCAGATGCACATGAGCTTTTCTAACATGGTTGATGTGTTCTCCCATGGTCGTGATGTAATTGCTGAGCCATTCTCACTTGGTGGTAGATGTGTTCTCTCATGGTGTAGATGTAAGGGCTGAAGCCATTTTTCACATGGTGGTAGATGTGTTCTCCCATGTCAATGGTGTAATTGTTGGATGATGTGCATCTGGGCTGTGATTCATGGACGATGAGATGATCTGAAGAGGACCATGCTATGATGATTAGGAGGATCATGGATGATGAGCATCAGGACGATGCTCCAGTTACTTCTCTGTATATGCATCAGGATGATGCTGGATATGATCAGTTGGATCATTTATATGTATATGTATGTACGCATCATGTTGGATGCTGGATATGATCAGTTGGATCATTTGTATGCATTTGTATATGCATCATGTTGGATGCTTGGACCATGTATTTGTATATGTATCAGGTGGATACATTGTATGATCAGGTCGATCATGTATGTTGATATGTATCATGTATTTGTATTTGTATCAGGTGGATACACTGTATGATCAGGTGGATCATGTATGATGATATGTATCAGGTAGATACTTGGTGTGCATCAGGTGGATGCATTGTATGATCAGGTTGATCATGATGATGAGATTCAGGATGTTTCTCCAGATGATATGTACCAGGATGGTACAAGTGATGATGATCAGTATGATCATGGGAATCAAGATGATGCCTCGTGCGATGATGATATGTTGGATCATGAGTATCAGGTTGATACTTGGAGGTCAGAGATGATATGTGGCAGGTTGTGCAAATAGCATGTAATCAGTCCTGGGAGATCTTGCCGGTCGTGCTATGGCACGTAAATGTTCCTGGGATACTCTTTCCGGTATTGCTATGTAGTATGTAATCAGTCCTCAGATATCTGATAGGTTGAGCCGTGTGCTCGTAATCAATCCTGGGATGAGGTATTACTACGGAGACATGTAATCAGTCCTGTAGATCCGAGAGGTTGAACTGTGTGCTCGTAATTAGTCCTGGGATGCTCTTTAGAGATCTTTCCAGTCGTGCTGCGGCACATAAATATTCGTGGGATGCTCTTTAAAGGTTTTGTCTATCCACATGTAATCAGTCTTGGAGATCCGAGAGGTTGAGCTGTGTGCTTGTAATAAGTCCTGGGATGCTCTTTAGAGATCTTGCTGGTCATGTTGCGGCACATAAATGTTCCTGGGATGCTCTTTAAAGGTATTGCGGAGGAGATTCATGTAATCAGTCCTGGGAGATCTTGCCGATCGTGCTTAGGCACATAAATGTTCCTGGGATACTCTTTCCGGTATTGCATCCTCACATAAAATTAGTCCTGAGAGGCCACCTCTATCAGACCGTTCGCACAGATGATGAAGACCTGCAGGTGGTGGACCTACATCTAGTATGAAAAAGGACTGGCTCTGTAGAAATTCATATGACGAGTAGATTCAGAGATTGATTGAGATAGCAGTAGTAGTGACAATGACGATGATTCGAGGATGATGATTCGTTGATGATGATCCAGAGAAGATGACTTGTGGTAGAAGACCTGTGTCGAGAAATACCTTCCTAGTTAAGAGGGAGTGTTGATGTATATGTAACTTCGGAATGTATTTCACATATATGTATATTGTATTCCTATAGAGATGTTATTATTCCTCTATACAGAAGTGGTTGTATTCCTATAGAGATGTTATTATTCCTCTATACGAAAATGTCATCATTTATATTGTAAGCGTCGTAACTTATACTTGATGGGTTATTAGACCACCTTGTTGGGGTCGGCCCTATATAAGTCATGTGGGTCAAAGGGTTATTAGACCACCCTATTGGGGGTCATCCATGTGGGTCAAAGGGTTATTAGACCACCCTAGTGGGGGTTGGCCCAGTCAGCATTATGTTAAGTGGTTAAGTTGAGGCCGACCTAGTTTAGTAAAGGTCAAGTCAAGTTAGTGTATAAATAGAGAGTGTGTCTCTCTCATTTTACACATTCTATTCTCTCACTCACATTTGGGAGTGTGGCACACTTGTGGAGGAGGAGGCTCTCCTGCTAAGAGAAGACTATCTCTTGTATTCTGGTTGTATCGTTGCTTTATCTATCTATGAGGAAGTTATTGGGGTTTTTCACCTTTATGGTTTTCCCCAAGTAAAATCTGTGTCTCTTGTGTGCTTGCATTATTGTGTCCATGATTGATATGCTATAGATATGCTGTACATGTTGTCCTCTCAGTTAAGATCCTAGATCAGATTGAAGTAAATTCTGAAAATTTAACAGAAGGCAGAAAAAACTTTCATTCTGCAGTGAAAAGGGTTCTCGACCTGTTTTTTAAGCCCTCAATCGAGCTATTTGCTCGATCGAGTTATTTAAAATACCTCAATCGAGGGTTTAACAAGACCTAGATCAAGCGTTTTAACAAGACCTCGATCGATGTATGTTCAAGCCCTCGATCGAGGTATTTGCTCAATCGAGGGTGTGTAAAATAAGCTTGATTGAGGGTTTGTCTGTGTAAAAAAATATAAAAATGAACCCGGAAAAGGATTTGGAGAATTAATGTTGCGAACCACCATTCCCTTGTAAAAATATCAACCAACCTCTATATATTCAACAAACAATTAATCAACAACACTAATTTAACTCATTGCTAGCTTATTTTCAATTAGAGCTTTGCCATTTTGAAATTGTTCAATTAGAGCTTTGTAATTTTGATGTTGTTGAATTAGATCTCATTAGACATGTAATATTTCTTTGTAGACATATTTCAAAATTTCATACTAACATATTGTTGTTTGTTATAACAATTTGAAGAAATCTTTGTTTGTTTTCATTGTAGATTGATTGGGAGTCAAAGAAAACATGCTAGACAACAAAATGACCATGAAGAGCGTGAGAGGAATAGAGAACAGATGAGACAACAAAGAGCAAGCTTGAGAGAAGAAGAAGATGCACATTTGACGCAACAAATTCCAATGGAGAACAACCAAGGTAAATTATTGAATTACATGCTACATAATTTAAATATCATATTTTATCAAGTTCTTGAATTACATGGTACATAATTTACAAAATTAGTAACAATTTTCCAAAAAAATTAACTAAATTTCATAATTTAATTTGTTTAATATTGATTTGTAATAATATTCTTATTTATTTCATCCATTTGTTATTTAAATTTCAAAGTTTGCAACAATTTTTATGTTAAATGAATAATTTTCAAGTGACTAACAAATGTTATTGGAACAATTTTCAAATGAAACATGTACATTTGGATTCTATTTTCATGTTAAAATGTACATATTTTTAACTATTTTCAAATTGTTTCAAAGTTGCTAACAATTTTCAATGTTATTGTCCAACAATTTTCAAATGAAATGTACACTTGGATTCTATTTTCAAGTTAAAATGTATGTACATATTAACTATTTTCAAATTTCTAAGTCACTAACAATTTTCAATGTTATAGAATAATTTTCAAATTAAATGTACACTTGGACACTATTTTCAAGTTAAAATATACATATTTAACTAATTGCAATTTTCTAAGTTACTAACAATTTCAAGTTAAATGTAATTTCAATTCTTGTTTTGTTATTTGTTAAAAAAATATAAATGTATAGTCTCAATGTGAGCTCCAAGTCTCAACATCTATTGATTGAAATAACTATTAATGTCTAATTTTAACTTACCCTTATTTGATTTGAAATGAACATTATGATAGTTATATATTAGTTCGAAAATTCAATTTGAAAACAAATGAATGAATATTTTCATAGTTAAGGTGGTTGGCAATATTTTCATAGTTATGAATATTTGAAAACAAATGAATGAAATATTTTCATAGTTAATGTATTTCCAATTCATGTACCAATTTTTTCTATGCATTAATGTAGGGATAAGTTAACTTTTTTTCCTATAGTAGGTATATAATTTATATTTCAAAAATTTTAACAATTTTCAAGTTAAATTGATAGTTATGTATAATTAGTCGGAAAATTCAATTCACACTCAATTTTCAATTTGTCAATTTCTACATCAAATTTCAAGTTACTAGCAATTTTAAAGTTCAATGCACAACTATCAAGTTATTAATAATTTTTCTCAAGTCACTAGCAATTTTCAATTTGTTAATTTACATGTAACAAATTTCAAATTACTAGCAATTTTAAAGTTAAATGTAGAAGTTACTACCAATTTCAACTGACAAGCAATTTCAAATTTTACTAACAATTTCAAACTTTACTTCTAGAACAATTTTCAAGTAATTATTAGCAATTTCAAGTTACAAGAAATTTCAAACTTTAGTAGCAATTTCAAATTTCAAGTTACTAGCAATTTCAAATTTTACTTGGAACAATTCCCAAGCTAAATGTATTAGTTGGAAAATTCAATTCACACGCAATTTTCAATTTTTCACTTTCCACATCAAATTTCAAGTTACTAGCAATTTTAAAGTTCAATGCACAGCTATCAAGTAACCAATTTTCAATTTGTTAATTTACATGTAATCAATTTCAAGTTACTAGCAATTTTAAAGTTCACTCCACAACTATCAAGTAACCAATTTTCAATTTGTTAATTTACATGTAACCAATTTCAAGTTACTAGCAATTTTAAAATTAAATGTACAAGTTACTAGCAATTTCAAACTTTACTTAGAACAATTTTCAAGTAATTACTAGCAATTTCATTTACAAGGAATTTCAAGTTACAACCAATTTCAAACTTTACTAGCAATTTCAAATTTCAAGTTACTAGCAATTTCAAACTTTACTTAGAACAATTATCAAGCTAAATGTACAACTTCAAGTTAAATGTGTACATATTTAGTTATTTTGAATTCAAGTTACAAATAAATTTTTTTTTTTAAGTATTTTCAATTCGTGCACTAGTGCATTTCAAAACACTTCAATTTGGTAGTTTAATATTAACCTCCTTGCATATAATGCATTTCTGATTGAATTCCCTTCACATGAATTTTGATTTTGTAGGGAGATATTATGGTCAAACATCACATCATGGTGATCAAGAATCACATGACCCTGTGCCACCTCATGATCCTAATCAACCATCACAGGACACCTTTCCCTCTCACTTTGAAAGTATAATTGGGAGTTGCAGTGGGGTTGGAAGGGGTGGAAATTGTCTAGAGGATTGTGTAGTTCTTTCTGCACAAGAAGAGATTGGGAACTCGATCCCTAGTCGAAGAGTTAGAGAGCATGTCAATAACATAATCAAGTCATATTTTGAACAACATTCAACTATGGCCTAAGCTCAAATCCTACATGGGTTGATAAAACACAAAAAAATGAAACGTGCCACAAAGATGTTGGGTTTTCAAGATGTTAAAACAAAAAAGACATGTGAGAATGCAATAGAAAATGTAAGAACTACATTATCTTCGTTTGGAAAATCAAGAAATAATGATATCGGAGCTGCTCGTAGGGAAATTACAACGGTTGTTGTGGCACAAAGCACCTCAAGAAATCAAATGGTATCAACAATGGCATCATTGCTCAATGTTTCAAAATGAACATTGTTGAAATATACTAAATTCAGGGTCCGGATAGATGAAAATGATGAAGCTGCTTGTTGGGATCTTATTTGTAGGGAACCCTATCGAGGCAGGATGGCAGTAGGCATTAGAGAGAAGGTGATAGAGTTTTGGGATAGCCATTCTTGTGCTATTCCAGATCGAAAGCATGTCCCGTGACAACGTTTATCCAGAGGAATTTATTAGGAGAATTGTAAGCATGTGATGGAGATGACGGGAGTTTCACTTTACAAGGAATTCCAAGAAACCAATCCTGGTGTTCAAATATCATTTAGCATGTTCAACAAATTGAAATCGTGGTATATTAGGCCGAATACGATTCACGACACTTGTTGCTGCCGGTACCCACGTTGAATTTCAACTATACTATGATACATTTATGGATTTTTGCAAAAGGCACTGGAATGGTGTACTAGCTCCTCACATAGTGCGATATTTTATTTGTATGATACTATGCAACAGGAGTCCTTAACACATGTTTTTCAATAAGAGGCGTGTAGGTGGGAGAAAATTCCATAAATGCGGTGATTTGACATTGTTCCATAGGAACTTTCCTATCGATCCAACACACCATGGATTGTCAGATATCACAGTTAAGTGGAAGAGGTACGAGTATGTCTCCATGAATCCATCATCTTCTTCATCTATGCGATCTAAGAGGATCGACTTGCTCGAGGATGAGATTCCTGTTTCAGATTTCATGGAGAAGTTTCAAAGTCAGATTTATAAATACATAAAGCACTCCCATAGGTCCAGGTGGCAAGCTTCAAAATTCAAACATTCTCGTGAAGTATTTGAGTCGGGCACAATCTTATCTGTGGTAGAATTTGCTAGGAACTACACTTTTGCTCCTCAAAGAGAGATATAGAGTGAGTACTATCACTTCGACCAGGTGTCTATCTTCGTACATGTATTGTACAGACATGCTCAGGAAAGCATTGATGGTAGGGATAGCACTCCTCAGTCACGTGAAGTGATCAAGGAGTACCATTTTTATGTTAGTTATGATCGTGAGCATGACACATTGTTTGTTAAACATTGCTTTGGGTTGATTTATGATTCATTCAGGTAGAGAGGCGTATCATTTGCTGAACACTGGATTTGGTCAGATGGGTGTGCAGGGAAATTCAAATCGGCACGCTTATTTTATTGGTTGAGTTTCCTTCACAAAGAGACAGGAATCCGACACACTTGGAGATTTTTTGAAATAGGGCATGGAAAGGGTGAACATGATGGCGCAGGTGCATGTGTGAAATGAGCACTTCGGAGGTACCAGATCAGTCATGGTGCAACCCAACTCAAATGCTCCACGGAAGTAGTTGATTGGTGCACGCATCATTTGGGACATCAAGGTCGCGAACAAGCAAGGACGGTGCACAGGTAATAAACTCCAAACTCAATTAATAAGCTAATAACATTCAATATTATCATTTCCAAAAGAACATACTCGATAGGAATTTATATATGACAAATTTAATTCCATGCAGGTTCTTTTGGGATGTTTCCCTTGGAGATGTGAATAGATCCATTCTGTGGTATTGTGAGACCATACTTGGTATGAGAGAATTACATTTTGTTTGAATTAAAGACATGGGTGACATATTTTCCATTGAAACGAGGAAGTATGCTTGTTTTTGCGATTTTTACATTGATGCAAATTGATGCGGGCTTGATCACTGTGAAAATGATGTATATGTGAAACCATGGAAATATGTCTCTCTTAATCCAAAGGGCCCACATCCAATTCCAACATGGAAAGAGATTCACACTAATGAGGCAATGGTCTCATTAGATAATGATCAAGTTTCTGATATAGTTAGAGAAGGTACAAGAAACTTCATTAGGTTAATTAGCTCATTATATATTATACATATACAAATGTTGTAGAAATGCACGTAGGACATTTGAATAATATTTGTAATGTATCTTGCAGGTGATGTATTTGTTGTCATTGCACTTCCCCACAACCAAGAAAATGTGGCATATTATTTGATGCGATGCACACAAATAAAAATTAGGTTGGTGCGGCCCTACCAAGATGGAAACTTCACATACCAAACTGGAGATATGGTTCTAATGTGACACTTTTTTGAAAGAGTGAAAAAATATGGTGCTCATATTATTTACAAAGATTTTATGCTTGAATATATATCATGTCAATACAATCATTTGGTGGTGGCAGCTTGGATACATCTAGCATAAATCAAGGTGAAGAGAGGTGAGCCAAAGAGATGGAAGATGCCAAAAGCTGACCATGATCGTATTATGGAGACTTGCATTCCTATAACCCATTGGCTAGATGAATGAGTTACATGTATGCCACTTGCATCATTGACATAGTTTTCATGTTGTCTTGTGTAATATTTTTTTGGAGATTTTTGTGGAGGTTGTTTTATACATGTATTTTTGTAGATGTTTTACTGTCAAGAATAAAAATACTAAATGGGAGGCTTTTGAGAAAATTGGGTCATGGTGCTCCAATGTGAATACACTTGAATGTATGGTCAGTGCTCCATGAACTTACTCCATAATAGTTTTATAGATATTTGTTTAGATGCTTTAAAAACAATATTAAAGGTCTACTAGATAGTTGAATTGTAATGTAATTGAATAGTAATGTTAGACAATATAATGTAATTGTAAAATTTCAATTTGAAATTGTAATGTACATTCTAGGTTTAAATTTTGATTTCAAGTACAATTGTAATGTAATTGAGAATTTAAAATACATCTATACAATGTAAAATTTTAAATTGTACAATGTATTCTAATTTCAAATTTTGATTTCAAATGCAAAATTATATACATTACAATCCATTCATTGTATTTTATCATCAATTACATTATATTTAATTATAAATTATATAAAAATATTATCAAATACCAATGTATTGAAAAAAGGTTTCATTCAACAATAATCAATTAGTTTTGTTATTAAACATATCAAAGTTAGGACCAAATTTTTTTGTGTCTCCTCATTCCATTTAATAAAAATATTGGCACTTGGTGCTACATGGAATATAACATAGGAGATATATGGTACAATTCAACTAAAGGGCACTTGCACATAATCCTTGAATATATTTTCATGCAAACAATACCCATTGTTGGCATAACTCACAAACATTCACTATAATTTCTAACCATCAAACCTTCTCAATTTTTGGATTGCATGCATCAAAAACCATTTTTATCATGCAATTTTGCACGCATAGGCATGGAATCTCTTTTAGGGAAATTAGTTAGTATTATATGGCCTTTCTTGCATAAAAAAACCTCAATTATCAAACCAAAACACAACTTGTACATGCCTTTGTTTTTTATAGACATGGAAAATTAATAATGAAAGTTGGCAAGACTTTGACATAAAAATTTGTTCCTTTCTTAAAACCTCAAATGACTGTGTGGATTAAAAAATGAGGTGATGCATAATACTCCATTGTTATTAGCACAAACACCACCCTTCAACATATTGCATGAGTTTGCACAAACTTCCAACTCTCACTAGACACCACCATATCTCAGGTGATTGCATCATATGCAACTTACATAGTTGGATCAAATGGTGACATTATCACCATTTGTCATCAAAACAAAAACCATATGAAATATACCTAAATGATTGCTAAATAAAAGGAAAAAACATAATAGTAAGTATCCTATGTTTTAAAAAATATTTGGTGTTTTTTTTTTTCTTTTCATGTAGATTAGAGCACACACTTAAAAGAAAAGAGCATAAAGATCACCTACATACTATAGAACTTGTTATTACACCAAATATTTTTGAATTTGATAGAAATCTATCACAAACAATACCAAAATGGCATCAATCAATCATTGGTTGGTTGTAATTACAGAATTTTGTCTCAAGGGATATTTCAATGGACAAAAACATTCTTGTATACAACAACACATTGAATTTTCAATTGAAATTACACATTAAATTTTGCATGTAATTGAATTGGAATGTAGAAATTGTAATTGAATTGTAATGTGTAGACAACATAATGCAATTATAATTTCAATTTTCAATTTCAAATGTATTCTAATTTTAAATTTTGATTTCAAATACAATTGTAATGTAATTGAGAATTTAAAATGCATCTATACAATGTAAAATTGTAAAATTTAAATTTTAGATTGTACAATGTATTCTAATTTAAAAAATTTATTTCAAATGCAATTGTAATGTAATTGAAATTGAACTTTTAAATTGGAACAACACATTGAATTTTCACTTGAAATTACACATTAAATTTGAAATTTTAATTTTAAATTGTAATTGAATTGCAATGTGTAGACAATAATGTAATTGTAATTTCAATTTTTAATTTCAAATGTATTCTAATTTTAAATTTTGATTTTATTTATGAAATTGTAATGTAGTTGAAAATGAGCTTTTAAATTGTAATTGAATTGGAATTGAAATTACACATTAAATTTGAAATTTTATATTGGAATTGAATTGGAATTGTAATTTCATGTTAAAATTGTAATGTATGTATTCAATTCTAAATTTTGGAAGATGTTTTGTAATGTAGTCGAAATTTGTATTTTAAATTGAACTAAATTGTAACTACACATCAAGATTGAACTTTTATATTGTAATCATTGTACATTAAATTTGCATTTGAAACGACAAAACATAAATTTGTAATTGTAAAACTATATCCATATGTAACATAAAAAACTTGATCAATTTCAAATCAGATCCAAAATACACATGAAGACATCAATATGATAAAATATACAAAATATCCAAAAGTCCATATCCAAAGTACATATATGATAAAATTCGATGTATAAATGATAGAAATCCATATCCAAAACATGAAAACATATACATAGATCATCCAAAACATGAAAATATATAAAATATAAAAATATCCAAAACATGGAAATGTATAGATCATCAACTCATTGGCCACTACCCCCACGAGGCCCTTGATCGACCCTCTGACTGCCTTCGTGTGTAGTAGACCGATGCTGGCTCTGAGGAGGTAAACTATGAAAGAATGCCTTGATCTCCGTCGAGTCATTGGTGATATCTGACATCTAGGTAAGAATCTGAGTAGATGGCCCTTCATCAGGACCACATGCTCGAGCTACATCCCAATCATATGTGAAAGCCATTGTAGCATCGACACCTGCCTGTAGTGATTCCTGTGTAATATTTCATTAGATTTAATAAGTTAGATTTATTAAAAATTAAAACTAAAACATAATTTAAGTTATAATTCAAAAATTGAAACATAAATTACAAAATAAATTACTAGATGTGATTAAATAACATGAATAGGAACATAAATTAAAACTCACCTTTGTGTCTAGACCCGGCTGGTATGGACCTTTGTGGTCCTCATGTCTATCATCAGGAGCAATGCCCTTTCCTTTGCCCTGTACAATTTGGAATTCATTTGAAGTTAAGATCTAAAAAATAAAATCCCGAAAATTAAGAAATAAAACATAAATTATGGGTGAAAACACGAAGCTGGGAAACAATTCTGTGACAACGGAGTGAAAAAAAAAGAGGGTGCGCGGATGAATAGGGAAAAAAAAGTCAAACTCAAACTCTCGGCCGAGAGTTTAAAAATCTCTAGGGCAAGAGTTTTGAGAGTTCAAACTCTAGGCCGAGGGTTTCAAAAAACTCTAGGCCGAGGGTTTCAAAAAACTCTAGGCCGAGAGTTTGAACCAATCACCGCGCTGTATTTTCAAAGAAACTCTCGGACGAGAGTTTGAACTAAACTCTCAGCCGAGAGTTTGGAAGGCATTTTTCGGCCGAGAGTTTATGGTCAACAAAACCTGCGAAAATATCAGGCATCTTTCTAGAACTTGCAACTTCAGCAAGCCCGAACCCCTGTGAATACCAAGTATTATTTGTCAGACTTGGTAGCAATGGATTAATCTCTGAATCTAGTTTCCAATGATATGATAATTGTTTCATTTCGATTTGAATTACTATTTATTAATAATTTTTTGCTAAACCTTATCCCTTAAGAATTTTATTACTCTGAAAATCACCCGAAATGAAAATTCAATATCATAACAAAGACAACACCAAAAAAATTACAATTTCACAGAGATCGTAATTGGCTCGTCCTCTTCAAAAGGGTACTTTTAGTTTTTCCAATAACAGTCACATTTGAAAGAAAATGTGAAAACAAAAACATGTGTCGATAATGCACCATTTTCTGAACATACGTTGTTTGAATAAATAATAAAAAATAGTTCCTAAGTCTTAAAAAACTCAAAATATAGTCCAGGATCAAGTGTAGTGTGTGTAGATTATGAGCCTACAATTTGTTTCCCTAAAATGAATAACCATCTATCAAAAAATTGTTGTCAACACAGGTCACTCATTATCCATACCTAAAATTTTCAAGTATATGCCGTTGGTTGACAACAAATTTGTCCCACGATATGTCCATAAAAAAAATTAAAAAAAAATACAAGTAGAAATCTAATTCAAATCTTTAAAACCTTTCTGTTTTATTCAAGTTCCAATTCCTAAGGGAGATATGGGTTTGAAGAAGCCGAAGTTGAAAAACATAAAATTGAGCAGTTTTGTTTGTAAAAAACAAGCCAAAATTGTTTCCCAACTTCATGTTTTCACCCTTATTTAAACTGGAAAATAATAAGCTCAAATTAAATTAGAACATAAATTATAACTTACCTCAACTACTGTTTTCCACGGGTTGGGAAGATCGGATGGACCAACCGATGGCTCACTAGCAAAGAGTTGATCCATGGATGTGGTCCCCTCCATGGAGCAATAGAATACCACTCCCTTAAGTATTATTAACCATTCAATTTACGACATATAATATGATGTAACATGAAGAACATAATATATACATAATTGTACAAAAGTAAACCTATCATGGAGCGACGTATCTACGATACAAACGAAAGTATGCATCTCGGGCTGACTCAACATACCCCAGTATGGCCTCTCCATCCAAACTACTGAGTAGGTCACTATGGACATACTCTATATCTGTATCTGCAGGTGCAGGGGGTGGTCTAGATGTCTCTCCATGCACAACAACAACAACACTTCCCATGGCAGTGAATAACGACTCTGCAATGTCATGTCTAGCCTCTGCAGCAAGTTGGGATGACCGTGCCACATCCGCCGACCTGATAACCGTCCTGTCTGGAATCGGTACCAACCTAGGAGGGGGTGGCATGAAGGCAGGGTCTCTACTAGCTCTAGGACGTTGGTAGGAGCATCCCCTACTAGCCCCAAAGAACTTGGACCCTATGCTGGTGTAAGCTAGGTGCATATCCAAAACAAACTCTGCATAAATATGTTTTGCAAAGTACAGTGGGACCTGGTCATGGTGGGGGAACATGCCCCATGCTCCAATGAATCTATCATATAAATATGGTGTAGCGGCCTCCAACTTAAACTACTTGATTCTAATTGGTTGACCGGAAGGGCGGTCAGGAGGGATGTCGAACAAAGTACCCTTGATGTCATGCCCTTTTATGGCGACTTTGACATCCTCCCATTTGTGGATCCCAATGACATCCTGTCTCCTCCTCTGGCATGAATAACGCCAAATGTCACTAAGAGGTCCCACCCTCTTATAGAGGGCCAACATCTCATCCACTGCTGATAACATCATGAATAAAGATCACTGTGTGGGAGAGTCCTCCCTCAATGTTCACACACATGAGTGCACCCACTCTCGCTGGATAGTGATATCAGTGAGAGTGATGCGTGCAACCTCATCGTCGTCCGATCCCCCTGATTGGTCACCTGCGATCCAAACCAAAACACAAATGTTACTAAAAATATATATATTATAACTTGCAACTTAAATTCAATGCATTATATACCAAAAATTTACTAAAAATGTATCTAACAAAAAAATGCTCCTGATGCACCTGGTGCACTCGTGTCTTGTCGCACATCCCCCACCTAGAGATCAACATGTATGTCATTGAGATGAACCGACACACTAGCTCTACTGCTACTACCACCAGTGGCAGCCGATCCCGGCGTGGCCTCACTCCTCAGAGAACGGGAGTGCTGCTGATGGCCGCCCTCTTGGGCGATGTCGGATCCTCTCGTGCGTCGCAAAGCACGAGGCAATGAAGTTCTCTCTTTAGAAATCTTTGCATCACATTTCAATTTCTAATTCTAATTCTCTTTCAAATTTCACATATAAAATTCAAATTCAAATTTCAAATTTCGTATTTCAAATTTCGCATTTCAAATTCAAATTCAAATTTCAAATTCAATTCAAATTTCAAATTCAAATTCAAATTTCACTTTCAGTTTCATCTTCAATTTTCAATTTCAAATTCCCAGTTTCAATTTCAAATTCCAAGTTTCAATTTCGATTTGAATTGTAATTACATTTCCAATTCTCAATTTTCATTTCTCATTTCAATTTCAATTTTCAATTCGAATTTCATTTCAAAATTCAAATTCAATATCAATTTCCAATATCAATATCATTTTCATTTTCAATTTCAAATTTGCATTTCCATTCCAGGTTCAATTTCCAATTTCAATTTCGATATCATTTTTATTAGCAACGCTAGCATCATAGTGTTGGTTGTGGAGCCAGATCTTCTAGTCTCATAGATAATATTGTATCAGCCGTGTTTGTACCCCAGTTTTATATGATATGTAGGTGGACTGTACAGTCAGCCCAGTGGGGGGGGTGTGGGGGGGCATCTCCCCCCCACGGGGTTCCAGGGGGGACCATCCCCCCTGGCTGGGGGGTCCGGGGGCCAGCGCCCTCGAAGAAAATTTTTGGGGCTGTTTTCGCCAGTTGTTTTGCGGGCCCATGGTTTTGGGTATCCCGTGGTATTTTCCCATTGTATTTCCCTTATAAAACAAAGACATTGTAATACGGCTAGAGAGGATGATGTATTGGGTTTTATGCATTGTAAAGATCTCTGAGATCGGGAGAGTGACTGTGAAACAGAGAAGAGGAAGTGCAGCGGTTGTGCTGCAGGTTGTATCCCTTCACCTTGCTGGACGGTAATAATAATAAGGATTGGCAAATTCAGTGTGGACGTATCCCAAGTTGGGTGAACCACGATATATCTGTGTCTCTCTTGTAATGTGTATGTGTGATTATATTTGCATTTCTGTTTATTGTTATTGCTCTACGATCCTGTTTTTCTAACACATAGGGACCTAGGCATCAAATCATGGTAAGGAGTGTGAAATATGATCTATCAAATTATTTCTTGCAGCATAACCATGCTCTAAATTTATATTATGGAATGCATGCTCATGGCTTCTTCTGATAGGCCAAATGGAGAACTTTAAACATCTAGTTCTCAATGTGAATGCTCCATCCCAAGAAGTGAGATATTGCGGTACAAGTATGCGGCTATTGAATGCTCCTAAGCTTGTGAAGGGACCAATTCAAATTCTATGAGACAAAATATGGTTGTGAGCATGGAATGTGCTACACAAATTTAATGGTTCGTCCATTGGTACAACCATGTGTGTTTCAAGACATTACTTGCATGGATTTAGGTGGGTTTATTACGAGCAGCTGTGCAGTTGTACAATATGATGGATTTTTTCCATTCTAAGGATCAACTATCATTCTAAATTTGATGAGGATATTGTTAATGAGTTACATGATGTATGTTGTTGATGTCATCCTGCAATAGTTATCGAAATGTTGCATGTGTGCAATATTTGGGAAATAATATATTGCCCCTCATGTGTGAGGTTAGGAGGAATCTATATAGCCGAAATACATTATTGTTTATTTCCCTCATGTTGACATTCCAAACTATGATACTAAGATAACAATTGTGGAGAGTAAAGGACTACCCATACGAAAGATGTTGGTGATGACCATTGAATAAGATATTTGATAGGTGACACATAGAAAATGGTTGTTTATACAAACAAGACACACATACCTATGCTTGTGAAATTTTGTCAAACCAACTTACAATAAGAAGTGACCGAGGGGTTGAATTGAAAATTTCTGGACATGGGTATGAATCAAGCTTCAATCCTATCATGAGTAAATGCATCTTGGACTCGTAATGATGTTGATGATGCTAGAGGAGAGGAACTACTAGATTTTGTATACGTAGTGGTTTGATATCATGGATTTCATAGTGTTGGTGATTTGTAATTATGTGCATAGCCATAAGAGATCATGCTACCACTTGATAATGACATTGTAAGCGATGATTACTTTTACCAAGGGATGGGGGCCTTGTGGATATCAATGGGATAACTTGATAAGTGCAATGTAAAGAGAGGGTATACATCTCCTATATACATGGTCAAGGTGATATACTTATGGGTGGGGCCCATGCACCTTACGAAGACGGAGAATCCACTTCCTGGTCGAAATCCTACACACATGATGCAAATGCTTAAGCACAAGAGTGTTCATGATAAGAGATTTGATAGTGCAATCACTATTGGTAGGAAACTTATTGCACCTAGATAAATGGCCAAAAAATGGGCGTTGGACAAAGTTTTGGTGGGGATGGCGCCATGTAGAAGAGCTTGTGATCCTAATTGCGATGGTGTTGATAGATCACATTCAAATGGAAATACAAAAATACCAAACATAGATGTTCAAAATTAGGCAATTTGGCCTATAAATAGGGGTGGGGGGGATTTTTTTATTGATTTTTACTATTTAGCTTTAGATGCCCTAGAATTGTTTTTGTTGTTTTTGGATATTGGACCAATGGTTTTTAGTTCAGGAATTTCCAAGCAATTTGTCATACCTATCTTGTCATTTCTAGAAGATTAGTATTCAAATCGGGGATGCTAAAAGTTCATATGATTGACAAGAGGGTTTTTCGACTGGTTATGTGGATTTTGAAGGAATTTTCACATGGAATCACATATCGCTTCCTCAGATAGTTGTGCCCTATGATAGAGGTATACAATTTGAGTTTACGTGTTTATCGCGTGACTTTTCATGGGATAGTCTAGCGAGTGGGCCATGTAGCTCCCATGCATGTTGTCCACATGGCTATGAGGCTCATACCCACACACTCACGTAAAGGTAGACATGTGTGTCCCACATGATTAAACCATGTGAGTTATGGCTCTGGATTCGTATGGTTGCACACATCTATTTAGGGAAAGGTCACGTGGTTTTTGTATGTCTTTTGGTTTTTTATTTTTTTAATTGTTGAGAACTAACATGATTTTCTTACATGGATTATGATTGTAGATTGCTTGATATCAATCATGGATATTGAGTTGTGTGTGCACGAATACACCGAGATGTTGGGGCACATGAAAAATAACCTAGTAGTTTAGCAACAACTATGATATGTGGGTTTGTTGTAGTTCTTTTTCTGTCGATGACGAGATCGCGTGAGCACCTAATGAAGGAGATGCTTGGGATGTAGGATCAAAAGCAGGCATGATTTATTTTTGGCAATGAGAGGTTTACTCTTGAGTGAAAAAATGTCACTTTTATGATAGGATTTTTCAATTTGTGCGATTTGTGAGGAGACCCATCTTTCTTTTGGTTGCAAGTAGACTATTGATCAGTAAATTGTGTAGTATTGTGGTATTTTGTCAAGAGAAAATAAGGATTGAGGCATGGTTGTTAGTTTCCTGGTGGATCATGCTATGAGGGTGGTGGTGAGCATCATGCTTAGGGTGTTGGGGTTTTCATGGACCCATTGGATATTTGGGATTCAACTCCATTTTTTGGAGTGGGTGCTGGGAGGGAATCGAGTTGCCTAGGAACACATGTTATTGGTCAATATGTGTGCCCATATGACCAAGTTCACTGCGGAGGGACATGGGACATTCACCTATGGGAGCGTTAGGTGTCTCTATTTGTTTGAGTGGATTCCATCTGTTTTCTCTTGTGTGGTTGTGACATTGAGGGGGTTGATGGAGCCATATATGCGTTTTTGGGGGTATGGTGATGCTCGGGGATGATGGTTGATAGGTTGGTCATGTGTTCACCTTCAACTATCTACTAGAATCGTGACTATGGATTAGGGCCACTAAGTAATATCCATGGAGTGGGATGGATTATTTCCATGATCTAAATTTTCCTCCACTAGGTCACGAGGAGTGGGATGCTTGAGGTGATTTTATCTTTATCATGCTTATATATACATTTCTTGTTTCCATTTACACATACGTATGTTTTGGATGGTCATGTATATATGAGACACACAATTTTTTGTATGTGTTTTGTTTGGTGCAGCTGTTGGACCTATGATGCTTGCTGGGATACCTATGGGATCTAATTTACCTCCTACATAGGAACACCATTGGTGACATCGACCATAGGTGTGGGGTTAATATATAGGGTAGTCTAGGTTGGTAGGGATGGCCTAGAAAGTGGGGACCTTGCCATTTCCTTGGTGGATTTAGAGTAGCATGTGTCTATCCTCTTGGCGTTCTCAGAGGATTAAACCAACAACCTAATATGATATTTTTAATTCAATCCTCTTGGCATTCTCAGAGGATTGAAAAAAAATGGGCAACATTTCTGCTTGTCAAAACACATTTTAAAATAAAAACCGATAGCATTTATGCAATGAAATGCTACCGATTGACATAAACAAAAATATTAATAATTTAAAAAAATAAATACAACATAAATTTAAAACCCTATTTACATATTTCAAATGGTTTTTGGTTTTTTTTTTTTTCAAATAGTATTTGGTTTCAATGGTTTTTGTACACAAAAAAATGGTTTTTGGTTTCAATGGTGGTTTTAGTTTCAATGGTTTTTGGTTTCGATGGTGGTTTTTCGTTTTCGATGGTTACATTCACACAAATTTATAAAAACTAAATAAAACTTACATTTTGCTAAAAACACACAATTTTATACAAAACGAATAAAATTTAGGTCTTTTTTAAAAAACAAATAGCAAAATAAATAAAATTTAAAATTTAAGTTTTTTAAAAACAAATGACAGGTTGAATTTCACTTACCTGACGGATTAGAAGCCATGGATTTGAGGTGGAGTTGGGCATGGGGCGTGGCGTGGTGAGTTGGCTGTGGATGCTCGGTCGAGGGCATTCTTCCCGTCCTTCTCGCTATCGCTGCACTGTCGTTTTCGAACAGGGCTGGCCGACCCCCCTTTTTTTTTTGGTCTCAAGCCATCAATCGAGCAATAGCTCGATCGAGGGTCTTAACAAGATCTCGATCGAGGGTTTTAAAAACCCTCAATTGAAGTCTTTTCAAGCCCTCGATCGAGGTATTTTAAAACCCTCGATCGAGGGCTTGAAAAGACCTTGATCGAGGGTTCAAAAAACAAGTTTTTTGGCTCCCGCGTGCCAAAAATGGTGAACCACCTTCATGGAATTACCCATGAACCATTAAAGTTGTTGAATGCCTATCTTTTTCAATCTAAAGGTAGAGTACCAAACTGGATTTCACTAAAGGTTGTGAACTAGATGAGAAATATCATGGTGCTTGTCTCTGATGTTCCTAGATATGGAACAAAGTGCCAAATAGGAAAGTTAAATCTCATGCTATAGAAATCCTTAGTTAAAAGTTGATTTGTTTCTCTTTTTACAATAGTTAGAAACTTCACTGCTTTGATTGATCAATTTAGGATTTGCATACTACTAGATATAATTAACTCCCTTGTAGTTGCACATATTGTGCAAGTACCTCATAAGTTTGTGTGAATCCTTGGGTTGATGATTAAAGTAGAGGTTTAGATGCATCATTCTTGTTGTTGTCTTAGTCCAACAAGATATAGTATTACCGTTGATTTATTAAGCATGTCAGGATGGGTGGAACATTCTCGGTCAGCAGACAATCAGTTTCCATTTTTAGATAAGTATTCACTTGTGTATGAAATGTGTTAAACATAATTGTTGTTGCATGATATATTAAATGCATATAATTAATAGTTTATGTGATTGCATTCATATATAATTTTCCTGCAAAACTCTCCATATGCAAATAGATAAATTCCAAATAATCATAATGCATTTATTTCCACTATTAATATTTCATTTAAACTATGGAAAAACAAAATTGAGTGACAGAGATATTTTGGGTTAATAAATTGAGTATTCTACAGTCACAATGGAATCATGTGGACACTGAGAACATGACAATGATCATGGCTCAGATCGGAGAACCGTTGTTTCCATTGTATTTATGACATCATAATAGTGCTAGGGATTCCTTTCGTCCATGGGTCCCAGCCCAGAACTTATCTTGTTCGACGATTTCAGAAGCTATGGTTTTAGTCAATGAGAGGCAATGTAATTTATGCACCAAGGAATAAACTTGGGAAATAATTCAACCAGGATCTTGAAGCTAGTGTTCCCACATGGGCCCTGCCTAGACACTTCCAAGAATGAATTTATAAAAAAGTGAAGGCATTAACCATTTTTTATTTTGAAGTGGGAAATCTTGTTGAGTTTTGTTTTCTCCACCCTCCCTAGGTCACCCTCATGAAGGGTGAGGGTACTACAAAAACTCGAAATCAATGACAAGTTGTGATGTGAAGCTTGGAATACATAAGATGATTAAAAATATCATATTCTACTTGATTTAATTACGAGATTTCAAAAAAATAATTAGAAAGTAGGATTATTGATATCAAAATTTAAGAATTGTTTCTTTACTCTGAAATCCTCCACCAATGAAAAAGTGTCTAGAAGTGTAGACCCATATAATAGTAAGTTCTTAAACATAAAACAAAAATATATAAACTATTGGAAAATGTAATGGATTTCTTGGACTTATGTATGGGAATATTCCATATTGGAATTGTTGGTTCTCTTTCTGGGCTGACCCGGGCTCGACGAAGTTCTTCATGTAGACCCAACAAAATCCCCTTCATTGGCCCTTTCGGCATCAACTTGCGAATAGGCTAAAGTCTCACCCGAAGCGAAGATGGGTGGTTACAGAATCAGGTTTCTGTAACCTTGGTGATGCGCGGTTGTGTTGTGTGGTCTTGTAATGTATTCCTTACTTAACATCTACTTAACATATATCGATACCAATATGTAACCGCGCACTTCATAGTTATCGACAACCTATAGACTTCATTGAATTGCTGTCTGTTTACCCTTCTAACTATGCATTCATCATACTTAACATGACTTCACAACATTCATACATGTGTGTTCTGCTTAATTTAAAATTCTCATCCACATACATATGAAAGCAAATACATAAGTATTATAATCATATCATGAACACAAAGCATATCACAGATTCACACACATAAACAAGGATTTACGTGGTTCACCCCCCAAATGGGAGTTACGTCCACGGGAACTGTTATTATATTACTTGGAAGCCCGATAACAGTTCCAGTTTGCGCACTCAGTTGCAGACTCTTCTCTACAATAGATCTATGTGCACACATCTGCAAAGTATTTTCTCTCTTAGTCTAGATCTAAGTCTTTGAGTCTCTTACAATTATCAACCTTTTTAATATTGTGCCTGAAGGTCACATCTTTACAATAACTATGGGTCAACCCCCATAGTACCCTTAAGCCCAAAATGGCATGGTTCTCCTATTGACCACGTGTTGCCTTAACTTTTCTCGAGCTCTGTCGTCCTTTTGCGCCACTTCTTCTGACTCTGACGCTTCATCTGACAGTCGTAGTTCTCACCATGCAGCTCTAACTCTACAGTGGTGCGTCCTTTGCACGATTCTGCTTCTTTAGTATCTGCTTATGCAGCTGACAGTTCGTCGCTTCATTCATAACTGCTCTAACTACCTCTGTTCATCCTTAGTACTTCGTCTTTAATAAGGGAACAAGTCCTTTCCTGTCAACTTCACTTCGCTCCATAGCCTACTCCCAGGAATTGTGGAGTTGCTTCTCCCAAAACTGGTCAATGTTAGGCCTCGCCTAATTGTACCTTTGTCATCAAAACTCCCTGCACTTGGGCTGCGCCAAACAATCCCCTAACAATTACTTCTGGCTCGTCTCCAAGCCACTTTCACTGGGTTGATTCAACTGTGCATCCCCTGGGATGTTCGACTTTGCAACGAATTCCTAAAAAGTTGCACTCAACTTCGCAACTACTTCCTTACTCTCTTGCTTAAATTCCTTAATCGTTTTGAGCATCATCTCTGATAGAGGTTCTTGCATTTTCTCCTTCACTATATTCTCTGTTGTGCAGAGTTCTTGCATTTTATCCTCAATTTCCTCAGAAAGTACGAGTGCCTCTTCTTTCATCGGCTGCAACTTCGATGAAGTTTCACCTTGCTTCACCCTTAACGCTTTCAACTCCTTCTAAAGCTCTTTTGTCTCTACGAACTTCTGGATCCTTTGCCTTAACGGAAAATCCTTCATGGTCGTGTTCACAGAATCAAGGTCCTTCTACCTTTGATGAACTTCATCCTGAATTTTTTATCATTCAAGATCCTCCTGTAGCATAGACCATACCTTGGTGACTTCTTCAAGTAGGTCTTGACGTCTCACCACTTCTGCGGAGATGCTTTCTGTCAATGCCTTCAACTCTTCAACTCTCGCTTCTTTAACATATGGTGGAGTACGAGGTTTCTACCGAGACTCTAAGTCAACAATCCTCTCCCTATAGCCAATCTCCATATCCTCCATCTTTTCTTTGAGATTATCCACAGTAGTACCAATCTTTAGGATGGTCGCTTCTACTTTTGGATCTTCTGCGCAGTCTGGGATCTTCGCGTAGACTTCATCGATGACTTTCTGTAACTTTTTATGCTCCTCTTGTGCATATGCGAGCTCATTTGTCTTCAGCACGCATTCATCCTTCAGCTCCTTGTAGCTATCTTCTAGCTTCAGATGCTTGTTATAAGAGACCATGTCTCTATCTCTGATCTCTTCCGCAACCTTCAAATGCAGGTTATGCAGTCCTTCGATGGGAAACATTCCCACATTTAGTTCCAGATGTGAGAGCTACTTCGCACCTTCAGTAAACTGATAGGTTGGGAATATTATATTCATCGGCGCTATGCGGACTAGCCGAGGTCTCATCGTCAAAGCAGGTGATTTTCTTTTCCTTTGGATTGACTCGCCTGTTATGTCTTCAAAATTTGATTCCGTTACTAAGTCTTGTTGGACTTGTTCAAATCTTGCTACTAGACTCTTCAGTTCTGCAAGGCTCTCTATCATGTCCACTTGGACTTCTTCTTGCTTGTTGTCCTTTAATGCAAGTGTCTCTTCAATATGCTTGTTTACTCGAGCTGCGATGCAGTCATAATCGTCATCATGCAACTGTGCATTGAGTGGATCCTTATTTTCTTTTTGTTTCTTTCTTTGCACTCCTTCTAGAAAGGTTGTGTCAGGATTCTTCCTTTTCTCTCCAGCTGGAAAATCAACAACTTGTTGTTCTTCTTCTTCTGGATCTTGGCTCGGATCTTGAATACCTGTTGGCTCATCTTCTGGGTTCTGCGTATATTCATTTGTGGTTTCCTCTAATGTCGTGATGAGCGTTTCTAGCACATCGATCTTCCACTCAGGTGGCCAATCTTCCATGATAAGAACGATTTTCTGCAGATCCAATTGATATAGCCCTTCAAACCATTCAGGATTCTTTAGTTGTGCTCTTGGCTGAATGTAAATGAAATGAAGTCTGACTTTGAATGTCATCTTGTGGATATATACACAGTTGTTATTTCTTGGGTAATACGCAGAGTGCATTGGATCACTTCACATAATTGCTCATAATACGTTAACAACTATATGTTATTTATCCTTCGTCTTTCCGGCTTCAAATTTTCCTTCATGTTCTAAAACCTGGGTCCTCGACAATCTCCAATGAGTACTGGGACATTCTGTTGATACTTAAGCTCTTTCCAGTCTACGAATGCGATCAACACTAACAACCAACTATAATGGAATGGATGTCCACCATATTGTGTATCTCTAACGTCATCTAGAAACTCGTTCAGTAGATAAATTGCCCAGTTATACTGGAGTCCATCCTTGACCTTCCCAGCTAAGAATATCACAGCATTCGGTACCTCGTTCGGTCTGCATCTCCTTAGGATTCTCCCTGTGATAAGTTGAACTGTGATCCGCGTAACTTGATCATTGACGGTAGTTGTTGTATATCCACAGTTTCCCTTGAGCAAACCAAATTCGCTCTTCATTCTTTTGGAAATCTCTTTGTCCTTGTTCTTGCCTACAAACTCAACTGCGGGATCAACACCTCTCTTGCTCAAGTGCGTGATTCGGTAGATGAGATATATGTTGATGTCAATCTTGCGATCTAACCATAAGTATCCCTAGTGCGTACATGAAATTAGTGTGCGCACAACCGCTGTGAGCTCTGGGCTCCTATCAAAGTGTAGAATGTGCAGCAAGTTCAGCAACCCCGATGGCTGCAATGGCGCAATCTAGTCTTGCACTTGAATCATTGTCTGCTTGTTGGCTTCATCATGCCTCCGACACATGTACTCGTTTGGTTAAAATTGCAGGTACTTTGTTTCCTGCATGAAGTCATGATCCGAGAACTTTCACTCTCGAATATTACCGAGCAAATTATCCATTTCATGCACATGGATCGACATGGGCGGCAATGGAATCTCATACTACGGATTCTTTGTGAGAAACACCACTGACGCATTATCTCTTCTTGGATGGATGTACTCTGGAACGAGCAGGATTGTCCTGTCACGAGGTTGTTTTGGTGGAAATGGCTTCAAAATATTCGCGGCCTTTGAATTTTCTTGCTCAGTAGCATTTTGCTTATCCTTCTACTTCGGCTCTTGTACATTCTACGGTGAAACTCTAGATGTTCCGCCCCTCTCTGGGACTGCTTGCTTCACTAGTGTCTTCATGACTCCTTCCAAACCAGAATATCGAAATTCTCTTAATATTTCTTCTAGGGTTGATTTTTCAGACATACACTGTCAGATTACTCTTGCTCTTGACTGGTAAACACGTAGGAATTACAGGCAGTAAAAATTAAAATTCGCGGTAAAACTGGTAACTATGCGGTATTTACTATTTATAGGCACAACGACACTAAGTCGCAACCAAAAATAGATAACTTATCATTAAATGCCATGTCCATTGGACAAATATTTCTTAGATATTGGCTCTTTCCCTTCATTTAACGTGTCTTCAACGGACGAATATGCCTTAAAAGAGGAAACATCCGGTTCTTGAAAGTACTGTATAACGACTACTTTCCGACCAAAAACTGTAACAACTAGTTTTCTTTAACTTCATTGGTGGTTATGAAAATCGCAAGGTTCACTGCGCACTTCCCTTTTCTCAACTTGAACTTCGCAGTGCGACTCCCTTATTTTATTTCACAGTGTGACTCCCTTCTTTTACTTCGCAGTTTAGATTGCTATGTGTGCTTCACAACACTTCTTCCCATATTAACTGCGCATTTTAACAAAACTATGTGCAAACTCTGCCATCTGTTTTTGGTGTCCAATTTAAACTGCACTTGACACTTAAAATGTCCTTGTATTGCTTAAGTGATACCTGGAGGAGTAGAGCCATCTCTATAAGGCTTTAGTCTATTCCCTTAACAAGTCCTTGCAAGTTTTCTCCAAGTAACGTGGCTAGCTAAACTGCACTACCATTAGTAACATTTTTGACAATGTATGGCCCTAACCAATTCATTTTAAATTTTCTAGGAAACTTCATGAATTTGCTATCATACAGGAGGACAAGGTATCCTACCTGGAATAATTTATTCTTGATGTGTCTATCATGCCATACAATTTCTCAGTCTTTCTGCACTTGTTGGTGAAAACCTACAATGAAGGGATCTTCCTCCAATCCAACTAATTGTAATACTCTTTCATCAATTGTCTCATCATCAGCCATATCTATGAATGCTGCAATTCTCAAGCTTGGTACTATGTATTCCATGGGCATGACAGCTTCTTGTTCATATGCTAATCTGAAAGGTGTATGATATGTCAACTTCTTACAAGTTGTTGTATATGCCCATAATATTGCTGGTATTCTAAGATCCCGATCATCCATGTTTGTGTTGCATACCTTGGTCAGTGCATTCTCCAATACTTTATTAAAGGATTCTACAGTGTCATTAGCTTGTGGATGATATGGTGTGCTATTTTGATGGTAGATCTGAAATTCTTCTGTTGGGGCTTCAATAGTTCTGTTCAGGAAATGGGTTTCCTGATCACTTATTAGAATCTTTGGACATCGAAACCTTGTCAAAATGTTCTAAAAAATGAACTGCGCAGTGATAACTACGCTACAGTCCTTCACTAGTTTTGTCTCTACCCATCTGGTTAGATAATATGTAGTTGTGATGATATATCTTGAACTAGTTTGCTTCACTGGTGGGTTAATAGGTCCCAAAATGTCAATAGCCCATTTATCAAAGGCTTGCAATGTCAGTTGTGGCTTCAATGGCATCTCATCTCTACGAGATGGATTTCCTGTTCTTTGGCATAAATCGCAACTTCGGAAATGTTCTTTTGAGTCTTTGTGTATCGTAGGCCACCATAGTGCTGATCTCAAAATTTTCTGCGCAGTAGCTCTTCCTATGTAGTGTCGTCCGGATACACCTGAATGTGCTTCATCCAGTATAATAGGTCTTTCATGTTATAGTACACATCTTCGTAGTACTTCATCTGGTCCCAATTTGTATAATTACCCTGCAATTAGAGTAAAGTCAGCCGCTCTTACCACTAATTGCTTCTTATGTTGCGTAGTAAACTTTGTAGTGGTTAATCTTGTAGTCATAAATTCTACAATATCTCTGAAGTAGTCATCTGCTATATGGATAGAAAACAACTGCGCATCTGGTAGATTATCCTCCAAATTAATAGGTTCTTCACCTGACTCAATTCGTGAAAGATGGTCAGGTCCTGCGTTCAATATTCCTGGTTTCACAATTATTTCAAAATCATATTCTTGAAACAGTAACAACCGTCTACATATTCCCCCCCCTAACACTAGTTTATTGACCAAGTACTTCAAAGTTGAATGGTCAGTGAACATATAGAAATGCGAACCTAGCAAATAGTGTCTAAACTTTTTCAATGCATACACCATAGATAAGCTTTCCCTTTCTGTTGTGGTATAATTCTTTTTTGTTGAAGATAGATTTCTGCTTGAACATTCAATGGGATGATCGATGCTTCCCTCACTTGGCTACACCAATACAATGCCAAGTGCTATAGATGAAGCATCTACATGTACATGAAATGGTTGATTCCAGTCAGGAAAGACGAGAATAGGCATTGTAACCATTTTCTCTTTCAATGTGTCCAATCCTTTTTGACAATCTTTAGTCCAATTTTTTTTTTTTTTTTTCTTCAGCAGTTTCTCCATAGGCGCAATGATCTGCGCATATCCTTTAATGATATTTCTACAATATCATGTGTGCCCCAATGTAGTGCGTAACTGTTTAACTGAGTTCTAGGCACTAGAAGATTTACTATGATTGCTATCTTCCGTGGATCAACCATCAATCCTTGTTTACATACTATGTATCCCAATAAAATTCCCAAATCTTAATCGTACCTTTCAATTACCATACTATAAGAATAGTATGGTAAGAATCTGAATCGTACCTTTCAATTCCCAAATCTTCCAAATATTTCATTTTTTGATCAATTTTCTTTCTAGAATTTAGTCTCTTGTTCATCTTGCAGTTTTGTAAATTCAAAAGTTCAGTCTCAAAACCTTGAAGAGCTTTGTTTGCTAAATGAAATTCAGCTTCGATGTCTAGAGATGAAGTGGATTCTGCTCTCTCTTTCGCTATAATGTACCCCATCTGGAAAGGCTCCTCTAGTGCTTGGACTTGTTTTTGTCTGTTTACATATGTTGTTTTAAAACAACTGTAAATTAAATGATAAACCCTAAATTCTATGCAGAAGCTGCATAAGCAAGGATGAAATCGATGAGTTACCGGTAGACAGATGCATGAAAAGTTGGACCTTTTTGCAGCATTTGCCAAACTCTAAAAGACGGTAAACTCCTTTTGTGTTCGTTTCTAGGGCGACATCGTACCTGGGACATAAGATAATCAATAAATATGCAACATAAGTATAAAACCTTCATTTTTGTTTCTATTTTTCGGTTGTAGACAATATGGGCAATTTTGAATAAAAAAATCCGCACAAAGCAAAATTAAAATCTACAGTTTCTTCGTATTTAACAAAAGAGTTTCAATAAAACATGAACTGTCTAACGAAATACCAACTCCTAATTTGAACTGGGAAACCTGACAACAGTTTTCGATTCAATATAAAATATTGAAATCATTAGATGACACAGAAACCTTTCATCAAATTTTGTATTGGCTACCGAACTGACAATGACATCTACTTCCTTAATGATCCTGTCAGCCATTTCTGCTTCTAATCCAAGACCATGCTGCGTCATATCACTAGCTACAAGAACTAGTCTTTTCAGCATGAATTTCTCGAAATCATTAACCATATTTTTCTCATGAACCCTTGAATAACTCGGTGTTGAAAACCTAGCATTCAAAACCCATTAAATCATAAAAGATAACCACGTACGACAAATCGATTTTGTATATAACATGAAGATAAATAAAAATGATTTAAACATAAAGAAATTTTGATGTTTAAATATAAAATAAATTTAGATCTTTTTGGTTTATTGATCAAACTTTTGTTGAAGTGTTGGAATTGCAGATAAAGATAATCGGATAATTGGAATTGTATAATTTAAATGGTCAAAATATTCTATTAAAAATAAAAATTCAATCAAGTCTTAAAACATAATTATGATGATTCAATTCACTCAAAAATATTTATTATGATTTAAATTATTATATATTATTTTTTTATTTTTTTTATAATTAAATATATTATATAAAAATATAAATCTAAATCTAAAAATTAATTATAATATATAAAACAAATTTAGAATAAAATATATTAATTTAAAATTGAAACTTTGTAATACCTAATAGATTCTAAGTTAACATAAATTTACATATTATTAAACCTTGAGTTACTTATAGTTTCTTTAACTTGAAAACAACTCCGGATAATCACAACTAAAAAGTAATTAATCAAAACATCAATCATTTGCTCAACATTGCAAGACCCAAAGTGTAACATCCTGAAAATTTATAAAAATTTAAAATTTTTCAATTAAGGCATTTACGACTCAAGTTGATGTGCGGAAGTAGAATAAATGTCAATCTGATAATAACACTTCATAATGTTTGAAAACATGTTACGACCATACTTGCTTATGCTGATCTATGGAACTATGTGATGTATTTATGTTTACTTGCAATACAGTTCTCTTTAAAAGTGTTGATAGTTTGTTTTTTGATGATGATGAAAGGGGTCCTACGGGGTACCCTGAGGCTTACTTAGCTTTGTAGCTAAAGCATTGGAACCTTGATGTTTGCATAAGACAGGTAAGAGTGATAAATTCAAGGTGTCCTACAGTAATGTTCTACTTTCCGTCTTGTGTTATAAACTATAGAAAGGATTTATTTCCCTTCGTCAAGTAAGGTACCTTAGTGAACTTCATGAAAACGTCATCCTAGTTGGTTTTAATTTAATCATAGTTTGAAGATCTACCTTTGTAATTAACTACAAAAATAGAAACACCTTCTTATGAAAACCAGTTTAAGGAAGCTGACTTGTAGTTTCATAACATATATTTTAACCACTTCCATGCAGATGTCATTATATTTATACAATGTAATGCTTAGGTTATTTGTTCAATATCAATTTGATCAAGAAAAACATCCTCTTACGATATGTAACCTCTCTTCTATGCTATTTGTATAGTGATATAATTATTTAATTCGTGGGTTCCTTAGTATGCTCTATGAATTAATATCATACATGCCTTTGTGAAAACATAGGCTAAATGCAAAAATACTATTCATTACTATAATACGCAACTTGCCATGCGATTTCCTATATGCAAATCCTATGTAATTCCTATAGTGTGTAAACTATATGCATATTCCATGTAATTCCTAAAGTGTGTAAACTATATGCATATTCCATGTAATTCTTATAGTGTGTAAACTATATACAAATTATTATACAGTTCATATAGCATATAAACTATATGCAATTCCTATACGTGTAAAGTTTATACCTTGGTTCAAATATGAAGCAACATGAATATGCGAGCATCAATGTGAAACTTTTAGAACATGTGATCGATACCTAGTTGATTCAATATCATAATGTAAACTATGACTTACATTGAGATATATATTATGACAGGGTTGCAAACATAATCAATGTGCCAACGTATGATTAGGACAAGGTATTAATGATGCAGTGGATATGTTCTAGTAGGCATTTGCAATCCAACCTTGGCATTAAACACTCCTATCTACTAGTTCAGTGGAATATCTCGGTGGCTGCTATCGTGGTGTTTAACACGTGAAGGCATCGTGAGAATACAGTCAACATGGTCGAGCTGTACATGGTTTAGCTTGGGGGTTAATTGAGCTAGTCTCCATGGTGGCAATGGTTATTAATGTGATCATAAATGTAGTGGTTGCTTGGAAATACGATGTGCTATGATGTAGGATCTCCACCGTTGATTTTAGGATGCTCTCGGGCTTTGGGAATTAACTCTAAATCCTCCACTAAGTCTTGAAGATGTTGTTTCCTTTGGTGTTCATTGTGTTAGAGAGTGGTTCGGTGGAAAGGTCGATCGGCCTACGTGAGATTAGGGTTTGTTAGCAGGTTTTCGTAGCACCTCTTCCAGGTTTCGATGACAGGATCGGTGACTGTAACTAATCTCTCAGAGCTGAGCTTTTAAATGTTATGGCTTGTTGCAATCTTCGATAGTTGGAATAACTTTCAGGGTTTATGATAGCTTCGTGAGTAGATTGGATCAGAGGTTGGTTTCCCTTGCATGTAGATAGTGGTTTCTCAAATGGTATCCATTCTTTGCTGCATTTGTTAGCGAGATGATGGATCTAGTTTCTTCGTCGGCTATGGCGTTTTTACTCCAAAAGCAAGGTTTTAAAGGTAAGACTCGAAACTTATCCTACTATCGTTATATGTGATTTGTTTTCCAAAGCTTCGTAGTGCATCTTTTAACCTTCCAATGTTTGGTTGGCAGGTACTTTACGTTGTAGGTTGAAAATATTGAAGCTACCAGGCGGTAATGCTCAACCAACCGGTAAGCCTCGGTGCTTTAACCCCTGTTGGTTACTCTTGGCAAATTTGTTGGCCATTGTTTTGGTTTAGATGATAGGTTGGGGTTTGGAGAAATTCGGGCGTCATGATACTATTTGTGTTCCAAAGATGAATGGAAAGATGATGAGATCTTCAGCCTATTTTGATGTTAGCAATGGCAACGTTTCACTATAGAATTTCTTGTTGAATGTAACAGCTTTTGAGAGTTTTAAACCCTCAATTGTTTTATGAGATGAGAAGGTTCTCTTTCTACTATTTTAATGTGTTTGTGTTTGGCTGTGAGAAATTCTCCAGGTCCTGTGTTCTTATAATTTAATGCATAGATAAAAAAAAATATGTATGGCATTTTAACTGGCCAAGAGCCAAAATTCAATGTTTTGTTTTGAAACCTTGAAACCCTAACCTATTCGGTTCAAAATGTGACTTTGGAAATTTTGATAGGTCGAACTTGAAAACAGTAACCTAGTTCGTGTATCTATATGTTTTCGTTGGAGACAATGGTTACAATAGGAAAGTAATACCTGTAATGTCCCCATTCAAATAAGTGCATAGTAAGACAATCCCATCAATCCTACTAGTTTTCTAGGTTGGATGGGCACATGTGGGATGGTAATAAGGAAGCTAATAAATGATATTTAGACATTAGAGGGGTTCAAACATTTAATAAATATGGTGAATAAATAAATTCAAGATAAATTCTAAGTGGCAAGTGGTTTTGGAGACATATGGAGGTGGTGGGACCCACACTAGCTTGATTTTTCAATGACACATGGCAACTCTCTCTTGCCAATTCGAATTCATGGGAAAGTGAACACTTTTGGGTGAGTTGGTAAGTCATAATGGCATTTAGCATCTTAGGTTGAAATGGGATGGAATTGTAACCTCCATGGGAGAGGAAGAGTCAAATTGGAGAATAGTGGACACTTGGGCTAGATTCCCTAGTTTTATGACAACAATAATGAAGCATCTATGACATTTATGACAAAATTCAGACCTGACTTCTTACACCTGACCATTATGACATGTCAGCCCCAAAAATAGGCTCAAGGAAGGCGCTCATGGAGTTGGGGGAAGCTAAAGAGACTCAAATTTGAATTTGGGAGAAGATGGAAGGTTGGAACTAGGAGACAAGTGGCAAATGAGGAATATTTTCTAAATGGAAATTTATTGAATCTATTGAGAGGATTTCGAGCCCTTGACGGCTAATGTTGGTTATAAAATGTAGAAATCAAGTATGAGAATGGCTTTTGATGATTTCAGAAAAATTGCATTTGTGAAGAGAGAACTAGTGGATGACTAGTTTCTTGCCTTAGCCAATTTCGAGGGTGAAAGATTCCCATCCAAGTTGGTGTTTGGAGAGGCCACTCAGGTCTTTCATGGTGCTTTAATGGATTTTTATTTGTAGGTAGCAGCTACAGGAAGTTTCATGGTTTGGTTTAGTGCAGCACTTTCTCTCCACCATTTTCAATTTTGAAGGCATATTCGGGCTCCTTGAGGGATTGCGCTTTGGGTGAGATCTTGCACTCATTGGGAGAGCTTCATATGATATTTTTCTGATTGTAATAGCTTCATATCCTTTGTTCTTCATATTAAGAAACTCTCAGGTCGAAATACCCATTGAATGTATGCAAAATTATTGATTAATGAGCAAACAATGTCCATTTCCCCAATGCTTTGATGTATGACACTATAAGGTTGATTATTTCGAATGGATGGATTATTCTCTGATATATTTGTGATTCATATACTTCCATGGATATATTCTACAAGTTTCATGTACTGTACTTGAGCATTTGAAGCATTTTTACTCAGTTTGTTTGTATTGAGTGGTGAAATAGTGCCATTTCCCCAAGGGTCGAATTGGGGGTTTTTGTTGTTGAATGTGAGAGAGTTAGAACAGTAGTAAAAATAAATTAATGGTGCATTTGAGACCTTAATCCCATGCTTAACACATTACATACCTCTTTTCATAAATTCGTGGGAGTTTGGAGGCATTTGGAAGGCCATTTGCAGTGTTACCCCGGGGGGATTTGATGCACAAATTACTAGTCAAAATTACATATATTGATCAGAATACAAATCAAGTTTGCAGCAGTATTTGGAGGGCCATAAAACATCCCTGAACCTAATATTCAAGTCTAAATACCATTCATACACTCCTATAGAAGATTTGGGAGCATTTCGGTTGATTTGGAGGTCAAAACAGTAAAACTAGTCAAAGGTCGAAATTGGGGAAACGTGGAAAAATTGGCATTTTAATAAAATTTTGAAAAAGGGTCATTACAAGTGGTATCAGAGCATGGTCTTGGCACCTGATGGTATTAACAAGAAGCCAAAAAAATAAACCACCACCCTTTGAATTAGTAGTTGAAGAAGTTTTGGTTGAAGAAGAGATAGTAGCAGAAAAAGAGTTTTTTTCTAAAACAATGGGTAGAGAGGAGGAGGAAAAATTAAGACATAAGGAGGAATTTATTGAAGCCTTAAAACCATGTTTTGAAGGAATTACCATGGTTATGCTAGATATGAATAAACAAATGATGAAAGGTTTTGAATTGTTGGGTAGCCAACTTTCAGGCAAAGGGATGATAGGAGATAATAGTGGTTCACACTCAAGGGAAAAGATGAAAGGGAATGAGCATATTTTCTCAAGTACAGGACCTCATAATAGATCTGATGAATTTCAAAGCACACAAAGGCATACTGCACCTAAATTTCTCAGACCCAAAGAAGAGCCCAATTTTGAATTGGATTACAAGAAACGAGTAAATGATTGGAATGATTTGAATGAAGAGTGTTAAAGAGGTATACCACTCAGTGACTACATTGATGCTATGCAAAAGATTAAAAGGAAGGGAGACAATAGGAGTCGATTCCAAAACAAAGAATTGAATAGTGCTATTGGAAAAATGTCACTTCCTACTTTTGATGGTTCTTCTCAAAATTTTGCTAACACTTGGGTGCAAAAATTGGATGTATATTTTCAGCTGAATCCTATGTTGGAAGAGGATGCATTAAAAATGGTCATTTTGCATTTGGAAGGAGATGCCAATGAATGGTGGTTTCATGGGTTGAAAAACTTGGGTCATAATCAGGTTAAAAAATATGGAGAATTTGTTGACAAGGTACTAGAAAGATTTGAACAAAAAGATCCAGAATTACCTTCCAAAGAACTAGCTCAATTGAAGCAAACTGGGTCCCCAACCGAATATATGTTGGACTTTCAAAAATTATCAGTCAAGATGGTTGATGTATCTATGGGAAGATTAGTATTGTTGTTCAGTGAAGGTTTGGCTGAACCCTTAAGAGGTTTGGTCAAATCCCACAAGCCAACTACATTAAAATATGCAATGAGCTTGACTAGGGATCTCCAAAATGTGCTTCCTAGAACGAGATTTCCTCCTAAGCCTAGCTAAAAATTTGATAAGAAACCTTGGCAAAGAGAGTCATTTGAGAGGAATAAAAAAGAGGAACTAAACAGGGATGAACTTAGAAAAAAGAAATTGTGCTTCACATGCTTCCAACCATGGACACCAGGGCACAAATGTACCAAAGGAAAGGCTCAATACATAGAAGTATTTTCTGATAATGAGGGGTATGATGGGGGCATGGATGAAGATGGACATATTTCAGATCAAGAAGAGGCATATGAGACAGCAGTAGAAGAGGAAAGACAAGAAGAAAATCAGCCTTCACCGGACAAAGCAAGAATGGCAGTGCTTTCAGCAGTACCTCGCTATCATACTATCCGATGCAAAGGTGTGGTACAAGGACAAAGAACTTCAATTTTGGTAGATGGAGGAGCCACTCATAACTTCATTGATGTAGAGATGGTAGAGAAAAGAAAGATACCTATTGAACCATTTGATGGCTTCACAGTTGTCATTCCCTATCACAACACAATGCAATGCAAAACATGGGTTCCAAAGCTACAAGTCACCGTAGGTAACTATACTTTTGTTGATAGTTTTTATGTGGTTGATGTTGTTGATACTAATGTGGTTTTGGGAGTGCAATGGTTGTATTCAATAGGAAAGCATACAGTAAATTATCAAATTCCCGAAATGAAATTCCAAGATTCAAAAGGAATACAAAGAATTGTGAGAGGGCAACACACTTATCCAAATCAAGTAGTAACTTGCAATAGTATGAGATCTATATTGAGGCATGGGGATATAAAATGGGCTGCTAAATGTCATATTATATCTCCCAAGCCAACTATAAATATTGTCAAACACCCAAAGGAGATAGAGAGACTTTTGCAAAAATATGAAAAGGTTTTTAGAGACCTTCCACATGGTAGGCCACCGGATAGGGGGGTTGAGCACAGTATTATTTTGGAGGAGGGTACTTCACCCATTCAGATACCACCTTATAGACATCCTAAAAATTTCAGAGATGAGATTGAAAAAGCTATCCAAGAACTCCTAGAGTTGGAACTCATTAGACCAAGCTCTATCCCTTATGCTTCTTCAGTAGTGCTAGTGAAGAAAAAAGATGGAACATTGAGAATGTGCATAGATTTTAGAGCCTTGAACAAAAAGAATATCAAGAATAGGTATCCTATTCCTAGGATTGATGAGCTCATGGATGAGCTACATGGGGCCAAATACTTCTCAAAAATTGACCTTAGATCAGGGTATCACCAAATTCGAATGAAAGATGAAGATGTGCAAAAGACCACTTTTCGATGTCATTTTGGCCACTTTGAATTTCTTGTCATGCCTTTTGGGTTAACTAATGCTCCAACCACCTTTCAAGCATGTATGAATAGGATATTTTGCAAGTAATTAAGAAGATTTGTTTTGGTTTTCTTTGATGATATTCTCATTTATAGTAAAACATGGGAAGAGCATTTGCAACAATTAGAGATTGTGTTGAAAATCTTGCAAGAAGAGTCCTTATTTGCTAAGTTATCAAAATGTGAGTTTGGGATGAAAGAACTACTGTATCTTGGGCACATTATTGGGCAAGAAAGAGTGAAGGTACACATGGAAAAAATTAGGGCTATCTTGGAATGGCCATCACCAAAAAATATTACCGAATTGAGAGGCTTTATTGACATATGCACCTACTACAGAAAATTTGTGAAAGGGTTCTCCAAGTTGACTTCTCCACTCACTGATTTGACTAAAAAGGATGCTTTCAAGTGGAATGAAGAGGCTGAAAAGGCCTTCCAAAAAATGAAAGAGGTAATGAGTAGTTGTCCCATACTTGCACTTCCTGATTTTACTAAACCTTTTGTTGTGGAATGTGATGCTTCAGGTGGAGGAATAGGGGCTATCTTAAAGCAAGGCCAACACTCCATAGCCTTTGAGAGCAGAAATTTGCAGCCTCATGAAAAAATTTACTCCATCTATGATAAAGAAATGCTGACCATTATGCATGCATTGGCCAAATTCAGACAATACTTGGTGGGCAGCAAGTTTGTGGTGAAAACTGACCACAATAGTCTAAGACACTTTCTCACCCAAAATATCTAAATGAAAGGCAAAAAAAGTGAGTAAGAAAGATTCAAGCTTATGATTTTGATATTGAATATGTCAAAGGAAAGAATAATATAGTAGCAGATGCTTTGTTAAGAAGGCTTTCTTTTTCTCTCATGGATATTGCCAAGGATTGGAAAAACATGCTACTAGTTGAATATGCCAAAGACAAATTTGCTTGTGATGTGTTGGATGGAATCAAAGGGGATGATAATTATAGGATTTTGAATGGGCTGATATATTATAAGGGAAGAATTTATTTAGTTCATAACTCCAAGCTCAAGTACCGAATTTTGGAAGAAGCACGTGATTCCCCGCTAGCGGGCCATCCGGGGATCTTCAAAACTTATAGACAGTTGAGGCAAAGATTTTTTTGGAAGGGGCTAAAGGAAGATGTTCAGAAGTATGTGAATGAATGTAAAGCATTTCAACAAAACAAATCAGAACTTACATGTCTAGCCGGCCTATTACAACCATTACCCATTCCGGAGCAAAAATGGGACAGTATTTCCATGGATTTCATCACCGGATTACCTAAATCCTTGGGTAAGGATTGCATCTATGTGGTAGTTGATAGGTTGACAAAATTTGCTCATTTCTTTGTTGTTACATCATCTTTTAGTGCTGCACAAGTGGCTGATATTTTTTTCAAAGAAATCTTTAGATTGCATGAGCTCCCCAAGAGCATTGTCAGTGATAGAGATAGTAGATTCATGGGTGCTTTTTGGAAAGAACTTTTTAGATTGGTAGGCACTCAATTGACTCCAAGTACCAGCTATCATCCACAAACTGATGGAAAAAAAGAGAGGGTAAACCAATGGTTGGAGGGATACCTAAGAAACTATGTGGGAGGGCAGCAAAAAGCATGGACAAAATGGCTACACTTGGGTGAGTTTTGCTACAACACCACTTATCATATGTCAATAGGAATGTCTCCTTTCAAAGCATTATATGGTTATGATGCACTTACATTTGCTGACATTATATTTGGTGATAGTAGAGCCCCAAAGGCTAAAGATTGGGTGGAAGGGAGCCAAGAAATTTGAAAGCTCCTGAAAGACAATTTGCAGGTTACTCAAAATCATCAAAAACAATATGCTGATAGGCATAGAGAAGAAAGAACCTTTCAAGTCAATGATTTAGTATATTTAAGGTTGCAGCCTTATAAACAAACATCTCTAAAAAAGAATGGAGCGGAAAAATTAAAACCAAGGTATTATGGGCCATACAAGGTAGTGCGGAAGGTTGGAGAAGTAGCATATGAACTAGAACTTCCGGAAGGGAGTAAAATCCACAATGTATTTCATGTTTCTTGTCTCAAGAAAGCTCTTGGTCAACAAATCATCACTTCAGAAATACTTCCTCCTTTGAATGATAAAGGTCAGCTCACACTTGTTCCGGAAAAGATTTTGAAGACACAGGAAAGAAAGTTGAGGAGTAGAATCATCAAAGAATATTTAGTGCAATGGAAGGACTTACCAAATGAAGATGCCACATGGGAAGAGGAGAATATTTTGCAGCATCCAAATCTGGAATTGCTTGAGGATAAGCAATCTTGGGTGGGGAGGACTGTAATGTCCCCATTCAAATAAGTGCATAGTAAGACAATCCCATCAATCCTACTAGTTTCCTAGGTTGGATGGGCACATGTGGGATGGTAATAAGGAAGCTAATAAATGATATTTAAACATTAGAGGGGTTCAAGCATTTAATAAATATGGTGAATAAATAAATTCAAGATAAATTCTAAGTGGCAAGTGGTTTTCGAGATATATGGAGGTGGTGGGACCCACACTAGCTTTATTTTTCAATGACACATGGCAGCTCTCTCTTGCCAATTCGAATTCATGGGAAGGTGAACACTCTTGGGTGAGTTGGTAAGTCATAACACATGGCATTTAGTATCTGAGGTTGAAATGGGATGGAATAGTAACCTCCATGGGAGAGGAAGAGTCAAATTGGAGACTAGTGGACACTTGGGCTAGATTCCCTAGTTTTATGACAACAATAATGAAGCATCTATGACATTTATGACAAAATTTAGACTTGACTTCTTACACATGACCATTATGACATGTCAGCCCCAAAAATAGGCTCAAGGAAGGTGCTCATGGAGTTGGGGGAAGCTAAAGAGACTCAAATTCGAATTTGGAAGAAGATGGAAGGTTGGAACTAGGAGACAAGTGGCAAATGAGGAATATTTTCTAAATGAAAATTTATTGAATCTATTGAGAGGATTTGGACCCCTTGAAGGCTAATGTTGGTTATAAAACGTAGAAATAAAGTATGAGAATGGCTTTTGATGATTTCAAAAAAATTGCATTTGTGAAGAGAGAACTAGTGGATGACTAGTTTCTTGCCTTAGCCAATTTCGAGAGTGAAAGATTCCCATCCAAGTTGGTGTTTGGAGAGGAAACTCAGGTCTTTCATGGTGCTTTAATGGAGTTTTATTTGCAGGTAACAGCTACAGGAAGTTTCATGGTTTGGTTTAGTGCAGCACTTTCTCTCCACCATTTCCAATTTTGAAGGCATATTCAGGCTCCTTGAGGGATTGCACTTTGGGTGAGATCTTACACTCATTGGGAGAGCTTCATATGATATTTTTCTAATTGTAATAGATTCATGTCCTCTATTCTTCATATTCAGAAACTCTCAGGTCGAAATACCCATTGAATGTATGCAAAATTATTGATTAATGAGCAAACAATGTCCATTTCCCCAATGCTTTGATGTATGACACTATAAGGTTGATTATTTCGAATGGATGGATGATTCTTTGATATATTTGTGATTCATATACTTCCATGGATATATTCTACAAGTTTCATGTACTGTACTTGATCATTTGAAGCATTTTTACTCAGTTTGTTTGTATTGAGAAGTGAAATAGTGCCATTTTCCCAAGGGTCGAATTGGGGTTTTTGCTGTTGAATGTGAGAGAGTTAGAACAGTAGTAAAAATCAATTAATGGTGCATATGAGACCTTAATCACATACTTAACACATTACATACCTCTATTCATAAATTCGTGGGAGTTTGGAGGCATTTGGAAGGCCATTTGAAATGTTAACCTAGGGGGATTTGATGCACAAATTACTAGTCAAAATTACATATATTGATCAGAATACAAATCAAGTTTGCAACAGTATTTGGAGGGCCATAAAATATCCCTGAACCTAATATTCAAATCTAAATACCATTCATAGACTCCTACAGAAGATTTGGGAGCATTTGGGTTGATTTGGAGGTCAAAACAGTAAAACTAGTCAAAGGTCGAAATTGGGGAAAAAGTGGAAAATTGGCATTTTAATAAAATTTTGAAAAAGGAGTTGATTATTTCGAATGGATGGATGATTCTCTGATATATTTGTGATTCATATACTGCCATGGATATATTCTACAAGTTTCATGTACTGTACTTGAGCATTTGAAGCATTTTTACTCAGTTTGTTTGTATTGATAAGTGAAATAGTGCCATTTCCCCAAGGGTCGAATTTGGGGTTTTTGCTGTTGAATGTGAGAGAGTTAGAACAGTAATAAAAATCAATTAATGGTGCATATGAGACCTTAATCACATACTTAACACATTACATACCTCTATTCATAAATTCGTGGGAGTTTGGAGGCATTTGGAAGGCCATTTGCAGTGTTACCCCAGGGGGATTTGATGCACAAATTACTGGTCAAAATTACATATATTGATTAGAATACAAATCAAGTTTGCAGCAGTATTTGGAGGGCCATAAAACATCCCTGAACCTAATATTCAAATCTAAATACCATTCATACACTACTACAGAATATTTGGGAGCATTTGGGTTGATTTGGAGGTCAAAACAGTAAAACTAGTCAAAGGTCGAAATTGGGGAAAAAGTGGAAAAATTGGCATTTTAGTAAAATTTTGAAAAAGGGTCATTACAATACCACTGTTTGATGTTGATGCCATGATATTCCTTTGTTTTAGTTTAAGCATTGTATAGGTTAATTGTTTTCGTGACTGTATTTTACGATGTTGAGCATGTATCCTTAATCTTATTTGAAATCTCGTAATATTTGAGTTAATATTTCGAATGTATGGGTTCGGCCATAGGTTTGATATGGGCTTGTCTCAAACCTAAGATTATTTTGGTTCTTCAAAGAGTTTCGAACCTGAAGTTTGTTATATAAGAAAATGTTTTTCAAAAAGGTCGAACTCTGTTTTAGATAAACTATTTGGTTTGATAACTGTTGTAGAAATTCTAAATGTTATGATGAAGAAGCTAGGTTTTTACCAATGTAGATCATTTGTCCCAAGTATACTTGTTTGCATAAGTGAATTTCTTTAAAAATGTTGGTAATGTTTGAGATTACAGTACTATGCTTCAGAAGTAGATAGAAATATTTTATAGAAATTTCGAATGGATATTTAGTAAGAAACTATAATAAAAGAAAACTATTTCAGAGTTTAGAAATCGTGGAAATATTAAACCCCAAATTAATTAATTGCTGCAAAGGCAGAGATACTATGGTATCTGGATATTATGGGTAATTCTATGATTGGTTTTCAGCTATTTACAATTACATAAAAATAATAATGATAACTGTCTATGATATAGTTTGCATACTATGATTTTTTAAAAGAACAGAATAGGGTAGGTATTGTTTATCTACTTGCAAAGTACAGTTGACCATCAAAGAAAACCCTAAGTTCTGTGCAGAAAGTACGATGATTGCCTCTAATGCTATAGAAATATGATAATGTTTATTTGATAAGACTGTAGTTCCAATTTCTGAGATTTGACATGAAATAAATAAATTGCAAAATATAGCAGTTAGGAAAATTTTAAAGAAAAACATAACAGAAAATGGAAATCTTTAAGAAAAAGGCATGACAGAGTAGTCTATTCATTCAATGCAAAACATCCATCTATTTTTTTAATTTTTCCTTCCCTGTACTAGAGTACGATACAGGAAAACTGTATGTGGAAAAATATAGGGAAGTTATTTATTCAATCATTTCATATATTTAATCAACATTATACAGAAACATAACTAGATCATAATTTAAAACAATTACTTATGTACGATGATAACTATGAATGTTAAATCAAAAATTGCAGAAAATAATTTAACTACTTAGAGGTTGAAATAACAAGTAGAACCTATAATTGTAGATAGGGTGGACAAACACCCAAGGAGGTCTGTTCTTCTCAACCTTTTCGAGAAGAAGCAACCAATCTATTTGCCTCCTTTGGACCCCCGAGCCTGTTTACTAAACCACTAGGTAGAAGACTCTGTGTAGAAGCAAGACACTGAACTTGTATAACCAGCAATCAATAAAGACTTGCCAAAACCTCAATCTCTGCACTCAGCAGTAAAACAAGGTAGACTTACACCATGATAAAAAACCTAGACTTCCCCTCATCGAATCTCTTGTGTGCATACAGCAAAACCACAAGGTAAGTTTCCTCGTCAGGAAAAGTGATGAACCTCGGTCCAAAATTCGATGGCTCTTAAAAAGATTGCCTAAGTCTTTAGTGGTAAGTTTTCAATAAATGAGCCTCAAGCTCCAGTCCCATCTTTCAGGGCACTATGGCCACAATTCAAGGGAGTTGTCCCATACCAACAGCTAGTTACTTGCCTCATGATGCTGCCAATTGTCCATTGCCTTCTACCCCAGATTCCATTCCACCTAGTGGGTCAGTAAACACTCTTTCAAGAGCTCTCCTTGGGTGAGTGTCTCCTAGTTTATTTATTTAATTAATAATATTGTGCAATTACAGTCATCCTTGAACACTTGTCCAAATATAAAACTTTACAATAAAAGTTAAGATAATGTCTTCAAACATAAAAATATTTTCAGTAAAGGGATATCTTACACAAAGTTATTTAAAGAACATTAAGAAAATTAAAACTTAATTACAGTTAAAAAAACGTAATAGTCTAAGATTTGAACTTTGTTGTGATATTTGGATATTTATGTGATAGATATTTAATTAAAAATTTTAAAATATTAAAAGTATGAATATGTACTGTATCATTTTGGTTAGTTATTTAATTAAAAATTGAAAAGAATTATTAAAATAGTAATTTGAATACAATAAACTATTTAAGAGTATTTAAGTTATTTATAAATAAAAACGCAATTTTAACAATAAAAATTTGCAATTTAATGGAACAATTATTTTTACTATGGAAATCTTCTAAGATCAATTAGATATCTATTATTTTTGGCTATTATTATTATCTAATAATATCTAACTGCTATTTTTTGGCATCTTACAATAAGGTTACAACCAAGCTCAGACTTTCTTGTTTGCTGGACAAACAGCTAAATTCTAGATGTATATACTCTAGATTTTCATACCCTACTTGGACTTGGATTTGAACCTATAACCTCAGTTTTTTTAAGGACTTGGATTTGAACCTATAACATCATAGGAGGAACACACGTTCTTAACCATGATTTCACTAGCTTTGTACTCCACCAGCCATTAATGGAACATGATATGCACATATATAGAGGACTGGGTGCTTATAAGAAGCAGCAGAAAATGCATAAAGGTCAGGACTTATATTACCTCATTCTTCAATCTCCTTGTAGCAGACGCAGAACTGTCGGCCTTGATTAACAAAAACAACTCTCCTACCTCTGGTTGCATCCATAATATTTTCTCTATCAGCACTGCAGAAATGTAAAACACGCACTGATCATGTGAAGAGCAAGCGTAAGGTGTACCGAATATACAATAGAAGAAGAATTAATAACTGAATCTTTCCTTCACCTTTGGCGACAAAACCGGTGGCACCCGTGATGCGAAAGTTCTTCCCCTTCATGAAATATACAATTCCAAGACCCTTGAGTGGAGCTATAACAGAGATGCTGATTGTAGCAGTAGTGTTCTCCATTTTTTTCACACTGCTACAGAGTGCCTCCAGTAATACTTCCGCAGAACATGCTTCATTTCTGGCACTAACCAGTGGTAACTCGTCCGAAGCTTGTCTTTGGCAGAAAAAACGGTTAGATGTTCTTGAATTGTTATCCCTCCGGCAGCCTCTCTTGTGGCCGCTTATTAGTACAGAACTAGAAAAGGACCAAGAGGCCGGAATAGTCCTTTTGATTGGGAGGAGCAATTCAGATTTCACACCAAAATAATCAGCAGATGAAAAATCCATAGATTGCTTCGGATATATAACTACCTGTAATGTGGCCATGATAACAACTTGATTGAATGGTATCAGATAGTAAGAACTACTATGGCGAGCACTACAAACTTGAAAATCCCGAAGCTATATATGCTGTATGTAGAACAAATGATACCGAATTCGCAGAGTATGGAAAGTTTGCAATCATCGATGATAAGATGTCGGGGAGTTCATTCCCATAAAAAGATAAAGAACTCTCTGGTGTGGGATTACTGGCATTCAAATTGCCTTTCTTTTTCAGCGATTTGTTTCATGGATTTGGTTATAAAAACCGGCGGAATCATAGTTCTACTTTATTTACTACGGAACTATGTCATGGAACATGTTCCTAAAAGTTTTGGCCCATTTTAAGACTACCCAGATGGTCAAAATTCCAAAAAAATACAAAAAAAATGGAACTATGCCTCCCCTGAAAATTTGGCATGCATTTGGCAATGTGCTAAGCGTTTGTCAGATGATTGTACAACTCGAATTGAATAATCTACAACTCTGAACAACGCTCCCCACTGCAGTCAAATCGAATTCGATTTCAATTCGAGGGATTGGTCGGATTTTCTTTTTCACACAGGGATCATCTACAAACTGGAGGAATGCTTTTACTCCAAGTAAAGTGCTTCTGACGAGTTGGAAAATAATTAATGGGCACTGTAAAAATACGACGGGTCTGTGAAGTTTTGTATAATGAATACTAATTTATAGAATTGTTTAACCATTAAGGGTTAGTTCTTTAATATTTTAGGGTTTAGAAAAAGGAAAGAATGGCTTAACCATCAAGGGTTTTAGTTTTAGGGTTTATAAAAAGAAAAGTAAAATAGATGTGATAAAGTGAAAAATAAGCACTAAAAGAATAAGGGAACTCAAGTATTATTGCTCCTTCAATATTGATACGGATATCCCACTCTATAAGGTATGGAATCTTATTGGGACTGTTTACATGTCTTTATACCCATAGTTTTATTATAGAGATATTCTTCGTAGTTAATGACACTAAAGATCATGCACATACACAATTTTAGTTTTGTTATCCTAGGTTAGAGGTCTTATTTTCTCATTTTATGAAACAATTAGACTTTTTTTTTTTAATCCAACCTCCAAATCTATTATCTTATAATCTAAATCCCTATACTTGCTTGCAATCAATTCAAAGATGCCTTCACAAGTTCAAAATTTACTCACTTTATGAAATTTTGTTAGTACAAACCAAGGCCTTATAATCTAAATCCCTATACTTGCAATCAATTCAAAGATGAAATTGTAATGTCCCTAAAAAAATTGTAAAAATTTAAAATTTTTATGTTACTGCAATAAACTATTTAAGGGGTGATGATTTGTAAATTAACTTCAGCACTGATAAAAATGCCAGATATTTACTTGAGACATTTAATGTTTTCAGTTTCTTAAGTTACATAGTATTTCTATCTATTTCATTTGTTTGGGTCCATGTGTAGGGTACATAAGGTAATTATGTTGCAAGTGTACTAATACTAGATTACAATAATAAAATCTCCTTTTTATGTTTTGAGTAATTCATGTGCATATTTATAAAGTCCAAATGTTAACTTTAGGTGAGATGGATCTTTGTTGACGGATGTTGATGCCCATGATGGGAACCGGTGTTTGGAAAAGGGGAAGAAGTACCCCTGGCAGAGCTGCCCAGAGGTAAGGATAAGCAATGGGAACTTCTGACTTACTTAGCGAGTTTCGCTAATGCATTCTATTGGTACTTTGTTTGCAAGTGTACCTTTGAAGGCACCTGTCTAGGGTGTCTACTTCTTATTCCTAGCAATTATTTAAGCCTAGAGATGGTAATGGTTGAGGTGTTGGCACACTTTGACCAAGTGGGAATGTCTAAAGTGTAAAGGCTATGTGTGAAAGGCTCATGGTGTAAATACTATGGTGTAAACCTTGACAATGGCATAATTGCATACAATTAAAATCGTTGATACCTACAAGGCCTACTACTAAATATTCAATTGAAATCGATCTACTTCTAAATATTCAAACTTTTGTCTATGTTATGATTTCGAGTCCAGATCTCTTTGAAGAAACCGATCTACTTCTGAGATTTTAAAATTTTGTCTATCTTATGATTCGATTTCAGATCTCTTGAAGAAACCGATTTACTTCTGAAATTTTAAAACTCTGGTTTTCGATTCCAAATCGATTGTGAAAATCAATCTACTTTTCAAGATCTTAAAACTCTGTCTGTTATTTGATTTCGTTCTAGAACAATTGTAGAAATCGATTTTTATTCTGAGATAGCATTATGGCAACGCCTTATTCCAATTCGATTTCTTGAAGTGAATTCCCCAAAGAACACGGCTGTATCAGTCCCTATTCAACTCTGCATTCTCTGTGATGTCGGCGTAAGGAAAAATCTTATAGCTGGATCAATATTGTTTACCATCACAATTTACCAATCCGCAGTCTCTGTTCTGTCAATTTACTCAAGATCGATTATAGTAAGTCCAATTTCTGTTTGTTATTCATTCGCGTTTCCAGAAGTGTTACCTCAGAAGTCGATGTCAGTTTCGGGTCTAAACTATACATACTCTGTACTTCTCCTATTAAACGTTCCAGAAATGTTCATGGCAGTCGATTGAGATTATATTTATTTTAAAGAATTGTCTCCATCACTGTTGGCGTTTCAAGATCTTAATCAGAATTCAATTGGTGTATAAGAAAAAAATAATTATTAAACTCTGTTTGTGTCCTATTAAACGTTCCAGGAACGTTCATTGCGGTCGATTGAGATTATATTATTTTAAAGAATTATCTCCATCTATGTTGGCGTTTCAAGATCTTAATCAGAATTCGATTGGTGTATAAAAAAAGAAAAAAAAAATGGAATTATTAAATTATGTTTGTGTCTTATTAAACGTTCCAGAAATGTTCATTTGCAGTCAAATGAGATTTATATTTATTTTAAAAGAATTGTCTCCATCTCTGTTGGCGTCCTAGATCTTAATCAGAATTTGTTTGGTGTATAAAAAGGAGTTATTAAAGTCTGTAATGTATTTATGAGTCGAATTGGGGATTTCTTGCCACCTATTCAAAACACATTAACAAACTCGTGTCTGCCCCCGAAAAGCTTTTTAAGTAAATTTCTGATTTATATTAACCATCACCGAGAACTAGAATTCGCTGAAATCCCTCTCGGCTACCTGTCGAATGACCCATTTAGGAGTTATGTGTTCATCTTTTATAAATCGCCATAGCAGAAGCGTTTCATTTTATCTAAGTAGATTGTTATAATAGTGCGCTATGAAGTTGTTTACACTTTTGGGTTTATTAATCAATTTGTGCCCATAAGAAACATTACTCAGCGAGAATAGGGTGACCGTGTAATTCGTCTTAGAATGGGTTTCTTTTTATATTAGTATGTACAAAGAAGATGAGTCCTACTATTTTACAGCCTCCAGACATTCTCTTTTTATACACTATATTCGATAAGGGAAAGAAAAAGAAATTATAGGATATATTCATTATGTGGAAATGACCCCTTATTTATATGTTTTGAATTATGGACACTTTGCTTTAAAAAGGAAAATAAAAAGGTTCATAAAAAATTATTAAATATATGAAAATAAATTATAGGGTATGTTCATTATGTGGAAATGATCTCTTATTTATATGTTTGAATTATGTACACCTTGTTTTAAAAAGAGGAGAAAAAAGGTTCATTAAGATATATTTTATTTATATGTTTGAATTATGTACACCTTGCTTAAAAAAGGAGGAAAAAGGTTCATTAAGATATATTTAATATATAGAAATATATGTTTTGAAATATGTATGTCTTACTTCAACAAGTAAAGGAAAAAGGGTCATCAAATTTACATAGGATATGTTTAATGGGTAGAAAGGAATGCTTGTTATATTTATTTTGGGAAAATGTACACCTTGTTCCAATAAGAAAAAGGAACTCTTGTGAACACATCTTTCATAATTATATTTTGGAATTGGTATAATTTAATTATGCTTAAGAATTAGTTATCAGTTATTACATCTTAGTACAGTGGTATTTACTTAGGAGTTGTTTATTTAGATGAGAGTTATCTTTGGTAAGAATAAGGATTTCGGATTCAAATGGTTTTCTTTTTAAAATATATATATATATATTTACTTGCTCAGGATGAGAGTTACTTGATGAAATTTACTATGTATGAAGAGTGAAATAAAAGTAGTTGTTATTTTACATTTTGGATTGATTGACAGGGATTGGCTAATACCCTTGCATAAGGAAACCAGTTTTATCATAGTAATGAAGTTAATAATGACTATGCATACTCAATACTTCTTTTTAAAATATATATATATATATATATATATATATATATATTTACTTGCTCAGGATGAGAGTTACTTGATGAAATTTACTATGTATGAAGAGTGAAATAAAAGTAGTTGTTATTTTACATTTTGGATTGATTGACAGGGATTGGCTAATACCCTTGCATAAGGAAACCAGTTTTATCATAGTAATGAAGTTAAGAATGACTATGCATACTCAATATTTATGAGGATTGCCATTACGTTATATATATATATATATATATATAATAATAATGCATCTCATATTCTTATAGTTACAATAATGCATCTAGAGTAATTGAAAATGAAGACTTAGTCATGTAGATGATTATGTTTAGATACTCTCGTGATCACGAGTAGTGAAGAATGCAAAGTATAAATAATTGAAACATTTTATATTACTAACATGGGAAGTTGGTTAATGACTAAAGGAGCGAAATTTTTTATTTCTCTAAATTACACTAGAATTTATGGAGATGTCACATATGGTATTAGAGCAACAAGTTACAAACACTCGGGTTTATTTGGGCCTTGCCGGAGGAAGCAAGATGTGTTGGGTGAACTAGCCCGGGAACTCCAACTATAAAGATGCAACAAAGAATTTCATTCCAAAGATCGGCAAGATGTAACCCACAAGACGTCGTGGAGTTGTAAGTAAGTATGTTCCATTACTAAGCATCGTAATGACATAGCATGGTTTATATATGAACATGGTATATGCTCCATCATGTGTTTGATAAAAAACTAGTCGATTAATACTCATTAAAAGGGTTAACATAGTTAAGGCTCTAGAAATTAAAGGTAGAGTAAATGAAGCATAATTGAAAGTTGTCCTAGCTGTAAAGATTTAGAGGTGGTGTACTTTCTAAAATCTGTTGATGTGATAGTTTGAATGAGATGTGTATTACCTCCTCTATTGTTGATACCTTTCAGTCTCAACAAATAGCTCTACTAAATGAGTAGGGTTGATAATTTGCATTGAATTTAAATAATTAAGTGAATTCGATTGACCCTATAAGTCAAGACTTCCAAATATAAAATTTAGATGGACAATCTAAATGGCTTAGATCTATAAAAGATCCATTAAATAGGATTAAAAGTAATTTTAAAGGTCCATTAAGATATTTTAAGAAATTGGGATGGTCTTGGGTTTCCAACTAATAAGTCTTTTCTTCATATAAAGTTCTTTACTTGCGAGAAAATTCATAAAATTATAAATACAATTGACCTTAATAGTAAAGGTTGTAAAAGTACATACTGCAGGAGGAGCCAACAAGAATAAAGAATGTAACTAAGGTATTTAATACCTTCTAGTTATGTGGAAAGCATAATGATGTTGATGATACAAGTTCCATCGCACTACAGAAGTATCAACTAAGAAACATAGGTTTGTCATACTCGCTAAAAACCAATATTCCACCAGAAGTATAGAGTAACTAGACGAAAGGTATCTAAAATACTTTTTAGCAAAGAAATTAACTTTAGTGTGAAGTTTATATGACTAGGAGATTGTCAGATTATAAAGGAGAACAATTGTTAATAATCTCCTTACTAATTACTTTCATTCCAGTATGTAATTGTCATAAAGCTGTAGAGTGACATTGAAGCACGCTTGTAACCTTGCTTGCAGGTTCAAATGAAAGGTAATGGTTATAATTACTTAAAAGGTATACATGTGCACTCTAATTAGTTAATAGGATGCATATGATAAAAATGAATGAGTTCATTTTTCATTCCTTATCTTAGCGTTCTCTACTGTGGAATTTGGGACACTTGTGTGGTTGTCTTAAAAAGTTATGTTTGAGATTTATAATATAGAAGTACACATTGTATGCATGGGAACCTTGACTTCTATTTTCTTTTGATATATGGATTTCATAAGATGTTGAGTGTAGTATGTGTTAAGACAAGTAAACTTGTACCTTAGCCTCAAAGGGCCACATAATAAGGAGATATACGGCCGCCCTTATAAAGGTATGTAGTTATCGTTATAAAAGTGTGCAAGTATATATATATATATAACAATGTGTTGTTACTTACATAATGTTAATGCATACACAAGTTGTATAGCTAAATAGGAATCATATGAGAAAAGGAAAGACATAATGTCCTTTCAAAAAGTTATGAGACTAGATAAATTAGGGCTTAACCCTAGTCTCTCGATTTCATAAGAAGGAAGGAAGTTACCAATGAAATAACCATCACCGGTTGTTATTATGTGTCATGAATTATTTTGTTATTTTATCATGCTGACTGTTTGATGATATGGTGTAACGTGTCTTGGTGGAATATTTTAGGTTTAGGTTATTACCAAGATTAGTATAAATATGAATGCATTACTTCAAAGTAAAACATATGATCGAAATTATTCTTATGGTTTATTGATCATTAGAGTTTCTAGTTTGATTATTTTCTTATGAGATGGGTGATAAGTGGATATGCCTAAAGTGTATCTCGATGATTGAGATATGAAATGTATTTTGTTGCAACTTTCATACATGACAATGAAGTTGGCATAGTTAAAAGTAGTAACACGAAGAGAGTTACTTGTTATGTCGAAATTGGTAAAGGAACACCTATATGCTTAGAAGTGAGTCACCACGAGTAGGTAAATAGGATGCAGACCTATATTAATATAAGATGGTTTTGTGAGGAATAGAGGTATTTGACACTACCAACATGAGGTACATAATAGTTTGTTGTTTACTCACAAAAGTTTAGTAAGAAAAGAATATTTATGTAGGTGATCAAGTATAGATATTATAGTGCGAAGGAAGATCTCCTTATGCATAGGAAAAGACCTTCTTACACATATTTTGTTTTGTTACTAACAGGTGAATTTGGCAGATGGTCAAAATCCTGTGGAGCTTGTGGAAAGACAAGAACATAAATATTATGCATGGTAAAATAAGGGGGTGAGGATTTAACATCCACATCACAACCATTATTTATTCTTTTAATTTTTAATAATTATTGTAGAATAAAAGAGCTAGACCCAAATTGGTCAGAGTAACCGTATGGTTACAGAATGTGTTATGACAAAATAATTGATAAATTTGAAAGATATTTTCCCAGACTCAAGTGAGGAGGTTTGAGGGGAAATAGATTCCAGGACTCAAGTGTAATGTCCCTAAAACGATAAAAAATTTAAAAAAATTATATGCACCATAATACTACCTTTTATCTAGATGTTTAGTAAATTAACCTCAGCACTGGGAAAAACACTTGGAGAAATTTAATGTTATAAATGGATTTGATATACAATGCTCTCGTCCAAGAAACAACTATGGGTTATAATCAAAGTGTTTGAGTTTCGACTATATGGTTCTGCGGAAACAATGAATTTTGGTTCTTTGTTTATACAATCCCTTCGGTTGATGGTTTATACCTTCGTTGATAGATTGGATGTCTATATGCATTCTTATTGTCGTTTCCATTTACGAGTTATATCTATGTGAATTTAACTTGTCGATTATTTGCTTACGTGATTGTATTTTAGAAGGCCATCCTTATGTTTGGAGGGGTGGACTCTGGCAACCTAGTCCAGTCTTACATAGCATTTTATGCTAAAGTTTAACTTTACTTGGTGTGTAGGTACCTACGTGAATTATCTAGGTGTTTTACTTCCTGGAATTTGTGTGAACATAAATATGTGCTTGAATACATTACCCTAACCAATGATTAAAGTCATCATATGAGTTGGAAATAACTTCGAAATATAGAAAAGGAGGGGTACCAATAAAGGCCTAAGGAATGGAAAACAAATCAATGGAATCCAACGATAATAGTGGTAGCCAGTTGGTAAGAACTTTTAGGGTTAAACCCCAAGGATTGGATGACTCTTTTGCAACAATTCACAGTTGTTCATTTTATGCTTGTGAGAAGAGGAGGACAAAACCCTCTAGGCCTCGGAGACACCTATGGCAGGCTGGCCCTGCTAACTACACAAATGATGAGGTAGACAGCTTGTTTAATGGTTTTGTTTTACTTGTTTTCAGCAGTATTGATTTGGTTTGAGGCTCAACTAACTTGTCTCAGGGTTTGACACTGGCAGGAACCTGGGTAATGGTAGCTTGAGCTGGTATGGAGATAGGCATAGCTACACGACTAGGTAAATCTGGTTCCTTAATGGCCCTCTCCTCCCTTCAACATAAGTTTGCATGCGGTTGGTATACTCTGTAATGTAAGGCGTAGGTTTTGTGTTTTGGATTTAGAGTGACAACTCAAGAACGGATTCGATACACTACTTAAATGTAATCACCACAGCTTTGTCAGCGTGTTAGCCTGTATGGAGATTTTATTTTGAAGGAGAGGATTCTTTGTTTTACCTCCTATACCAGCCTTGAGCTGCCAGTACTGTGTATTTCGTTTTTGTTGAAAGTGCCAATTTGTAATGGCAGAAATGTTTTCATGTAATAGGCTATCTCCGATTGTTGAGAATGGGAAGAACACTTCTTTAATTACCTGGGCATACTGTATTGATGGGATTCATTTCCCTAATGTTGATAATGTAATACTATTTAAATTTTGTAGTTGAAATGCGACTTGATCTATGGCATTGGATGTGTTCTGGAGTTGTCTTCGATTTAGTACTTTGTATGAATGGACTGTGTAAATGTTAAATTCTAGGGTCTTCTATAGACTTTTAATTGTAATTATTCTCCATATTTTATATGCCCGACAAACCCAGGGTTTAATAGTTCTTTAATTTTCGCTTAACTTGATGAGAGGTCAAGCCTTCGAATCCGGGGTTGACCTTTCCTGGAAACTATGAGGTCTCTGCATTTTTGGTTTTATGCTAGCCTGAAGGTGATGTTTATATGAAACCTCAGTATGTTGAATGATTACTTCTTCCAGAATTTTAGGTACCTTTAGTCGGGTTCAAGGAAAATCTGGAAACGAAAAGAAAAATCTTTGTAGTCAGAGAAGTTGAAGGGTTTAATTAAAATGACTCAAGGGAAAAGCCCTAGCTGTACTAATTGTCGTTTTTACTCAAGCCTCTATATATTAATTTATTTTTAATGTCTGAAATGTGAAAACTTGAATGTTTAGGTTGATAATGTCTTGAGTTAAAAGAAATTCCCTGCGCTTTTTGCTGAACCTTGGAGAATGGAAACCTACTATGCGAAGTCGCCGGTGATGATTTCTTGTTTTATGTGGTCTTATGACTTAGCCCTAGCATTTATAATGATATCGTGTTTTTCTTTCTTGGTCCTGCGTTTTATGGTTGAGATGGCAGGTCAAGGGATTCAATCCCTAGACTTAGTTTTCTTTTAATGAATAAACTGGAAAGGTTTTAGATAAAAAAAATAAACTCCAGCCTGTGTAAGGCATCTTGATTTATAGGGTCTAAAATGATTTCTGTACTGTATTTCTAAATGGATTTAAAAGGACTCCTGGTGACTAAAATATGAGAAGTCTGGTTCATTTAAATAAGTTATATATGTATGCACACGTTTGACTTTAATGAGGTCCGTTCCTTCTCGAATCTGAGCCTGCATCGTTGTAAGTAGAGAAGGCGTAATCCTAGGTGATACTAAGGTTGAAAAGATATGTTGAGGACCTTTTAGAAATCTATGTTCGTACTTGAATATTATTAGTTAAAATATTTTATAATGCAGTAGATTCTTAAGCATGAATAATCAGAAATTTAAACTAGGATTCCTTTAAGACCCAGGATCCCATGCCGTGTGGCCCTTGCTCCCCCTGTAAAAGAAATAAAGATACAATGATAGAAAATAAAAGTGATGCAATGTACTTGAAATTAAATCGTAATTGTTTGGCTTTAATGAAATATGGTTCTCATACCTGATGCCTGTAATTTGTCCTTCCTTGGAGTAATCCTGCACACTCAAGAACCAATTAATGAAATAAAACTCTTCCTTGGTTGACCTGTGATTGAAAACCGAATGACTTTGGTACTACCATGTTCCTCCCAACCTTGACCCGGAACCATTCCTGGTTCACTAATGGAACCCCCCGAGATGGTTCCAACATGTAATAGGACAATAGAGGACCTAGGGTAGAATGCTGATGTAATTCAGTCCTTAAAAGCTTCTTCAACTTCTGTTTGTAAATTCTCTTCTCTACCATAGAATAATGATAGAAAAAAAAGGTGTCTTTCCTTTGGGCATTTGTCTTTCTTATATAGGTGAAATTGGAATATAGTTGTTGGGTTAATAATACTATTTTTAATATTAACTTCAGATTTGTTTTAGTTTTGAATTATAATAATTGTAAAAGATATTCTAATTATTATTCACTCCTAGTTCCTCTGGGACTTTTACTTTATTACTATTAGATATATCTTTGAGTTACAATCTTTTCTTTAATTATATTATTATAAAGAAAAGATCCTATGCATAGTTTCTTTATGTGTAGTATTTATACGTAAGATGAGCCTTCTTTTGTGAATAATAAATTTGATAATTAGATGTCATAATAACTTATTTGATTTTAATTAATAACATAATAACTCATTGATTTTAATTATCATACTAACTCTTTGATAATACCAGGTCCACTTCTTTGGTCAAGGGTTTTTTTGGTAAGCTTTGGCTAGTTAGCTAGGTTATGTGCCTCTAGGTCCTTCTTGCATGTTGGATTCCCTCGTTTAACATGGTAGTTCCCACAGTCCTTGATGAGAGATAGAATTTAACCAAATAAATAATTGTGATGATAGTAGTGCTATTCAAAGTCTTCTCGACTCAACACTTTAAGATTAAGTAACCCCGAGTGCTCTTCAGAGATTTGGCTCAACTCTCCCATATGGGCGTAACGCTAGTGCAATTCCAGAGCATCCCGCTCAACACTACCTCTAGAATGTGTTTGTGAGGCACATATAGAATAAATAAGTGACCTCGGATCCAGTATTCTTTTATCAAGCTTGGAGTGCTCCAGGGATTTTTTCCACTCTATGTACATCGGGGCTTACGCCTAGTACATAATAAAAATTCCTCTATGTACATCGGGGCTTACGCCTAGTACATAATAAAAAGTCCTCTATGTACATCGGGGCTTATGCCCAGCACATAGGTCATCCATGTGCTCCAGATTCCACGCTGAACACATATATAAATCAATCATGCATATCATAACTCTGCACACTGTATAACAAAATATCATCTCAGTATAAATATTGTTTTGTACCAAATTTCATAATACAATCATCAATCAAATACATTGGGGCTTCCTGCCCAGTATATAGCAATAAATGAATCTGCTAGGGTCCATGCATGATATGCATACCTACAACAAAATATATAACATGTGCATCAGGCATACACCCATCATAATAAAATTGGAAACATTTGCATTGGGGCTTATGCCCAGTATAATCAAATAAGACATAAGTTTTGGGGCTTAAGCCCAATATATAAAATCAAATATAGTTAGTCAAAATTCAGGATATTACATCAAGCAAGAAGGATTGAGGGGAATTATGTAAGAGTGTGTTAAAGGAACTGAAACACTCCCTATAAATCAGGGAGTTGACAGCCGCTAGGATTCTCGAGGGAATCGATGGGATGTAAATAGCTAGGCAAACTATTAAAGAATGCATATGCGAGAGGTAGGGCGCTGCTTAGTATGCATGAGACAAAGTACTGCTGCATGAGCACTGTGGTGTTAGGCAAGAAAATCTCCGAAAGAATTGTTGTGTGAGCACTGAGGTGTTAGGCAAGAATTTTCGAAAGGATTGTTGTGTGAGCACTGGGGTGTTAGGCAAGAATTTCCTGGATCAAGTGAATGATGTGTTTTGATTAAGTTAGCAATCCACATTCTTTGATCACTGGAATTAAGTGTGCTCATAATAATAAAAGCACAAACAATGACTAAAAGATATTCCATGGATTGCAAGTGTTAAAACTCAGTATTTATGTTTATGTGTTTGATTATGGAATTGATGAAAGTTTTTGCGGTTTCTTTGAATTCTGGTTTTGTAGTCGAAAAATACAGGGTGATCGATAGCGACTTACGATAAAATTCATGAAAGACCAAAGAAGGTCAAAATAGAAATGACAAAGCAATAAAACAATGATTTGAGAAAAGAAGATGAATTACTGAAGAGTATAAACACCAAGGATGCTGTTATTCTTAAGGGGAGGAGGATGTGATATCCTACTCTTTTTATCCTATTTTTTTGTAAATGTATGCTAATTTGTATGAGGCCCTGGTGAGGAGCTCAAGGCCAAGGATCCACCAGTGGACCTTGAAAGTATCATTCCTCGGATGTAAGTTACAAATCGTAAACTTATAATGACGTGACTAAAACGATGGAAAAACAAATCCACTAAGGGGAGTAGTTGAATGGTTGGAAGACCATGAATTGATACCGTAGTCGGACGTTTCACCTTTAGCATCAAGATAAAGGTTTGGCACTATAAGTGTTTCTCTTCATCACAAGTATCTATCCTATGGCCTAGTTATATTAAATATGAATATGACTAAGTCGTATTAGTGGATAATATAATCAATTTAACCTTGGCATATAATTCCAAAGAATTACCTACAAGTCTTAAGTTGGAAACAAGCCTAAGGATTTAATTTTTAAGGGACTATATGTAGTAGTCATTATTAAAAGGAATATATATATATATATATATATATATATATATTATAGCATTTATGATAATATAGTATGATAAGTATATATAGTGCAATATATATATATATATATAGATAAATAGATAGATAGATAGATATACATAGTTATGTGTATATTTAGATATATACATGAAAATGAAGTAGTCATACTTCTCCAATATAGTACTTTAAATGGGAAAAGAGGACACCATAGCATTTACACTAAAAGACCATGATAAAGCATATGATCACTTTTTAATGGAAAATAAGACATTATTAGAATCTATGCTAATGGACTATGAGAGTGGAATGCATTTTTCTGATTTATCATGTTTGCAAGGAATGTGGTTACACTCAAGAAAATAACTTGTTAGGATATTCCTATACTCCATCCTATTCCTACCAGCCTTTCAGTTATTTTCATTATCAGTCTTGCGTGCATTTCTACATGCAGCATGCATCTGCATGTTTCCCAGTCATCAGGTTGACACCTCCAACACATAGTCCCTAGTCTTCCAGCACTTAGGAGCTTATTTCCACTCAGATTGAGCCCTCCTAGCCAATGATACGCCCACTTCTCACCCACCACTTGAGAAGGGTGCCTTTTCTCACCTACCACTCCTGTTGTACTTCAGTTAATTGAGTTATCATCAGTTCTTTCCTTGATTTAAGGATAAAATGACTCTCAACTGTCTGTATCACTCTGATGGACCTCCGATGAGACTTGACTGTCCATTCTGACTCCAGATATATCCTCATGCACCCTCCACTGAGCCTCCTTCATTCAGTTAGTGCCTCCATGTGCCAGTTACACCTACCACACTCAGTTAGACTCAGTTTGACTGATGGTTGACAGTTACTTGTGCATTGATGACTCCACCGATGATGAGATAGACTTCTAGTTGTGCTTGATGACACTCCACTGATTTTGGATCTATCCATGCAGGCTAATTTGAATCACACCTAGTGTATTCGAATCATGAGCATTGTATATTTACTGTTTTACTATTCAGGTTAATGCAAACATGTTTAATTATTCTGCCTCTATCTGAGCTCCTTTGGATCTATGTTCTAATTCTCTATTCTTCTTCTATTAGTCCTAAATTCTTTCATTGTGAGGTTTACATCATCTCTTGGATCTACTGTGAGCATTTTCACATGGTATCAAAGCCATTTGAGAGTATATTCTACCTCCATTCTTGAGAGTTTTTTGTAGGTATTTCAAAGTTCCAGCAGTTGCAGCAACAGTATCAGCAGTTTCATTTTTGCACTCGTTCCTGCAGTCAAGATGAGCAATTCGAATGCTTCTCCCTATCCTATGATCCTCTCTCCCTTCAATTATTTTGAATGGAAGAGTGAGATGAAAGTACACTTGATGCATAGAGGGCTATCCATATTGGTTTATGAAAAAGATACCATACCACATACAGTTTTAGAGAGAACCAATTTTCTAAACAAAATGGATGAAGCCTTTGGTTTCATATGCCTTCATATGTCTAAAGATCTACTGTTTCATGTTGAAGGATTGAAGTCTCCAAATGAGTTATGGAAAAAATTGGAGAGTCTCTTTAGCAAACAAGATGGGCTAAGAGGCCACATTCTCGAAAATGAATTGGTTGCCCTACAACCTAGCAATTTCGAGACCATTCAAGAATTCTTCTCAAAATTTCAGAAATTGGTTTTACAATGCAAGCATTGTGGCATCACCAAAAGTGATGATCAATTGGTACTCTCCATTCTGAGCAAAATAGGATCTCAGTTTTCAGTCTTTGTATCTACTTTCCATTCTGGATGAATGTCAATTCCTGGATGGAAGATCCCACCTTACCAGTCTTCACCGATGCTCTCATTCAAGAAGAGGACGAATTGATTCAAATGGGTTCCATCAAGACCTCCAAAGATCAACCTCTTCTAGTTGGAGGATCAAGTGGGATGAATGTGAAAGGGAGGCAAAAAGACAAGAAGCCGTCTAAATCCAAGCTGAATGGTAAGTCAAGTCCATCAAAAAGAGCCTCCAGCCCCAAGAAGGACAAACATTAGAGATCTGAATGTCCCTACTGAAAGAGAGGATGCCATTCTGAGAAAGCTTGCATGCACAAGAAAATAGACCTACTAACCAAGCTTCTTGAACAGAACAAAATTGCTATTCCAAAAGATGCAAAGATGTTTGATTCTGGAAGTGGATCTAATGGTCATGAGGATTGCCATGCATTGATGGCTGGTTTTTCAAAATCAAAAGCCCTCCTCATAGATTCTGGAGCTTCCAACCACATGGTTGCTTCTGAAGAATCTTTCTCCTCTTTAGATCTCAAAGATGGGCCTACTATTCACATGGGAGACAACTCTCAGATTTCTGCCAAAGGATTGGGTACAGTACATATGGAGCATGGCAAGTTCAAGAATGTTCTATTCATTCCCTCCTTGACAACAAACTTGTTATCTGTATATCAGATGACTCACACCGGATCACCTATGGAGGTGACCTTTGGTCCCGACACAGTTGAGATCACATAAATCTCTACTGGGAAGACTATAACAAAAGGGTTTGCAAATCATGCCTCCAAGGCATATGAGTTCTCTCATTTTCTGCCCTTCTCTCTTCCTACTCCTTCAGAATCTGATGAAGATTCAAGTGACTCTTCTTCTAATGAAGATGAAGATGAAGATATTGATGTTGAGATCAAAGTTCAAGAACATTCAGATCCAGAACCAACACATGTTCTCAATCCAGAGCCAAGGCCAATATGGGCTCACACAGTCCTTGCACCTACTGAGAACACAGTTGAGGATTCGTTTGATCATAGAACTACCAGACTTCAACATCATGCCAACCTTGCATTATGCCATCTACCTCTCCATGAGAGATGTAGCATGATGATGGGGTTCTCTTTTGCATCCCTTGGGAAGAATCCTCATGATCAATTCGCTCCAGTTGCAGAAATAATTCCTGAAAGACTTGCTTCATCCAACACATCCTCTACACAATGGAAGACAGATCAGAAGACCAGATTCTGATCTAGCACCTGTTTTGACATCCTACAGGGGATCAGCTTGCCAAGTTTTTTGCAAAAGTTTTCACTCATGAAAGATTCTTTCTTTTCTACTTAGCATGATGGTTCTTTGAGTTATTTACTGTTTTTTTTAAGGGGGGTATTTTTCCTGTGAGGTTTTTCCCATTTCCTCAGTTTATGGACAGTTCTTTTTATCATTTATTTTGATTGTATGGGTGACCTTTGGTCCTAGTTACCAGGGCCCAGGATGGATTAAGGGGGGGTGTTAGGATATTCCTATACTCCATCCTAATCCTACTAGCCTTTCCGTTATTTTCATTATCAGTCTTGCATTCATTTCTCCATGCATTGCATGCATCCGCATGCTGCCCAGTCATCAGGTTGACACCTCCAGCACCTAGTCCCTAGTCTTCTAGCGCTCGGGAGCTTATTTCCACTTAGATTGAGCCCTCCTAGCCAGTGATGCATGCACTTCTCACCCATTACTTGAGAAGGGTGCCTTTTCTCACCTACCACTCCTGTTGTACTTCAGTTAGTTGAGTTATCATCAGATCTTTCCTTGATTTAAGGCTAGACTGGCTCTCAACTGATTGTATCACTCCGATGGACCTTCGATGAGACTTGACTTCCCATTCTGACTCCAGATAGCTCCTCATGCGCCCTCCACTGAGCCTCCTTCATTCAGTTAGTGCCTCCATGTGCCAGTTACACCTACCACACTCAGTTAGACTCAATTTGACTGATGGTTGATAGTTACTTGTGCATTGAGGACTCCACCGATGATGAGATAGACTTCTAGTTGTGCTTGATGACACTCCACTAATTTTGGATCTATCCATGGAGGCTAATTCGAATCACACCTAGTGTATTCGAATCCTAAGCATTGTATATTTATTGTTTTACTATTAAGATTATTGTAAACATGTGTAATTATTCTGCCTCTATGTGAGCTCCTTTGGATCTGTGTTCTACTGCTTTATTCTTCTTCTATTATTCCTAAATTCTTTCATTGTGAGGTTTACATCATCTCTTGGATCTACTATAAGCATTTTCACATAACTAAGAGTTAGGAGGCAGTTAGAATAATGGGAAACGTGGTATGAAGACCACCTCACACTGCCTTAATGAATTGGAGCGCTAGCTAACAATATGGTTGGTCGGTTGCTACATAAATGCTTTCGTTTTAGACACTGTAAGTGCCATTTTTCATGAGAGAAAACAACTCAGTGCGACCGCCAAGCGGAAAAAGCCTTCTTAAGGGGGATTTCATTCGGTGGAAGGGGGTGGTAGTGGATGGGTATTTTTTTACACTCTACGGAAAGTCGTGATTTGGGAAAAGGGGATGACCCTGACCAGCATACGTTCAGGAAAGGAGCCGCGTTAATCAGGTTTTCCTAAATTAGGATATGACATTTCTATGAAGAGATTGATCCCCACTACTCCTCGAGGATATCTCTACATGAATACATCGCTTGGATTTTTAGTTCTCTTAGGATATCAATCAATAGATTATATTGTTGCATATACTCTTGATTGATTATTCCAGTAGGGCGAATTGCTTGTCTTGAAATCATTGCTATGTGTGTTATGACTATAATCGTTGCTGTGTGTGTGTTATGATTTTAATGGCAACCATGGGTAAGGGATCTCCAATGAGCACCGAAATCGTGCTGGTTGAAATGTATTTTCCAGCCAGTAGGACGAACTGCTTTTCCTTGAAATCATTGCTAGGTGTGTTATGATTTTCAACGTTGCTGTGTGTTTTATGATTTTGATTGCAACCGTGGGTAAGGGATCGCCTTGATCACCGTAATCGGGTGGTCTGGATTATATTTTCTAGCCAACATGGTGAATTGCTTGGCATGGAAAATGTGGTCGTGTGCTATGATTATGATTATATTATATTAGTCGCCGGTAAGGAATCTCCTTGAATTTGAAATCATTCTCTTATCAAGGTTATATTTATAGCCAACAGGGCGATCTCCTTGACCAGTGAAGTATTATTGTGTTGTTAAAACTATAATTACAGTTAGACTTTATTCTGGAAGAAATAGGGTCAATTGTATATATATGGTTTCTGAGATGGATTGTTGGTTTGAAATTCCTAGATAGAATTGGATCTCTGCCGAAAGCTTTGGTAAAATATAGTTACAGCCAATGATTATCTCTGGTTAAAATGCTATTAACGTCGATCTGAGATTGACCATTGACTGATAAAGCTACACTTATGGTAAAACGTTGTGGAATAAGTTTTATATAGCCCCGTGATGACCTCGGCTATTATTTGTAGACCCGAGCTTCAGCTCTAGATTGAAAAGAAAACATAAATATTAACATCATAGTATTTAAAGAATGTGGGATGTTCTGAAAGTAGTGCGAAGGAACCTGAAACTATTAAGGTATGAAAACCTTACCTGTATTGTCTATTTTGCCAACACTGACCCTTTTTGTTTTATTTGATATTGGGTCTATGGATCAGATGTTACGGCTCTACTAACCCTTGATTGATCAGTGCCAATATCATTTTGTTGTTATGCCAGTGCTGATTCTCTTTCCCGTTACTTTTGATTGACATTGTGTTTTTATGCATTATCGGTGGGGTTGTATGTTTGATCTATTATCTACTTCTCCATGCAATGTATAGTGGGAAGAAGATTTGTGCTAGTTGTGTTTGATTCAGTCTAGAACCCTGTCCGTTTTTACTTTTATTAGTCCAGCGTTGTGTTTTTGTTTAGTTTCTTAACTAGATCTGAATAGGGTAGTTAAGAAACAGAGTGTTAAAACTCTATCGAAAAGGAAATGCTAGGATCAACAGGGTAGATATCCCTACAATGATATACTTTTAAATGTTGAATATGCTCTCTTTATAAGAGCTGTTTCAGAAAAATGGAAATGCAAATATTGTAACAGCTGCCTTGCTGAATCCCTCTAGATTGATAAATAATATTATGAATTTCTTTGTGGATGTAGCCCATGGAGTTGGGAGAACCACCGACATACAGTCTCTTCATGTGTGCTATGTTAATGGCTTTATTTGAGTTATACCTTTTGCTTTTTATTCTATGTTAGTTATGTTTTAAATGGTCAATGATTTTATGAAGACGTTCAAAGTAAATTTAGTGTTATTCAAATATGGAATAATATAAATATCCTATTGGGATCACACCACTATTAGTTACTTGATGAAATTTACTATGTATCAAGAGTGAAATAAACAGTTACTTGATGAAATTTACTATGTATGAAGAGTGAAATAAAAGTAGTTGTTATTTTACATTGTGGATTGACTGACAGGTATTGTCTAATACCCTTGCATAAGAAAACCAGTTTTATCATAGTAATGAAGGTAATAATGACTATGCATACTCAATACTTTTCACGATCGACATTACGTTATATATATATATAATAATGCATCTCATATTCTTATCATTAAATAATGCATTTAGAGTAATTGAAAATGAAGAATTAGTCATGTAGATCATTATGTTTAGATACTCTCATGATCACGAGTAGCGAAGAATGCAAAGTATAAATAATTGAGACATTTTATATTACTAACGTGGGAAGTTGGTTAATGACTAAAGGAGCGAATTTTTTAGAATTTATGGAGATGTCACAATTTGTATACTATGCCATTACATCGCTTTCGCAGAATCATGAAATAAAAGACGAGCACATCCAAATTAAATCAACGAGTGAATCATAAACCAATTTTCATAAACCATGTATTCTCATTGTGTCTACTAGATGTATATTTATTTTCCCAGTATTGAAGTTAATTTGTTAAATATTGACTTGAATAGACGATGTCAGCAATACAAGAAATTTTTTAATTTTTTGTTGATTTAGGGACATTACATAGACAACCTTCGATTGAAGTCAACCTTCGATTCAAATCACCCACATATTAAAGTCAACTTTGAATTCAATTCAATTATTGATTGAATTCAAATATGGATTGAACTCAAACTTGGATTGAAGTCAACGTTTCTGAAAAGTCAGCATTGGATTGAAGGCAACTTTGGAGTGAATTCAACCATGGATTGAATTCAACTATGTTTAAACAAAAACTATGGGTTGAAGTCAACTATGGATTGAAGTCAACCAAGTACTGAAGTCAACCATGGATTGAAGTCACCTTTGGATTGAAGTCAACTTTGGATTAAATCCAACCTTAGATTGAATTCAACAAATGATTCAAGTTAACCATGGATTGAAGTCAACATTGGTTTGAGGTCAACCTTTCTTAAAATTCAACTATGGTTTGAAGTCAACATTGTATTGAAATCAACCATGGATTGAAGTCAACCTTGAATTGAAATCACCATTAGCATTAGATCAAAATTTATTAAAAGTCGATTATTGATTAAAGTCAACTATCAATTGAAATCAACCATGGTTCAAAGTCAATCATCCACTTTTAAAAATGTGGTTTGGGATTGAAGTCAACCATGGTTCAAAATGGATTGAAGTGAACCATGCAAGTCAAACTTGGATTGAAGTCAAGTATGGAATGAATTCAACCATGGTTTGAAGTCTACATTTGATTGAATTCATCCATGGTTTGATGTCAACCTTGGATTGAAGTTAGCCAGTACTTCAAAGTCAAATGTGGATTGATTTCTTAATATGGTTTCATAATATAGTCAAACAATGGTTGGACATGTTCTCTTGGTTATGTCAACCATGGTCAACACCAATGTTCTCCTGGTTATGTCAACCATGAAGCACTAAACTGAACCATGCCTAAAAAATGGTCAACCATGAAGCACTAAACTGAGCCATGCCTAAACAATGGTCAACCATAGTTCAAAGTCTACCTTGGTTGAGCATCAACTATGGATTAAGGTCAACCATATGAAACACGGTATAAATAATCGAACTTATATTATTATTAATTATTTAATTTTTATGTATTATCTATTTATTTATATTATTTATTTTCTATGTTTTCAATAATAAGTAATTCTTATTTTTTTGTTTATAATAATAATAATAATAATAATTTTTAAATTTAAATTGAAAATAATAATAATAGCGCATGGGGCATAGAATACACTCATTTCATAACATCATCGATTCGAAACTCGGTGGGTACGAGCCTATAAAATAATAGTAATAATAATAATAATAATAATCAAGAAGTAGTCAATAATCAACAACTAGTCAATAGTCTAGAGTCAACCATCAACAACAATGGTCAACCATAGTCAACAGCCAACCAATATTTAGTGAACATTAGTCAACAACTAATCACCTATGAGTCAATAGTAAACAAATATTCTATAATCAACTAATAGTCAACAAATAATCAATATTCAACACCAATGGTGAACCATAGTCTACCATGGCCATCCATTATTAAACATGAACAACCATGCTCATGCATAATCACCCATGGTCAATCATAGCCAACCAAAGTAGATTATGCCCAACCAAATTAATCCATAGTCGACGACGACCAATCATAGCTAACTATTTAAAAATGTGGTTATATTTTATTTTTCTTTAATATCAATTAATTATGTTATTCTGAATTTACCTTTAATATCAATTATTTTACGTATCTTTAATTTTTTTTACATTTATTTAATTTATTTCTTATTTTTATTTAATATATTTTACTATTTTACTATTTTATTTTACTTTATTTATTTAAGTTTTTTACACTTATATTTATTTATTTATTTTTACTTTAATTTTATGTCTTTATTTTACTTTATTTCTTTATTTTTTAATTAATTTAATATAATTTAATTTACTTTATTTTTATTTAATTTAATCTAGTTTAGTTTTATTTATTTATTTTAAATCATTTTTATTTAATTTAATTTAGTTTATTTTTACTTTAGTTTATTTTTATTTCTTTATTTTACTTTATTTTATTTCTTTACTTTATTTTTTATTCTATTTTATTTATTTGTTTTATTTTACTTTATTTATTTAATTTAATTTAATTTAATTTAATTTATTCTTTTTACTTTATTTACTACTTTATTTTTATTTTTATTTTTTACTTTACTTTTATTCTATTTTTTATTTTATTTTATTTTATTTTATTTATTTTAATATTATTTAATTATTTTTATTTAATTTACTTTAGTTTATTTTAATATGTTTTAATATTTTTATTTATTATTTGTTTAACTTAATATGCATTTCTTTTCATTTTATTTGGCCGGTTGTCTACTAGCAACAACCATTTTTTTTAAATGTGGTTGATATTCGTTGATCGATGAATATCAACCACTTTTAAATGTGTGGTCATGGTTGATATAAGCCGATCGACAAATATCAACCATATTTAAAAAAGTGGTTGTTGCTAGTAATAGAGAAGTAAAAATAATTATTAAACATAATAATAATAGTAGTTTTCTAAGAAAACCATGAAACAAAATTTAACTGATGGATAAGGGTGCCCGACAAATTTAACCCCTCGATACCACCCCATAATTTTTCTATTTAAAGCTCAGCATCCCAAATATTCCAATTTCAACCTTGACTTCAATTTGTGAAGTATCCCGCTTAACCCAATTTCATGTATGACTCTTTCATTGTTGAAACAACACTACCTTTCTTTGTTGCCTTAGTTTTAAAATTTGAAACCTTCCCAACCCTTCCAAAGGGTTCTAGCCCTTCCTAGAAGTGCAAAGTTAAAATTGCCCTTCAAAAAAAAATTAAAATCTGAATTTTACCCTTTCAATTAAGGACATAATTTATATCAACATTTCAAAAGAAGGGAAACATTTGAAATCATCCATCCATTTATATTTAAATTTCTATGTTGAAATTCCTATGCTATAAAATTTGACTCGTCATTCAAAATATTGGAAATATCATAAATTACAATCACTCACTCACTCATGTCACGCACTCACTACTTAGCTATGCAAGATGACGAGTGATGACTGAGGACTACGAGGCACTAGCCACTAGGATTTGACTCTCACTCCCGAGTCACTTTGGGTTGAGATCTAAAGTGTGACAATGTGTTAGCTACTAGTATGGTCATAACAACATAGAACCACTACTAGTCTACTACTAGGTCCAAAATGAGCCTCAAACTTTGTGCCTACTCCCGATGTGAACTTGGCTACCAAAGTCCACTTGTTTTCAGTTAAACTGAAATTCAAATGGTCGGTTTGATGAGTCCTCCTCTACAAGACTTCATTTCTTGCATGAATGTCACTGACTCACGGCGACTCTAAACAACACTCAATGGCATGCAACTACAAATAATGGCATGCAGCTAGGACCACAAACAGTGCAAAGGAGGATTTATGCATTGATATAGGGAGGTCGCACTCGCACACGGTATGGAGAAACAATGAGTTAGAAAAAACATTTGGACCAAAGCACCACAATGGTTATTAATAAAATTTAAAAAACAATTTTTGTCCGAGGGATAATCTTCAATTTGATGGGTGGCATGATCATGATGTAATCTCCCTCCATCCTTCCAAACATATATGGTTTCTCATCACATTTGTCTTCGACACTTGCCACCAAAATACATATAAAAAGTATATGTATTTACATCCTCTTCTCTTTAAATCCTCATCTCATAGTCATAACCAAGGATTATTATGAATGCACATCCTGACCTTATAATATCAATTGGGTCATGGCGTAGAGACAACCATAAAATATCAAATGTGTAAAGACGAAAAGAGTAAGAGACAACTATAAGAAAGCCTTATATTAAATTTGCTATATTTAAGTCTTTAATTGACACTATCAACTGAGATTTGACATGTTGGATTGTTGCTATCTTCTTATCACTCCTTATAGATGTGATTGTAAGGCCCTCTTTGAATGTATAGTCCCTAATTTTAAGTCTTCTTCCTCATTCTCATGCCTTTTGGTAAGACAATAAGGAGGGTAGTGGCCCACATCATCATTGAAAACGGTTTGACATGGAGGTAGATACATTCATTCTTTTCATTAAATAACTTAAATTTCATGTCAGTGACTGCAAATTCACCAAATCGTGGATTGGTACAAAAAAAATCAAATTTTAGAGCGTCGAGCTCTTAATTACTCACATCTAGAATTTTCTCAAATCGATTCATTAACAAACTTATTTTGGTGTTCTGGTTAAATTTAAAAGGCATATTGTTGAGACTCAAACATGCTCAAGTTGACTTAGGATTGATTCCATTTCCCCTCCGCCTCATACCTGTATGTTGTCGCGACAAGTGTTGAACTTGACAAAACTTGATGGCGTGGCCCTTGTGATGCTCTCATTGCTAACTTGCTGGGTATGGAGGATTTTTTTAATGTTTTCTAAGGAGGATTTTTTCAATGTTTTCTAAGCTATGTATTATTTTTTCTTAGGCGCTCAATGCACATCATTCTTACATCTCTGAGGCTTGAATGGCTGCCCTCTCTCTGGTTTGAATTAAGTTTTTGGTTGGTTTTATATGTATTTTTGTTTGTAGGTTTATTATAGCCTATTTTTGCTTGGTGACTTCATTTTGTACATAGTTAAGTGTAAGTAATTTTCTCATGGTTCTTGTTTTATTTTAAGACTATATATAGTTACAACATAGTGCACTATGCATAAGAAGATGTGGGCACTCTAAATAGTTTTTTTGTATAATGAAGTGTGCTCCAACCCAGAAAAATACAACATAATAGTTATTCTTTTAATGAATTGTAAAATTAATGTTATATATATGTCAAATTAATGTGTTCGAATTAGGTTTTAATTGAAAAAATATCATTTTTTCATGTAAATATTAAGGAGTGTTCAATTATCTAAAGTTATAAAATTTTTGGATGAGCAATATTTGTATTTTACATTTTTAGGGAGAGTGATTTAATTACTTTATACATGTCAATTAAAGTACAAATATATATATTGCCATTCATCTATAAAGAACTCCAAGAACAAATACCCTTCCAATTGAAATTAAGACCCACCCTTCAAATTTGATGCCTTGCCCATTGTGCAAGTGGCTATCAAAATCAGTGCCCTCGAATAAATGCTTCATTAAAATACCGTCGTAATTTTCATCCATCTAAACAATTTTGATCGTCGAGTTACAGTCAGCAGACCAATCTGGACCATTAGTTTTGGAAGAAGAGGTGAAAAAATAATGCCCATTGATTACAATCTTATCTCATAAATGCTTCTTTGACCTGGCATAAATTTTAAAAAACTTGACCGTATTGACGAGTAGACAATTTCAGTGGTTGGAACTTGGAATAATACATAAAACCAACATGTACGAGTGAATAAAAATTGAATCTATATACCAAGTTCCAAAAGTTAATGGCAAATGAATCACAACATTTGGCTGCCCTACGCAGACTTAATGGAAAAATAATCACAGTAGACCCTATCCTACGCGGACTTTGGAAAATTAATCACAATAGTCGCCTGCCCTACGAAGACTAATAATAAAGTTCTTCAATATAAATAATGTCTGCGAATTACTCGCACGAGATGTTTCCAAGGATGGTTCCCGGCTCGAGCATTCAAATTTGAACCCTTCCCAGCCCTTCCAAAGGGTTCTAGCCCTTCCTAGAAGTGTAAAGTTAAAATAATCCTTAAAAAGAAATTTAAAATCTGAATTTTATCCTTCCAATAGGAAGGACATAATTTATATCAACATTTCTCAAGAAGGGCAACATTTGAAATTACCATCCATATAAATTTCAATTTCTAGGTTGAAATTCCTATACTATAAAATTCGACTTGTCATTCAAAATATTGGAAATATCATAAATTATAATCATTCACTCACTCATGTCATGCACTCACTTCTTAGATTTGCAAGGTGACAAGTGATGACTTACGACTACCAGGTACTAGCCACTGGGATTTGACTCTGAATCTCGATTCACTTCGGGATGAGATCTAAGGTGTGACAATGTGTCAATGGCAATAGTTGTAACAATAGAGAACCACTACTAGGCCCAAAACAAGGTCGAAACATTGTGCCTACTACCTATGTGAACCTGGCTACCAATGTCCACTCGTTTTTCGTCAAAATGAAATTCAAATTACCGCTTTGATGAGTCCTCTACAAGACTTCATTTCTTGCATGAATGTCACAAACTCATGACAACTCTAAACAACACTCAATGGCATGTAGCTAGAACCACAAAGAAAGTAGAGGTTGATTTATGCATTGATATAGAGAGGTGGCACTAGGCACACTATATGGAGAAGCAATGAGTTAGAAAAAACATTTGGACCAAAGTACCACAATGGTTATTAATCAAATTTAAAAAAATCTATTTTTGGCTCAGGAATTGTCTTCAATTTGATGGGTGGCATGATCATGATCATGTAATATCCCTCCATCCTTCCAAACATATGTGGTTTCTCAACACGTTTTTCTTCGACACTCGCCACCAAAATACGTATAAAAATTATATGTCTTTACATCCTCTTCCATTTAAATCCTCATCGCATAGTCATAACTAAGGATTATTATGCATGCACATCCTCACCTTATAATATCAATTGGGTCAAGGCGCAAAGACAACCATAAATTATCAAATGTGTCAAGATGCAAAGAGTAAGAGACAACTATAAGAAAGTCTTATATTAAATTTACCGTATAAGACTTTAATTGGCACTATCATCTGAGATTTGACACGGTGGATTGTTGTGATCTTCTTATCACTCCTTACCAATGTGATTGTAAGGATTCTTTGATGGTGAAGTCCATAATTTTAAGTCTTCTTCCTCATTCTCATGCCTTTTGGTAAGACAACAAGGAGGGCAGTGGCCCGCCTCAACATGGAAAACAATTTCGACATAGAGGTAGATACATTAATTATTTCCATAAATAACTTAAATTTCATGCTAGTGACTACGAATTCACTGAATCGTGGATTGGTAAAAAACACATCAAATTTTAGAGCCTCGAGCTCTTAATTACTCATGTATCTAGGATTTTCACAAATGGAGCCATTAACAAACTTCTTTTGTTGTCCTGGTTCAATTTAAAAGGTAGATTGTCGAGGCTCAAACATGTAGTGAGTCTCAAGGCTCCAATTGACTTAGGTTTGATTCTATTTCCCCTCCATCCCATACATGTATGTTGTCACGACAAGTGTTGAACAACAAAATTTGATGACCAGGCCCCTATGATGCTAGCGTTGCTAATTTGCTTGGTATGGGGTATTTTTTTTTAATGTTTTTTTGAGCTATGTATTATTTTTTCTTAGGTTCCTAATGTCCATCATGCTTACATGTCTCAAGCTTTGATGGTTTCCCTCTCTCCGGTTTGAATTAAGGTTTTGGCTCGTTTTATATGTATATTTTGGTTGTAGGTTTATTATAGCCTCGTTTTGATTAGTGGCTTCTTTTTGTACATAGTTAATAGTAAGTAATTTTCTCATGGTTCTAGTTTTATTTTAAGACTATATATAGTTACAATATCTTGCACTATGCATAAGATCATGTAGATGCCCCAATATGGTTATTACATAGTCTAAGTAGTTTTTATGTATAATGAATTGTGGTCTAACCCATAAGAATACAACAAAATAGTTGTTATTTTAATGAGGTGTAAAATTAATGTTACATATATGTCAAATTAATGTTTCAAATTAGGTTTTATTGAAAAGATACCATTTTATCATATAGATATTAAGGAGTGTTCAATTGTTTAAGCTTGTAAAAATTTGGATGGGCAATATATGTTTTTTGAATTTTTTGGGGGAAGGGTTTAGTTAATTTATACTTGTCAATTGAAGTACAATTATTTAAATTGCCCTTCGGCTTTGAAGGGCTCCAAGAACAAATTCCATTCCAATAAAAATTAAGACCCACACTTCAAATTTGATCACTGCAGGGATCATCTACAAATTGGAGGAATGCTTTTACTCCAAGTAAAGTGCTTCTGACGAGTTGGAAAATAATTAATGGGCACTATAAAAATACGACGCGCCTGTAAAGTTTTGTATAATGAATACTAATTTATAGAATTGTTTAACCATTAGGGGTTAGTTCTTTAATATTTAAGGGTTTAGAGAAAGAAAGAATGGTTTAACCATTAAGGGTTTTAGTTTTAAGGTTTAGAAAAAGGAAAGTAAAATAGATGTAATAAAGTGAAAAGAAGCACTGAAAAGAACAAGGTAATTTGAGTATCATTGCTCCTTCAATATTGATATCAATATCACACTCTATAAGGTATGAAATCTTATTGGGACTATTTACATGTTTTAATACCCATAGTTTTATTATAGAGATATTCTTCCTAGTTAAGGACACTAAAGATCATGCACATACACAATTTCAGTTTGTTATCCTAAGCTAGAGGCCCTATTTTCTCATTTTATGAAACAATTAGACTTATTTTTTTTTAATCCAACCTCTAAATCTATTCTCTTATAATCTAAATCCCTATACTTGCAATCAATTCAAAGATGAAATTCATAGCCTTCACAAGTTCAAAATTTACTCACTTTTATGAAATTTTGTTAGTACAAATCAAGGTAAGGTACCAACTTCTTCCCCTTGTAAAAGAAAATATAGAAAGAACAAATAGAAATTTTACATAAAGCATTGATAATGTTTCCACCTATGAGCACTGAACCACTTTTATCTCTATGATATGTTACTCTAGTGATCAACCTTTTTTTGTATTATTGAAAACTATTGTTCTAAATTCAACCCAAAAGTTTGGATTCAAACATAAATCTATTTAAGAAAGTGAACTCAATACTGAAACATGCTTTGATGAATGACTGGTAAGAATAGAGCTAAAAAAACTAATATTTAAATTATCTTCTTGTTCAATTTGACTATTGGAACCCCAAGTAAGAGACATGAGACAAATTTATTTATGATTTAGGTATTCTTTACATTTTGCATATAGTATAACAATTTAGAGTATAACATTTTCCATTTAGTATAATAATTTAGTAAACAATGGGGCAACCTTTCACTAATAAATTAAAAATTTAACTAACATTAAAGATATTGATTACTGAAGGTGATAAGTTTAATTATATGATATTTCAAATAATTTTATCATGTTTTTTTTTATGTGGTGATAAGTTTAATTATATGATATTTCAAATAATTTTATCATGTTTTTTTTTATGTGGTTTTAGAGCTTTGAATCTTATCAATGTCAAGTTAATGGGGTCAATTAAAAAGTGGGCAAATTCAACCATTTTCTTAAATTTGGTAGGATTTTTCTCAACCATTTTTTCATAGGGCCTTCCCTTTTTAGTTTCTTAGCTAATAAGATAGCAAGAAACTAATAGATTTTTCATGTTAAATTTTTATCTCTCAAGTAATGTGTCAAAGTAGGAATTCCTTATGAAAGGCATATGGACAAGTAGGAAACTAAAAAATTCAAGAATGTATTTGAGTTTATCATTGGATAAATTGTCAAGTCCCCTCCCATCAGACCAAGCCAAGGAGAGAACATGACACTAAATCTAGGCATCTAGCCCCATATCCATTAAGTAAAATTCATTGATAATAAAAGACATATACATAAGCATATAGTAATAAAACACAACGGAATTAAATTAAATTCATGTTTAATATCTAACATACATTCAACATTTTCATGACATCCATTACATAAAGACATTTCAGAATTTATAAAAGAGAGTACTTATCTTGAAACGAAGTGATCCCGAGCAATTGGCTATGCAACTACAACGTTCCACCCAACCATAGGCCAATTGTGCTCATAAATCTCTCAGCACAATTGCCACCCCCGAGCTGGGCATGATTTCTACAAGGAAAAGGAAACAACAGACTCACACATAACCAAAATACACCAAAATCAGCCAAGCCAATCCACAGTTGGGTTTATCAGGCTACTAAGGCAAAGGGAGGGAATGAATTGCTAAGCTAGTGAGCTCAGATACAGATCCAAGGATACCTCTACAAGATCTATCTAGCTTGGCACCCACAATGCCTACACACTCCACTCAAGGAAGTATTCCCTTCACCAATACACAGTCCCTCAGGCCATACCTTCCATTCTAGTGTTGTTCAAGGTGTGCATAGAAGAGTAGCCAACCCTTTTGATCTTTTGAGAGGTTAATCCTCTCACTAGGTTTATCAAGCCAATTCTGTCCACTTCCACTCCAAATTTCTTGCTCACAGGTTCAAACCAAAATAGAGATGCACATAACAGCAAAATCCCAAGTGCTAGGCATGAAGGGAAACGTTTTTACAGTGGGATGTCCAAAATGGGGTTTCCATTAGCTGCAGAAAAACGTTGGGCAACCAAAAACGAAATGGCAATTGGGGAATCAACCCTGGGAAAGCAAAATCGTTTCCAGAAAACGTTTATGGGTATTCAAGGGATAAAAACGGCCTCCATAAACCCCAAAATCGTGACTCCCTTCCTCCCAACCATTGTGCAATACAAAAACGAGTTCCCAGGCATGGAAAATGCAAGAAAATGGTGAAAAAAACGTGATGGGGAAAGCCTAGCTAGCTCAGACTGCGTGAGAGGGCAAAGGCCATGGGTGAAAGATGGCTTTGGGAACCATTTCGTGGGTGTTTTCTTGCCCAAGAAGCAAAAATATGATTTCCCAGGTAGATGGCTTGTCCATGCACGAAATTGGATTCCATACCTCTTCATTCCCAAGGCATTAACTACCTCAACCAACTCTTGGAAGAATTAAATGATTGGGTGCATAAGTCAAAATGGGTAGTTGGTGGTTTATGGGTTTTCTCATGAAATTTGGCTTAACACCATTGGCTCAAGGGTTTGAATAATTTTCCTCCCTATTCCTTGTGAAATCATGCCCCCATCTCTTTGTTGCATTGCATGGCTAGTTGTGGGTATTTCATTAAAATTCGTATTTACATGATGTCTTAATTTACATTGTGCATGTCCAGCACAAGAACCATAGGCATCTATTTTTAATTGCCGATACATAAAAAGATAAATCAATGGCGGGGCCTTGGCCTTGAGCTCCTCACCATGATTAAATAACGATATTTACATCATTTACAATTTTAATGCAATAGGGTCAAAATCGGGATATTACATTCCCCTCCCCCTTACATTAGCACTGTCCTCAGTGCTCATCAAAATTGAACAAAAATGGATATGCCACTCTCATGGCATCCTCCAGCTCCCATGTAGCCTCATCGGGACCGTAGTGCTTCCATTGCACCTTTACCTGTCCGATGGCTCGGTTCCGAAGCAATGTTACCTTCTTGTCTAGGATGCGCAATGGGTTGGTTTGGAACTCTCCCTCGAGTTCCACCTGGATCACATCCCAATTAATCACATGGTTAGGATCATGTACATATTTCTTAAGCAAAGAGACATGAAAAACATTATGAGCTCTAATGCTAGCAGGAAATGCAAGTCTATATGCAACTAGCCCTATTCTTTCAAGCACTTCAAATGGCCCACAATATCTAGGTGATAGCTTGGCACAACCCCCAAGCTTCAAGGAACTCTTCCTTGACCTCACTCTAATATACACATGATCCCCAACACTGAATTCCCTATGCACTCTAAGCTTATTTGCATAGCTTTTCTGTCTATCCTGGGCTGCTTTTAAATTCTGCCTTATCTTTGCAACCTCTTGTTCCATTTCCTCAAGCAATTCCGGCCCAAGTACAATTCTGTTCACTGGATTGTCCCAAGTCACTGGTGTCCTACACCTTCTGCCGTACAAAGCCTCATATGGGCTTATTCCCAATGATGCTCGTTTCCCATTGTTATAGGAAAACTCTACCAGGTGTAGATAATCCTCCCACTTGGATGGTTTGTCCATGACATACATGTGAAGCATGTCTTCAAGCACCTGATTTACTCTTTCTGTTTTCCCATCTATTTGAGGATGGTACGCGATACTAAAGTTCAACTGTGTACCTAAATCTGCAAAGAGACCCTTCCAAAAATTGGAAGTGAACTTGGTATCCCTGTCAGAAATTATTTCCTTACGCAATCCATTTAATCTGAAAATTTCCTTCATGAAAATATTTGCAATGGCATCGGCTTTATGTGTGGACTTAACCGGTATAAAATGTGTTGCCTTTGTTAACTTGTCCACCACCACCATGATGGAATCATGTTGTCTCACCATCACTGGCAAACATGTAATGAAATCCATGGAAATTACTTCCCACTTCCATTCTGGAATTGACAATGGATGCAATAAACCTGCTGGGTGTTGGTGTTCAACCTTCACTTGCTGACATTGCATGCACCTAGAAATGTATTCAGTGATGTCCTTCTTCATCCAAGACCAAAAATAATGTTTTCTTGATGTAGAAATTGTTCTCTGATATCCTGGGTGATCGGAGTATGGAGCTTTATGGATTTCATCCATAACAATCCTCAAATTTTCCACATTTGGAATATAGGCTCTATTCTTATAAGTAAGGAGTCCGTCTTCTTCCAAATGGTATCCTTCATAGTTCTTTTCAAGGTCTTGCTGCTACAATTTGTCCTTTATTTGCACATACACTTCATCCTCAACAATATGGTTAACAATCTACTGCCTCAAATCTGGTTGGCAAGTGCTAAGCACTACCACATGCATTTCATGTACTTTCCTGCTAAGTGCATCGGCCACCTTGTTTTCTTTCCCTTTTATGTGTTTGATTTCAAAATCAAATTCACACAAAAATTCCAACCATCTAGCTTGTCTAGCATTCAAATTTGGCTAATCAAATAAGTATTTCAGACCACAATGGTCTGTCCTCAACTCAAATTTCCTGCCCATTAAGTAATGCCTCCACATCTTTAAAGCATGTACTATGGCTACAAGTTCTAAATCATGAGTAGCATAGTTTTTCTCGTGCTCCTTCAAATTTCTCGACACATAACATACCACGTGGTTGTCTTGCATAAGAACTCCTCCAAGTCCTTGATTGCATGCATCGGTACATACCACAAAGTCTTTTTCTGGGTCTACAATTTTCAAAATTGGTGCACTTATAAGAAGATTCTTCAATCGTTGGAAACTTTCCTCACATCTTGGTGACCATTCAAACTTCATCCCCTTCTTTTTCAAAGAAGTGATCGGGTTTGCGACCTTGGAGAATCCTTCAATAAACCTCCCGTAGTACCCAGCCAGGCCCATAAAAGATCTCACATCTGTCACATTCCTTGGAGTTGGCCAATTCATAATGGCTTCAATCTCCTCAGGGTCCATAGATATTCCTTCGTCTGATATGATGTGACCCAAATAATGAATTTTATCTTTATAAAAGTCACATTTGCTTAACTTTGCATATAGCTTATGCTCCCTTAGCAATTGCAATGTCATTCTCAAATGTTCTTCATGTTCTTCTTCATTCTTAGAATAGATGAGAATGTCGTCCAGAAAAACAAGAACAAACTTGTCCAAATACTTGCTAAAAACACTATTCATGAGACACATGAATTTAGTTGGTGCATTTGTGAGACCAAATGGTACCACCACAAACTCATATTGTCCATACCTTGTTCTAAAGGTGTCTTATGAATATCTTCCTCTTTGATTCTTACCTGATGGTAACCTGACCTTAAGTCAATCTTTGAAAATACCTTTGTTGCTCTCACTTGATAAAAAAGGTCATCAATTTGGGGCAATGGGTATTTGTTTTTCATAGTAACTTTGTTCAACTTCCTGTAGTCAATACATAACCTGAGTGTTCCATCTTTCTTTTTCACAAATAGAACAGGTGCTCCCCACGGGGACACACTTGGCCCAATATATTTATTTTCCAACAACTCTTGTAATTGCATTTTCAATTCTAGCAATTCCGGTGTACTCATCTTGTAGGGTGTCTTAGACACTGGTGCGGCTCCCGGCATAAGTTCAATTGTAAAATCAATGTCTCTCTTTGGAGGAAGTCCAGGAATATCATCAGGAAAAACATCCCTGAATTCCTGCAATACGTGATAGTCCTCTAACTTAAGAGTTTCATTCTATGTTGTCTCTAAAACATGGGCCGCATACAATTGATAACCCTTCCTACAGAACTTCTTCAACTGCATGGCTGAAACCTGCCTAACAGAAGTCACCTTTGGAATGCCTTTTACAACCCTCGGGTTTCCTTCTTCGTCCATGCATTCAAAAGTTTTATTGTAGCAGTCAAGTTTAACCCTGTGTGCTTCTAACCAATCCATTCCAATGAAAATATCATAGGAACCCAGTGGCAAAACATTAAGATTTGCATAAGTGAATAGTCCGTCCATCTCTAAGGGACATTTCTCTACAATTTCACTAACTTTTCTCTTGGTTCCAGTGGCTAGTTGAGCTAACTAAGATTTACTATGCTTTAATTTCTTAAAACCACAAATCTCAACAATTTTAGGAGTGACATAACTGTGAGTAGATCCAAGATCAATCAAAATAGAAACAGATTGCTTATAATTCTTACCTTCAACTTCAACAACAGTTGATTGATGATCTTCCTGGCGGTCATCTAGTGCTGCATAGATTCTAGGGATTGTCCTCGCCACTTGACCCACAGTTTCATCTCCTTGGATGTTGTGAACTTGATTTGCATTCCCATTCCAATGTGGGCAATTCCTAAGCATGTGGTCTCCTCCACAACCCCAACATTGAAGTGGTCCTCTTGGCTCCTTTGGATCTCTTGTCTTGTCTCCCATCATCCTAGTTGGCTTAGTCACAACCTGTGATGGTTGCCTTTGTTGATTTCTGATATGAGGAGGTTTGAAACCTTTCTTCCTATGGTCAAACTTCTCATTTTTCTTGTCCTTCCATGCCTTATGGAAATTAGGTTTGCTTTTGTTTTGATCATAGTAATACTTGGCCTTCCTTATTTCCTCCTCTAGAGTTCAAGGCTCATCAAATTCAATTCTATCTTTATATGACTAAGGTAGCCCACTTAGAAAATGTTGAATTTTCACCTTATCATCTTGAATATACCTGACATACATGAGTAGCTCCAATAACTTGTTTGCATACTCTTCCATGGTCAATTGTCCCAATTTCAGCTCATGGAACTCTTTGATCTTATCATCATAGTACCTATTAGAGAGGTACTTCTGCTTGAAGTATTTCTTGAACTGCTTCCACACAATCTTTCTTTCATTGGTCTTCCTCACTTTCCTGATGTGTTCCCACCATATAGATGCTCTTCCATTCAAGTTGAAGATGGCGACCCTTGCCTTCATGTTTCCAGAGTAGTCTTGGACTTGGAAATACTTTCTCAGTCCAAGAAGCCAAGCTTCAGCTTCTTTACCAGACTTTACCTCTCCATCAAATGTAGGAGGTTTTGCCGTATTAAATTCCCCATGTGAATTGTTCTTGTAATGCCTCTTTCTCTTATTCATGTGAGATGAAGAGATTGAACCTTCAATGGATCCTCCAGAGTCAGATGATCCACTAGAAGAGATTTCTGGAGTATATGTTCTGTCTCTAGAAACTCTTCTTGAGATATTGGACCTCTTGTGGGAATTTTTCCTTGAACTATTCCGACTCCCTTCTGGATTTTCCGACTGATGTCCAGGATTAATTTGCCTCTGGATATCTGTCAAACTCTGCAACATGGCTGCATTCAACTGATTTTGTTCTTCTTGAGATTTAATCATCCTTTCATTATCTTCTCTGCAACTTTGCAACTCCACCCTTAGGCTCCTCATTGTGGCTGCAATATCTGAGGGAGTCTCTCGATTTCTTCTCCCATTGGATTCTATTTTAGCATTCTCAACATGTATGTTTTCTCCCATGGCATCTATTTCAATCTCATAGGGATCCTGTGCATCATCCATGATGTTGATATTTTTGGCCCAACCAAGACCAAAAATTTCCAACTGCACTATCTGGAATGTTGCTTTGATGTGACTATAATTATGCAAAATGTGTTTATAAACACAATTGTTAGCTGCATTATAATACCATAATTTATTTGCATGTATGTGGGGAAATCCTATATTGACAATTTTGTCCAATAATAAACTTTCTCACAATCAACGTTGGTCTCAGGGGGATGACGTGGGTCAAGGGGGCTTTCCCCCTTGTGGCTTCCCTGTGCCACTGAAGGGCGGGTCGAGGGCAGCGCCCTCTTTATTTTTATTTTTGTAATTCCTTTGATTTCGCGCAATCTGGCGCATAACTTTCATGGCGATTTTCCATTTTCGGCACCTGAAAAACTCAATGAAAAGTTGTTGTATTCCCCCGTTTGGTGGACTTATCGAATTATCCTCTGCCCGTGTCACAAATATAAAAGGTTAAAATGGTCGCCGGTGTCGCGGATCTTAACGTTAAAATTGTCGTCAGTGTCGCGGGTTTTTAATGTTATTTTCGCTGCGCACCTCGCAGATTTAACATTAATTTTTCCTCCGCGCGTCGCAAAACTTAACATTAATTTTGCCGCCGCGCAACGCAAAATTTAACCTTAATTTCGCCGCCGCACGTCGCAAACTTAATATTAATTTTGTCGCCACGTCGCAAAATTATCCTTAATTTCGCCGCGCGCGTCGCAGAAATTAACCTTAACTTCGTCGCGCGCATCGAAGAAAGTTAGCCTAATTTTCACCACCACGCGCGCAGAAAGTTAGCCTAATTTTTACCGCCGCGCGTGCAGAAAGTTAGCCTAATTTTTCGTCGCCGCAGCCTTAGGCAAAATTTCAAAAACACTTAGAAAAAATTAAAAATTTTCCTTTCTTTCTGTGATTATTATTGCTCCACAGGAGGTGACTTTTCCTTTGCAAACTCTGCAAATTGTTCAACTTAGCCCGTTTAGGCCCAACGTTGTAACCTGTGGTGATCATAAAAAGGGGGTCTTCCCTTGTAACTGTGATCATACTTGGCCCATAGAGGCCCAATGTTGTAGCCTATGGCTCTGATACCACACTGTCAAGTCCCCTCCCATCAGACTGAGCCAGGGAGAGAACATGACACTAAATCCGGGCATCTAGCCCCATATCCATTAAGTAAAATTCATTGATAATAAAAGACATCAACATATGCATATAGTAATAAAACACAGCGGAATTAAATTCATGTTTAATATCTCACATACATTCAACATTTTCATGACATCCATTACATAAAGACATTTCAGAATTGATAAAAGAGAGTACTTATCTTGAAACGAAGTGATCCCGAGCAATTGGCTATACAACTGCAATGTTCCACCCAACCATAGGCCAATTGTGCTCATAAATCTCTCAACACAATTGCCACCCCCGAGCTGGGCATGATTTCTACAAGGAAAAGGGAACAACAGACTCACACATAACCAAAATACACCAAAATCAGCCAAGCCAATCCACAGTTGGGTTTATCGGGCTGCTAAGGCAAAGGGAGGGAATGAATTGCTAGGCTAGTGAGCTCAGATATAGATCCAAGGATACCTCTACAAGATCTATCTAGCTTGGCACCCACAATGCCTACACACCCAGCTCAAGGAAGTATTCCCTTCACCAATACATAGTCCCTCAGGCCATACCTTCCATTCTAGTGTTGTTCAAGGTGTGCATAGAAGAGTAGCCAGCCCTTTTGATCTTTTGAGAGGTTATTCCCCTCACTAGGTTTATCAAGCCAATTCTGTCCACTTCCACTCCAAATTTCTTACTCACAGGTTCAAACCAAAACAAAGATGCACATAACAGCAAAATCCCAAGTGTTGGGCATGAAGGGAAACATTTTTACAGTGGGGTGTCCAAAATGGGGTTTCCATTAGCTGCAGAAAAACGTTGGGAAACCAAAACTGAAATGGCAATTGGGGAATCAACCTTGGGAGAGAAAAATCGTTTCTAGAAAACGTTTATGGGCATTCAAGGGACAAAAACGGCCTCCATAAACCCCAAAATTGTGACTCCCTTCCTCCCAGCCATTGTGTAATACAAAAATGAGTTCCCAGGCATGGAAAATGCAGGAAAATGGTGAAAAAACGTGATGGGGAAAGCCCAGCTAGCTCAGACTGCGCGAAAGGGAAAAGGCCATGGGTGAAAGATGGCTTTGGGCACCATTTCGTGGGTGTTTTCTTGCCCAAGAAGCAAAAATATGAATTCCCAGGTAGATGGCTTGCCCATGCATGAAATTGGCTTCCATACCTCTTCATTCCCAAGGCATTAACTACCTCAACCAACTCTTGGAAGAATTAAATGATTGGGTGCATAAGTCAAAATGGGCAGTTGGTGGTTTATGGGTTTTCTCATGAAATTTGGCTTAACACTATTGGTTCAAGGGTTTGAATAATTTCCCTCCCTATTCCTTGTGAAATCATGCCCCCATCTCTTTGTTGCATTGCATAGCTAGTTGTGGGTATTTCATTAAAATTCGTATTTACATGATGTCTTAATTTACATTGTGCATGTCCAGCACAAGAACCATAGGCATCTATTTTTAATTGCCGATACATAAAAAGACAAATCGATGGCGGGGCCTTGGCCTTGAGCTCCTCACCATGATTAAATAATGATATTTACATCATTTACAATTTTAATGCAATAGGTTCAAAATCAGGATATTACATAAATAATGTGTTGGGGCTTGTTTGATGGAACATATCAAGCCACTCTAGGTATATGTGGTGCTAAAAAAATCTGTTTATTTCATATTGGCATTTTGTGGCCCTACAAAGATGCTCAAACAACATGGAAAAAGTAAACTCACTCTTGATTTTATTAAGGTTAGCTTTTGAAAGATACATATAAAATATAGAAATGTAGGGGATTCTCAATCATTAATAGAGTGAGTAAATGGAGAAAATCAATTGTAACTTTGTTATTGGAACTTGTGTTTAAGAGTGAGTAATTGGAGAAAATCAATTCTAACTATGTTGTTGGAACTTGTGTTTAATCTTCAGTTATTGAAAAGTTCAGCAATGACACGTATATGTACTTGCAATACATGGATTAGGTGTTGTTGTTGGCTCCATCATTATTGAAGAAGAGAGAACGAACAAGGCTATAAGAAATGACAAGATCCTTCTATGGATGATGTAAATTTCCAAAAAATATAGACCTATTAATGGTTGCTAGTATTTTATGCTTTTGCATGATTATTTTATTTTTATGGAATTTTTATGTAATAAGTTTTAAAAAGACAATTTTATGTTATATTTTAATGAAAATGATAAAAGAATTATCCACTCGGTTTATGATGTAATATCTATGTCACTCTTCAAAGATTATCGAAAGCACTGTATAAAACCAAAATTGAGTGCTTTGTAAGGAGAAATTAAGACCATAAAGCAATATTGAAAGTATATTGGAAAAAATATAACCATGTTCTTTACAAAGTTTATGATAAAAGTTTCAAAAATCCACTCCTTGAAAATAGGTTATTCATGACAAATTTATTATTGACTTTTTAAATTAATAAAATCTGGTGTTCCAATCTAGTAATATTGGACATTAATTTAATTATCCTCTCATTATTACTAACTTCTTAGAATTGAACATGCATGGTAAAGAGTCTTTTCAACACCACATTAATGATCAATCATTAAGAAAGCTACCTATTATAATTATGCATTAATCTAAACATGCAACTTGCATGTAGTCATATTTTGGGTGAAAACTTTTATTTTCTTTCAATCAAATTTAAAATTGGAGGAACACCTTACTTTGATAAACATCAATTCATATAAACAATTGGTTAACGTTTTTGTTTTTGTTTTTATTTTTTTTATTAAAATTTTCATAATTTTATGAAATATTAGCTAATCTCATTTAAAGGCTAATTCTTTACTCGAAATATTATACACATCCACTATTTTCTCATAATAAACTTACATTATGTACAATGACATTGAAACCAATATTTGTTATGAATATATTAAATTATATTATTTTAAAATTTTGATTCAATTATCAATTTATAATTTTTTTTCTTTATACATAGTTATCAACTCAAAATTAATTATATATATATATATATATATATATAAAGATAATTATTATTATTTTGGTTGTTGTTGTTATTATTAAAGCCATAATCAAGCTAATAATATTATTATTATTTAATAACAACTACAACTACAATAATAATACAAAATATAAATACTCCGCAATCAAATATTATTTAATATTATTTAATTTATAAAACGGTTTAATATATTAACTATTAATTATTATACACCAAATTAATATCTAACATAGCTGTGACTTTTATTATTATTATTATTATTATTATTATTATTAATTATTACAACAACAACAATAATTATATATATTTGGCCATTAAATATTATTTAATTTATCAAATAACTTAACATAATAACTATTAATTATTATTTAAATATCACTTTAAATATTTCAACAACTAAAAAATAATAGATAATTTTAAAAAATTATAACACATGCTCAATTTATTAGATATTGAAATGCCACAGGTAAGTTTGAAGACTTTAATTTACCTTAAATTTTACAATCATTTTAATCAATACAATTAGAATATATTTTTATCAATAAAAATTAAAGCAAAGTTAAAATAGATCTCAAACTCTAATACCATTTATAAGAGTTAATCAATAAAATTAAGAACATAAAAATGGGGAATTTTAATCCAAGAATGAATTTATACAAAAGTGAAGGCATTAACCATTTTTTATTTTGGGGTGGGTAAGCTTGTTGAGTTTTGTTTTCTCCACCCTCGCCATGTCACTCTCATGAAAGGTGGAGTACTGCAAAACTCAAAATTGATCACAAATTGGGAAGCTTGGAGTACACAAAATGATTAAAAATATAATATTTTACTTTATTTAATAACCAGATTTTCAAAAAAATAAAAAATTAGAAAGTAAGATTATTGATATCAAAATTTAGGAATTTTATCATTACTACGAAATCCTCCACCAAGGAAAAATAAGTGTCTATGAATGTAGACCCAGATAATAGTACTCTTAAACACAAAACAAAATATATAAACTAGTACTCTTAAACACAAAACAAAATATATAAACTACGGGAAAATGTAATGGATTTCTTGGACTTATGTATGGGAAGATTTCATATTGGAATATGGTCAACCAAAAACATAAGTGATGGAATGTGCTTGCTTCATAAATTTCTTGGGAAAAAGGAAAAATAATTTTGTGAATAAATTTAAATTTGTTTGGTTTGCTGATAAATGTGATAAAGATAATTAAGATAAATATGTTAAAAAATTGGAAATATTTTGTGGTAAATTTGAAAAAGATTTCTATGTGAGGAACATAATATATTTTTAAATCTAATGTTATTAACATTTTTTGTTGAGAAAGGTTATTGTGATTAATTATTTTTGTTTTGAAAAAGATTTCTATGTGAAGAACATAATATATTTTTAAAACTTTTTTTTGTGATTGGGAAAAAGGAAAAATAATTTTGTGAATAAATTTAAATTTGTTTGGTTTGCAATGTGATAAAGATAATTAAGATAAATATGTTAAAAAATTGGAAATATTTTGTGGTAAATTTGAAAAAGATTTCTATGTGAGGAACATAATATATTTTTAAATCTAATGTTATTAACATTTTTTTGTTGAGAAAGGTTATTGTGATTAATTATTTTTGTTTTGAAAAAGATTTCTATGTGAAGAACATAATATATTTTTAAAACTTTTTTTTGTTGAGAAAGGTCATTGTGATTAATTATTTTTGTTTTGAAAAAGATTTCTATGTGAGGAACATAATATATTTTTAAAACTAATGTTACTAACATTTTTTTTGTTGAGAAAGGTCATTGTGATTAATTATTTTTGTTTTAATGGTTTATATATACTATAATGGTTTGAATTTTATATTTGTAATGTATTGGTAATTTGTTGTGCTATTTATTTAATTTTTTTTTATTGTAGTTATATTTTTAGTTACAGTTATTTTGTTTTATTGTAGTTATATTTTTAGTTACGGTTATTTTGTTTTATTGTAGTTATAGTTTTTGTATGCATAAATTATTGGTATTGGGAGTAGAGAGGTTGTTGTTTGGAGTTCAAGTTATTAGTGGAAAAAGTGAAGTTAACAACCATCTTGATTTTGTGCATGGGCACTACCATTGTTATGCAAGATACTCATGACATCGTTAATATTGCGAGAGTATTTCGACATTGTTATCTGGTTTATTTTTTTGAATTTCATGGAAATAAGGAAGTTGAAGAATGAATTCAAATGGTTAAAAGATAAAAAATTCATATTTATTTGGGGACGCCAACAATGTATACATACTAAGTACTTAGAATTGAGAATTGGAAGAATTAAGCTCACATAGAAAACAGTTTGTATTATTGCACACAAATAACAAGAGATACATCACACTTAAATAAGTGTTGTGAGATCCAACTTATTCCACTCTTGGAGGGAGAGGTTGAGAGAATATCTCAAATTCCTTCAGCTAATCCAATCCAATCCCTAAACTCTAGGATGCATCATAATGAGGCATTATCTCTAACACCCCCCCTTAATGCCTACATTACAAAACATAACAAAAGGTTACAACACAAATTTTGTCATGTCTGTCTCACTGGTCCTCATATGCAATTACACCCATCTCTGAACTTCATAGACACGCTCTTTCTCTCCCATCATCTTCGAGCTACCAATTCATCCAACACAAATACAACCGCTTCTGACCAGCTTTGAAGTATTTATAGGATCGATGATTCTAAACTACCCCGAAGAATAGTCTTGATACTGAAACATTCATTAATCGATCTTACAAAATGACCCCCTTTTTTTACACACACTGACCAATACAATGATAACACGTAACTAATGATCTTGGAGCACCGATGTACAACATGAATCAAAAGTTTTACAATACATATATCTAACATACATAACCAATAACTATATTCTAGAAAGGTTTGAGACATGATTGAGAAGGTTCATCATCATTGGATGAGTATTCATGCATAGCACCTGGTGAGTCCTCAGCTATGTTAGCTGACTCTTTTAGTTTTCCATTTAGAAGATCACTAGCATGTGTTTTGCAATTCAGTTTTGTATGTCCATGTCTTCGACAGTATAAGCATTCAATGTTTTTATTTGTTCTTCCCTTGGAGAATAGTGCAATTTCAACATGTGAACTGAATTCCATGTCACCTTCCTTCATCCTCTTTTCTTCTGCTAAGAGTGTCGAAAAAATGTCTCTCAGAGTTCGAAAGGGTAATTGAGTTAAAGTAAAGATAGCATTGTCATATTTTGGAGACAAACTATTGAGCAAAATTGCTTTTGCGTCATCTTCATTGACTTTAGAGTCGATCCCTGCCAACTATGCTAACAAAGACTTTAGATCATTTATGTGAGAAAACAATGATACTTCATCATGCATTTTTAATTTGATGAGTTGTAATTTTAATGAAAACTTGGCATTTACAGCCTTCTCCCCAAATATTTGACTCAATTGTTCCCACATTTCTTTAGAATATTTTTCCAAATCTATTAGGTGTAGTTGGGAATATGCAAGAGAGAGTCCAAGAATGAACTTGGCTCTATCCTCCCTTTTCTCCCATTTAATTAATTTCCTGGGATCTGTAGGTTCCTTCTCTGTACCTTTTACTATTCCCCATAAATTCTTATGCATCATTTGAAGTTGTACTTTTACTTTCCAAGTATGGAAGTTAAAACCATTAAATTTTTCCAATGTGATATTCTCCGTATCAACAAAAAACTTTAATCATAAAATGAATACCTCTGCAATCAATAGATATGGCAGCGTTCCTTCCTCTGTGCAGATTACAACAGTTCACGGCAGGCTCCTATTCCTCCTTCAGATGTTGACGCACGGGTTAAATGCAATGAATCTCCTGTGATCTGGTACAACAAATCTCCACCGGGTAGTCGTAGTAAACGGAGTCTCCACGCAACAGCTTCACGGTCTTTTCACTGCAAACAACGATCTATGCCTTAGGCACAATACAGCTGCCCCTTCACAACTCCTGGTAACCGTTGCCTTTGTGCAGCTAGACGCCCCTCCACGGACACCTTTCACACTGATTTTTCAATGAAGAAACTGTCAATAATCGCTTTCCACAGTGTGTCCTCTAGAGTGAACAGCGAACGACTCCCTCTGAGCTCTGATACCAAATTGAGAATTGGAAGAATTAAGCTCACACAGAAAACAGTTTGTATTATTGCACACAAATAACAAGAGATACATCACACTTAAATAAGTGTTGTGAGATCCAACTTATTCCACTCTTGGAGGGAGAGGTTGAGAGAATATCTTAACTTCCTCCAGATAATCCAATCCAATCCCTAAACTCTAGGATGCATCATAATGAGGCATTATCTCTAACACTTAGTTCACATATATATGATTATATTAGTAGAGTACAACATATTTTCAAGAAAATGTTTAAAGATGTACTTATCCAATATGGACACAGATATGAAAATTCAAACATCTTGTTTATAGACGAAGGTCAATACCATTCAGAAGATCAGAGTAAAGATAAATGTTTAAAAATACCATTAAGTTGGATATTTGATGGTTCAGTTGGCAGAGATAGAAATGCTAAAACAATAAATTGTGTTCACTTTTGAATTACCTTTGGCCTCATCGAAAGATGACTCGTTGGTTTAAAAAATTCAAATTTAGATGACAAAATTGAGGAGGATTGTAGTATATTTTGATCTAATATGCACATTTAACTATCGATATAAAATTGACATACACTTTTTTTTTATATATATTTACATAAAAGTTGACTTTATTTTTAAATTTTTTTTTAACAAAAAAGTATGAATTAAACTATTTAAATGATGACATGTTTTAGAAAATCCTATTTAAATGATGACATGTTTTAGAAAATCCATATCATATTGATGTACATATTCTATGCTAAAATGTTGTATATTTCACTAAATAGGTGTATGTGGGGAAATGATCAATCGATCTTTCCCTTTTTTATGAAGTATACAATGTATATCATATTGATGTACATATTCTATGCTAAAATGTTGTATATTTCACTAAATAGGTGTATGTGGGGAAATGATCAATCGATCTTTCCTTTTTTTATGAAGTATACATTGTCCCAAACAATGCTTACAGTGTATACACCGAACCGTCCTCCTCCAATGTTGTATCATCTAGGAAACCATATATGTTTTAGAAGTGTCAGTCGATCATTCTTTCACTGTAGGGTTAACGTGGTAGTGTCAAAGAACACTTTCCTTTCATAGTATTCTCATAGGGAAAGTCAACGACGTGGGTTAGCCAACACATCTATCATGGTAGTGTTGATGACTCTTTTTATACTTGAGGATCTTCCGCGGCTTTGTTAAGATGATGGATCCACCAAAAAGATCGATCCCATGAAAGGATCGGTTGGTCCTCGTTTTGTTATTCTGTATATGGTCTTTCCATGTATATTATATTGCACACGGCCTAACCATGCTCCTCCAATCTTATGTTTTCTCCGAAACACGATATGTTTTCGAAGTGTCCTTTGATCCTTCTTTCATCCTAGAGTTATCATAGAATGGTCAGAAAACATGTTCACCATATTCCATAATTGATTTAGTTGAAATTTTGTGTATTTACGTAAAATTTGTTTTTGGATACAATATGAATGAAACTTTTGAAGTGTTAACATAGTTAGAAAATCCCTATCAGAATGGTAGTATATATATTCTTTATTTTGCATGTTAAAGATTTGTTCATTAATGAGATTGTGTTTTATGGTTTTTGCTTGCATATGCAAAATTATTGATTATATTCGATCTAAATGGAGTATTGTTACATGTTATTCATAAGAGTTCATTTCAAAACAAGTTAGACCACATAAATCAAGACATTGTTGCAAAAGCAAAGGTTTAATTATGAGTTATTACCATTATATTTTAGACAAAACTGAATTGAAAAAAAGTAATTTTAGTCATACTAACATAAGATTACTATTACGCCAAACCACAAGAGGGCCATGTTGGAGTTGGGAATCCACATGTATATATCAAACCTTTAAATAATGTTTGGAAAATCTTAAACTATGCTTACGATGCTAGTAACACAAGGGTTATGAACGATTCATAAGAAACACATGTTTGTAATAAGGTAGGGAACTACTTAATTGAAAAGAGATATAATTGTGATGATGAGAATGACACATATTTGTTAGATCAATTGTGGACTTTTTGCTACACCTTCAAACCCAAACCCAAAAGTACAATTTTGAAACATGTTATTGACACTTTTTGAACTCCATTTTGCACTTCAAAAATGTTGTTTTTGGATTGTAGAAAGAGTGTTTTTGACTTGTTTTCTAAAGAGATTGGACTGGAATAAATCCAAATTTAATGAAATAGGCATTTCAATAGAATTTGAATCCTTAGAGGTTTAAACCAAGTATTTATTTCATATAGAAAATAGTATATTTAATGGGTCAAATCCGGAAAACAATGGTCGCATAAACGCCAACCCAGAATAGAGCATGAGATAGAATGAGATCTGTATAAAGCACCAAATATAGAAGATGGTCGCTTAACCCTTAACACAACCAAGGGTTTTCCCTTCGTCTAACCAAATCCAAAAAAACAACCAAGAAGTGCAGCAAATGCTGCCATCTGCAAAGAACCCGAAGTACCCTTTGATGCAGTTGTACGAGGACCTCCTAGTCGGGAAGCCAAGGTTTTGGTGACCCTACAGATGGAACCAACTCAAGGCATGAGTAAGTTTCATGCATGTCGAATACATAGAACTGTAAAAAACAATACTAAAATGAAAAAAGTGGGATGATCCCAACTAGGGAAAACCCCAAGGGCTCACTTGCAAAAAGCGGCATACACGTAGTAAGAACACAAAAGAAGTAGTCAGAAAATGCACCCGAACAATAACAAATCAATATTTATCTAGGGTTTAACCACAAGTCACCTGTGCCAATGGCCAAGCCTGGAGGAGAAACCATCCAATGTGCTTTGATGGGTTCCTTGTAGTTTCAGAAGAGTACCCATTACCCAAACCAACATACCAAAGAGACATGCAAATAGAGCTGTGTACATATCGTTTTTCTAGTCAACAGTAAGGCTAACCTCGGCCAAGGATATATACCCATCTTAAAGACATGGGAAATCCTGTAAAAAAAATAAAAAATAAAATAGAACTGTGTGTAATGTTAGACACGAAACTATCACTCATAGCCAAACAAGAAAATGAGTTCGTTGTTACCTGTGAAAAAGTAGAGAGATGCCATAACCACCACCAAGTAGGTTTAACTAGAGAACTCTCTAGAACAAATCTGAGAGGTTCAGAGTAGAGCACTGAAAAGGATGTCGATCAACGTGGAAAGAGTGAACGCCGAAGGGAAAAAGCATCAGGACGTTCACTGAGGAGAGGCAATTACTCCATGTTTGGGAGTCATATAACACATTAGCGCAGGGCTATTGTGGAACTATGGGGTGGAGTCGTCGTGGCATACCATCTCCATAACCTTAACCCAAAAGAATTACAACGAGATGCCCCCCAAGTACTTATGTGACATTCAAATTTGGAAGTGTTTAAATTGTGTTTTTAAATTCATATATAGATTCAGCACCCCACTATGTGACATCCAAATTATGCAATTTTTATAACTAATATATTGATTATACATTTTTTTTAAGATTCTAACATATTTTCGAACAAAATAAAACCAAAAATATACTTAGTAAAAGTTGAAAACCTAAAATATTTAAAATACACCTTATATTAATTCCCTTCGTGTAAGTGGGTGTGTGCAAGAAGATGAGGGTCACTTTAGATGCAATCCTACTTTTTCAAAACTCGTTCCTGATACATAAAAACATAACGCGTTTCTGATACTTGGCACTTGCCATGGTAAGACCTGAGCCTGACATGTCACTGGACATGTAGGATAGGTAACCATAACGTGTACGTGTTATAGAACTACAAAATGCATATGTGTTATGTAGTTACAAAACGCGTACGCGTTATTGAAATCTAAAATCAATTTAAAAACACAATCCCGACCACCCGCAGTGCTCTTCACGCATCAAAAACGCGAAATAGAGGTTGGACGAGGACGGTTTGTGTGCCCTGGAGTATCGGTGGAGCTCGATTTAGCTGGAGGGGAGGCAAATTCACTAGTGGATTGTCATCTAATCAGGTAATTCATTCACCCATACCATTTTTTTGTCATTTCTTAACCTAAATTACTATTTTTTTATTGTTTAAAACAACCTAGTTTTGTAATATTGATAAAATTGGGAATAACCCAATCTCTAATTAAATTCACATCTCCCTCAACCAAGATGAGTGAATAATTAAAATGAATCCCTTTTCAAAAACTAAAAAATTCCTAATCCAACCAAAAATTAAAAAAAATAGAACTCCTCCCTTTCTACAATGTATCCATCTAAGTCACCTAACACGAGGACACGGGACACGCGTGTCCCCAAAATACGAGTGTCCCCATGGGACACGGTGACCCCCAGAATCAGGACACATAGGACACGTTTTATATACATATATATATATATATTTTTAAATATATTAAAATTTAAAAATATAGACATATAGATTCAATAAAATTTAACATTTACAATTACAAATATTCAATAGAAATTACATTTACAATTACAAATATGAAATATTCAATAGAAATTAGATCATTCACAAATCACAACACATTTGTCATTCAGAATCACAAATCACAATGAGACATTGAGACACATAGATGCATGTCAGAGACTCAGAACCATATTTCTCATTAAGTCATCAAAATCAAATGTATTACATAGATGTCGGAATGCCACTGGGCACTGGCAAATGCCAAATAGACTAATAGTCTAATAGTCTAATAGTAAATACAAAAAAGGGGTGGATCAAGATGGAAGAATCCCATCTGTCAATGACTCAATAGTCCTCCTCCATGCCCGAATCAACAAACTCATCACTGCCCTCCTCCTCCTCCTCCTCCTGCTCCTCTTTGCCAATTTGACTAACTACATCTGCTAGTGTGGAGGATGACCCCTCCATACGATCACCCTCATCAAAAGTGACCTGCTCTAGCACTGGATCATTAAGATCCATGTTGGCTAATGCCAACTCAGTACTGTTGTCCAAACCCATCTCATCAGGAAAGACATCCTACATCCGTGTCTTTCCCTTCACCCACTACTCCCTCTTCCTGTAAATAAGACGAAGGTTGGAGTGCACATACACCATCGTCTCTGCCCTGGACTGCTCAAGACTGCTCTTCTTCACACTGTACAAGTTCCCATATGTGCTCCAATTCCTCTCACAACAAGAGGATGAAGTAACTTGAGAGAGGACCCTCAAGGCTATCTTTTGTAGAAGAGGGCATGTTGCCCCATGAGTTGTCCACCAAACAAGGGGTTTCTTAACCCCCATGTCTCTAACCACCTCATATCCTCCAAATCTCCCAATGCCACTAGAAAACTCATAAAATTCCTCCTCCACCACCTCAAGGTGGTCTCTATCCTGAAGTAGCCATCTAAATGCTATCTTCCTCCCCTCTGAGATCTCTCCCATTGATCCAATCATGAGCATAGAACCTGGGGTTCAATGAGTGGGCCAAGCAATGCAAAGGTGTGCAATTCTTATCCCACCTGGAGATAAGAATGCCCTGCATGATGGACCATAAGTTCTCTACCGATGTCTCATACTCAGCACACTCATTCTCCATAACAATGGTCGTCATGGACTCAATCATGGAATCCCACCCCTCATAAACATCTCCTAGCATGGGTTGGTCCGTGTCTGCAAACCGCAACAAAGAAATGATTGTCTCCATGATCTTGATGCTAAGGACTACCCTATCCCACCAACCATCATCTAAAACCTTGTCCCACGTGACACGGGGACCCTGTTGGATGTGTCCGGTTACTTAGGTATCCATCCACATGAAACCCAAATTTCCAACCCTCAAAGGCCATTTCCCATGATACTAATTAAATAATTTTCCTTGGTAATGGCCATAACAAGATGAAATGCATGCACAAGTGTGAATAGAAAAAATGCAAAAAAAAATAGTAACTTGGTTTCTCAAAATTTCATCACAATGATTTGTCCATGAACATAATCAAAATTTCATCAGAAGTGTATGTAGCTATACATTGCCTCTTAGTTAAGCACCCTTGACTAAATGCCAAAACACATTAACAAAGTGTCTCTTAGGCCTGCCCTATCCACACCCTCAATCAATCTGCTCAACGTTCAGGTACCGTCGATTCAACTGAAAGACTTCATATAGAAAATCACTATGTTTTTTATTTAATTTTCTGAACTTGCCATACAATGTAGAGATCGATTTTGTAGAGAGAAATTGTCTCTGTTTTGAGAAGTTGACATTGTTGTTATTTTCATTCTAGTCACAATCTCTAGTTGATTATTCAACATCTTAATCATTGATAGTCATCTCAAGTACATATGTAATCATATTGACAAGACAAACTCATACATATCCATTTCATTCCATGCCATTTTGTCCTCCCCTCCAACCACAAGGCGTAATATGTTGAAATCAATAAATTTAATGTTAGCTTATGAAGTTGATGGAAATATTGTTTTCTGCAAGGGACGTAAAGGCCAAAACATATCAAAATAACACTCCTAAATTCTAAGAAGTTTAAACCCAAGTTTGCATGGAAAAGTCACCAATGAGGGTTAAGAAGTGCCTTAACTTCTAGAAAGAAGTTGAACGAAACTTACTTTTTAATTGTTAAATGTTTAATTTTAAGTTTTAAATGTATGTAAGTGAATGCCATTAAATTGCTTACGTGAGTTTGATTTAATACATTTTCAATTTTGAAGAGACGTCATTATATACCATGTATATGTTTCTAATGATTTTCGTATTGATGTCTTTATTGCAGTTGCGGCTATGGACACCAATGTCGAGATACTGATTGAGCTTGCCAACTTGAGGGGCATTAGTGCAGCTTTTAGTGGTGGTGACAGGATTCGGCGCTCGCTTGCATCAACCTTGGATGCAATTGTTGACACCATTTCATAGTCTAGCAATGTACTATATGATATTGCATCATATAGAGAAAGAAAAAGACAACAATATGCTGATGTGCTAGACTACAATGCAATAAAAAAGTTGAAAATATCCAAAGAGCTCATATTTGCATTGTTTAGGGACCCTCGGACAGGGGAAATCCCAAATGCAAATAAGCCTCATATCTCCATTGAGTGGTGCACGTTTCAACCATTTATTGATAACTGAATGGACAGATGGTACATGGTTTTTGATATGCCACCACACAACAATAGAGAAATTCCCTTGTATTTCCTTCGAAAGATGTACGCAGAGTTCGTGTTACATAAAAATGTAAACTATTTTTACATCTTGCAGTTTTAAGGGATCGGTGGGGGGTTGCCCCAAAACCGACCCAATGCGAGGCTTCGAGACCAGGATCTCCCTATCCCTGCACCTCACAGGCAGTTTCCTGGGCCAGATGTCCCATTTGCACATCGTATTATTCCCCAGACACGTGATGCATTTTTGAGTTTGGCACAGGTGGTTGTTCACCATGGCACTATGGTTCAGCATATGGGTGAGGAAGGGACATCTGTCCCTGGTGTGGTACATACACCAGCTCGTCACCATGCAGGACCATCCACTAGTGCAGGACTATCAGGACCATCCACTAGTGCAGGACCATCAGGACATCCCCATCCTAGTACTGATCCTCACGAGTGCACATCATGTGGTCATCCCTGCTATGGTCTTGCCTCAGATGTTGCCTTCAGTGGGTTTTTGAAAGAGGTATGTTGATGGTTAATTGTAATAAATTCTTCATTTATTTTCATCTTTGTACACATATATATAGTTTGAGCTAATATATTAATTTTGTGAACTTGCAGTTGATGCTTTATGTCGGCAACGATGCCCTAGAGCCGGATGTTCTAGACTCTACAGGGGGGCATGATGCTACCCATTTGGTAGGCCCATCTTATATAGCACCTATTGTTGTATCTCACACCGAGGTAAACATTTTAAAATTTCAGTTTTTTAATACTTGTTAATTTGTTAATTTCCACATACTTTACATTTTAGTTCACTAATGCTATCTACGGTCTAATATTTACAATTATTAAACTTGCAGATGGCAGATCCTTCACTGAGGCAAGGTAATGTGGAGGTAGCACCCATGGTCGTACCGTCCGATGAAACATCTGGGCTCCAGGTAAACAATTAAAAATGACATTTTTAAAATACATGTTTGTTTGTTGAATCATGCATGTCTAACTACATGAACACTTGCTGACTGTAGTCACCATCCGAGACATCTAGACCATTTCCTGGATTTGTATCTCCCGCCAGGCCATTCGTGAACAAGGGTCATGTGTATGTGAGGCGTTCTACTTCTAGAAGACTCCAGCTACCCACGACCATGGGCTTACTCACACCATGGTAATGTATATCCTTCGATGATATTTGTTGTTTAATTTGAAATCCAGTGCATAAATCGTTTTTGTTAATGTTTGAATTGCATGTTTACTGCATCAGGAACCCGAGTTGTCTACTGAAAACCTCACATCGATGGTTGATGCAGCAGTCAATGCCGCATCTGCGATGGCAACTGATCACACACAGGTATGTAAGTATTTCAACATTATCTTTACATAGTTTATTATTGTTGTCTATTGTTTATTCATGCATTTCTAACTATTTCAACATTTTTTCATTATAGACACCACCAGCAGGAGCAGTTCCTAGCCCCCCTGGTTCGACCATCCTGGATGTTCAACCAACGGCTCCATCTGCTATGCAAGCAACACAATCTCCTTTGTCAGTTGAGGTGAGATGTCCTTTAGTGACCAAGTGTTTCATGCACTTTCCATGCACCAGTTGATAATTGTTGAGTTAATTGTTGAGCTAATGTATTAGTGTACATAGTTAGTTGAATTTAACAATTGATATTTAATTTGTAGGATCCAGAGACGCACACTGATCCTAGAGATGTGCCTAGAGGATCAACGTCGGGAAAGAACAAGAGGAAGCTTAAGTTTTGATGTGTCTTATGGGATATATGTACATTTGGATACATGTACATGTGGCTTTGATAGTTTTGGATAGTTTTGGACACATGTGCTTTTGGATACTTTTGTATATATATGTACTTTTCGATACATTCACTTTTGGAGACATTTACATTGACTTCATTGTGCATGTACTTTTGGAGACATGTACATTGACTTCATTGGATACATGTACTTTTGGATGCTTTTGGATATATATGTACTTTTGAATACATGTACTTTTGGAGACATGCACTTTTGGATACTTTTGGATATATATGTACTTTTGGATACATGTACTTTTGGAGACATCCACATTGACATTTCACTTATAAATGAATGATACATTTCACTTTGTATTTGTTCTTTGGTTTCCACGTGTTCTTGTGTTAATCTAATATGTTGATTTGTGTGGATTATCTATTACTCGTGAATGCGCTATGTCAAAAGAACAAACTGTTATATTTAAATGTTTCAACGAACTCACTACATGCGTGCACTAATTGGTATCTAATTAAAATTTGTGATTTTGGATGATCATTACAGGTTATGTCAAATTTTTTCATCGTGTAATTTAATCAAACTAAATGCAATACAATGTTTTTCAAGGTTTCAATGAACTCACTCATGCACACTAATTGGATAGGTGTAATTAAAATTTGTGAGTTTGGATGATTAAATTACAAGTTAAGTCAATGTTCAAGTGTAATTTAATAAAACTAAGTGCAATACATGCTACACATTTCATCACCCAATATTTGATTGTACAATTAGATTCAACACTACATATGAGTAACTACATACAAGTGCTCAAAGCAACATTGGTGAAAGGAACAAACGTTACCTCGGGATTCGAGAAATAAAGTGCCTTCTAATGTTGGTTGGGAAGGATATGCTTGGTTATCCTTATGGCTTGGAGGTCATCTTCATGTAGATAAGTACTCTTGTTGTCATGTGTCATTAAGGTTTTTTCATGTGGTAAAACCCTTCAGGGTTAGGGTTTGTTCATGGTTTCATTGTACTTGATTTCTAAACATATAATTATTCTAAGAAAGGTTGCTCAGTTTTCTTCCCCACGAGGGTTTCCTGGGATAAAATGTTCTGTCTCTTGTCTCTGAATAGCATTTTCATGCAACTTGCAACTCGACATAGCCTAGAAACCGGATGTCGTACTAACGAACCATCGACTCCGTTGGTCTCCTGGCATGCGATTACCTCTAGGGGGCCCTCTCTCTCGTCTCCCCATGGCCCAGTGGCTTCATTGTGCATTCATTTCGTAAACTAGGGTTTTGCTCAGTTTTATTGCATGCAATATCGCATTGGTAGGTCAACTCTGCAAAACCCTCCCCTGAGCCAGTGTTGGCAGTGTTCCCACGTCAGCATTTCCCACACACACCCGTAGGAGCCAACGGCATGCAATCTTGCTGCTCCGTTTGCTTTTTAGCTCCCAGGCGGAAATTCACCAAGTGTCCCTGAACGACATTTTCATGCGACTTGCAACTCGACATAACTCGGAAACTGGATGTCGGACCGATGAACCGTCGACTCCGTTGGTCTCCTGGCATGCGATTACCTCTAGGGGGCCCTCTCCCTCATCTCCCCATGGCCCAGTGGCTTCATTGTGCATTCATTTCGTAAACTAGGGTTTTGCTCAGTTTTATTGCATGCAATCTCGCATTGGTGGGTCAACTCTGCAAAACCCTCCCCTGAGCTAGTGTTGGCAGTGTTCCCACGTCGGCATTGCCCACACACACTCGCAGGAGCCAACGGCACACAATCTTTCTGCTTCGTTTGCTTTTTGGCTCTCGGGCGGAAATTCACCAAGTGTCCCTGAACGACATTTTCATGCGACTTGCAACTCGACATAACTCGGAAACCAGACGTCGGACCGATGAACCGTCGACTCCGATGGTCTCCTGGTGTGCGATTACCTCTAAGGGGTCCTCTCCCCCATTTTCCCATGGCCCAGTGGCTTCATTGTGCATTCATTTCATAAACTAGGGTTTTGCTCAGTTTTATTGCATGCAATCGCGCATTGGTGGGTCAACTCTGCAAAAACCTCCCCCGAGCTAGTGTTGGCAGTGTTCCCACGTCGACATTTCCCACACACACCCGCAGGATCCAACGGCACGCAATCTTGCTGCTCCGTTTGCTTTTTGGCTCCCAGGCGAAAATTCACCAAGTGTCCCTGAACGACATTTTCATGCGACTTGCAACTCGACATAACTCGAAAACCGGATGTCAGACCGATGAACCGTCGACTTTGTTGGTCTCCTAGCATGCGATTACCTGTAGGGGGCCCTCTCCCTCATCTCCCCATGGCCCCGTGGCTTCATTGTGCATTCATTTCGTAAACTAGGGTTTTACTCAATTTTATTACATGCAATCTCGCATTGGTGGGTCAACTTTGCAAAACCCTCCCCCGAGCCAGTGTTGGCAGTGTTCCCACGTCGACATTTCCCAAACACACCCGCAGGATCCAATGGCACGCAATCTTGCTACCCCGTTTACTTTTCGGCTCCCGGGTGGAAATTCACTAAGTGTCCCTGAATGACATTTTCATGTGACTTGCAACTCAACATAACTCGGAAACCGGACATCAGACCGATGAACTGTCAACTCCCTTAGTCTCCTGGAGGGAGATTACCTCTAGGGGGCCCTCTCCCTCATCTCCCCATGGCCCCGTGGATTCATTGTGCATTCATTTCGTAAACTAGGGTTTTGCTCATTTTCATTGCATGCAATATCGCATTGGTGGGTCATCTCTGCAAAAACCTCCCCCGAGCCAGTGTTGGCAGTGTCCCATGTCAGCATTGCCCACACACACCTGCAGGAGCCAACGGCATGCAATCTTGCTGCTCCATTTTCTTTTTGGCTCCTGGGCGGAAATTCACCAAGTGTCCCTGAACGGCATTTTCATGCGACTTGCAACTCGACATAACTCAGAAACCGAACGTCGGACCAACGAACCATTGACTCCATTGATCTCCTACCATACAATTACCTCTAGGGGGCCCTCTCTATTGTCTCCCCATGGCCCAGTGGATTCATTGTGCATTCATTTCGTAAACTAGGGTTTTGCTCAGTGTGGGAGTGTGCAATTTTTTCACACGGGGGTCAAATTTGGAAAATCATCCACTGGGAGGGTATGGCTAGTGTTCCCAACCTGAACCTACCTAGACACAACTGCAGGACTCCCCGGAACCCGATTTTGTTGCACGGTTGGAGTTCTATGCCCCCGGCAGGTATCTAGCAGGTGTCCCTGAAGGCCTTCTGGCAGTGAGACGGGACGAGCCATAGAATGAAGACCGTGGCTCGGATCAATGAACCATTGATTCTGTTGGATTCAGCACGCCAGGATAGTTCTAAGGGTTCCCATCCCCTCCATCTCGGTGGCCCATGTGTCACCTTGCAGGTCCATCTTGGACACTAGGGTTTTGCTCAGTGTGGAAGTGTGCAATTTTTGCACACGGGGGTCAACTTTGGAAAATCATCCACCGGGCGGGTATGGCTAGTGTTCCTAGCCTGAAACTGCCTAGACACACCTGCAAGACTCCCCAGAACCCGGTTTTGTTGCACGGTTGGAGTTCTATGCCCTCGGCAGGTATCCAACAAGTGTCCCTTAAGGCCTTTTGGATGCGAGACGGAACGAGCCATAGAATGACAACCGTGGCTCGGATCGATGAACCGTCAACTCCGTTGGATTCACCACGCTAGGATAGTGCCAGGGGTGCCCCTCCCCTCCGTCCTGGTGGCTCATGTGTCACCTTGTAGGTCCATCTTGGAAACTAGGGTTTTGCTCAATGTGGGAGTGTGCAATTTTTGCACACAGGGGTCAACTTTGGAAAATCATCCACCGGGCGGGTATGGCTAGTGTTCTTATCCTGAAACTTCCTAGACACACCTGCAAGACTCTCTGAAACCCGATTTTGTTGCACAGTTGGAGTTCTATGCCCCCGGCAGGTATCCAGCAAATGTCCCTGAAGGCCTTTTGGATGTGAGACAGAACGAGCCATAGAATGACGACCGTGGCTCGGATCGACGAACCGTCAACTCCGTTGGATTCAGCACGCCAAGATAGTGCCAGGGGTTCCCCTCCCCTCCATCCCGGTGGCCCATGTGTCACCTTGTAGGTCCATCTTGGAAACTAGGGTTTTGCTCAGTGTGGGAGTGGGCAATTTTTGCACATGGGGGTCAACTTTGGAAAATCATCCACCGGGCGGGTATGGCTAGTGTTCCCAGCCATAAATTGCCTAGACACACCTGCAGGACTCCCCGGAACCTAGTTTTGTTGCACGTTTGGAGTTCTATGCCCCCGGCAGGTATCCAGCAACTGTCCCTAAAGGCCTTTTGGATGCGAGACGGAACGAGCCATAGAATGACAACCGTGGCTCGGATCTCGGATCAATGAACCATCGACTCCATTGGATTCAGGACGTCCAAATAGTGCTAGGGGTGCCCCTCGCCTCCGGTTCGGTGGCGCAAGTGTCACCTTGCAGGTCCATCTTGGAAACTAGGGTTTTGCAGGTCCATGATGAAGATTTTCATGATGATGATGATGATGATGATGATGATGATGATGATGATGAAGATGTTGATGATGATGGCTTGGTCTAAGGTGGTGCTCTCAAATAGCTAATTCATTATGAAATATTTAACAAGACATGAATTAAATTTAATATAAGTGTATTGTTTAATATAGTGAGGATGAATTGAATTAATTTTGTTGGGTGAAGCCAATAACCAACATGATGAACATAATATAATTTTAGGGTTTACTGATCATATGTAAAAAATGGCATATTCATAAACTTGACATACAAGAGAACTTTTGGCATATTTATAAACAACGTAAATGTAAATTTGGCATATCAAGAACACAAAATTGACATATTCATATGAAACATACATGTGAAAATTGAACATATATCAATATTCAATTACAAATAGTATAAATAGTATAGTATTAAAAGTATGTAACATAGCTCATCATGCTAGATCCCACCTATTATCATACAACCAAGCCCTCCAGATCATCTCTTATACTGATGGTCTCCATTAGTCTCTCGTGCTCCGTATCCGGTAAGAAGTACCATACCTTCGATGTATTTCGACTAGGCATTGTTCGTACCTGGAGGTTTGTGCCAATGATTAAGTTGGTAAAGTGATACACACTTGCACCTGGTTTGTAATCCCTATAAACATATCCACCCTTCTTTCTTGCATTGCTGTCCCGTGTCAAGTATTCACCTTTAACAACCATAGACCCAATTGGGAAGTGGTTGTTTTCATCGTCAGTCATGGACATAATGAGGGTTTGCTTTCCATCTATACAATGTGCCAATCAGTAATCACCACCCCATTCAGTATCTTTTGAGGCAACCACTGCGTATATGTGCCCTGCATTATATGATTGTAGGTATATGATCAAAATATTTTTCATGCGATACAAGGCCATTAATGTGCATTTGAAGACTACATAAACAAACAAAAAATGTTAAGGAAATGCATCATATCGGGTTGTACAAGGTCTGAGACATGATCAAAATCTGCAGAAATAAATGATTGGTCTTCTTCCAACGGAGTTAACTCAACAATTGCACGCTAATCAAGTGGAAGTGATATGCGATCCCATCCATCAACCCAATCCAATGATTCACACCCATCCCAGTCACCATCACAACAAGGCGGCCAAAAACAAGCGAGTTTTCTGGTCCAAATTTCAAATACTAGGTTATCAGAGCTTCGAACCGAATGAAAGCCACGAGTCCCAGGCACAGCCTTGCATTCCCATGCATGTGAACGATCTATGTCTACCACCTCCCAAAAAAATCTCTCCACATGTCTCTTTCTTGTGGATTCTACTCGCATAGTTGATTCCTCTCCCATTACCGACGTGCACCACCTGACTGTAGATTGAGCATTTAAAATAGTAGATTCTATAGATACTTTCAATTCCTCTCTTCATAGGGTTGTTTTGACACATGCTCCGGCTCCATCATGCTCTCCTTTACCATGCCCAGTCTCAAAATAGTTCCACATATGTGGCACTTTGCAGTTTTTATGCAATGAACACAACCACTGAAATATGCATGCATTTTTGAACTAACCAGCACACCCATTAGACCAAATCCGGTGTCGATCCATCTGTATGTTCCTTCCCTTCAAGTGATCATAGAACATGATAAATCAATGACGTACATAGGGGAAGTTGTGGCACCTATCATCACTTATGTAGAAGTGATATTCCTTCAGAATTTCTCTTTGCTCTTCAGTGCTATTTGGGCCATGCCTATATGTGATATGGACCATCAAGGAAACCTGCTCAGAGTGATAATACTGACTTTGGATCTCATTTTGAGGTTGCAGAGTGTAGTTCTCGGAAAAATCAACAACTGAAAGTATAGTACCAAGGGGAAATGTATCTCTGCATATTCTAAACTTCTCATCCTGCCATCGTGCCACGTGGACATGCTAAACATATTGATGTGTCTTTTCAATAAATTCCTTGATGAAGTCACTAACTTGTACCTAGTGACACAAAATGATCTCAATGTCAATTTTTTTTGTAAGTAAGGATTGAAATGTAACCGTTACAACATAATTTTATAGATATAAATGCATACCTGAGATGTCACCAATTGTATTTTTTTGCTTTCTTTCCCTGGGACTATTTCATAGTTGATATATTTGAAACTTTTCATGTCTGTAACCATTTTCCCAAATTCACTGTCTCCATTCTCGTGCATACATTGGCTCAATAATGCCATTCCGGCACAGTTGGAGCATGTTCCATCCAAACAAGATTTTGCATAGTATGTTTGCCCCTCAGGCCTATTGCACATGATGCTATGAATGAATTCTCTTGATGAAGTAAGTGGTATTTTCATAGAGCAATCCTGCACATGGTTAGTATGCAACACACGACGAATGTACAAAAATGTTTCATAGTAATATTCTTATTCTACATGGTATCTACAACAACAAGTGTTACGAAGAGTATTTATTATAACATACCATGGCTTACATTTCTCAAAAGATCTTTGCCCCAAGTTCAATTGTCTATGCTCAATCCTAAATTTCTCGTAAAGTTTTGTCTGTGTTATATCAAGAAGATGCTTAGTATGTGGTTCATGATCCTTTGAACCCCTTCTCAGTTTTAGTACATCCTTTCGGTTTGAAGAAGGCCTTGTGTGATCATGCCAAAAACTGTGCACTAGTCCCTTTACTGCATCAACTAGCTTCATGTCACGACATGGCAACCGACCAACATAGGCCCAAAAATCTGTCTGATCGGTTGTGTCAAGATGTTCTCTTCTAATAGAATACCTACGGAGGGTTTTTACATTCAAATTAACTAGTTCGGATGTAGTCCTGAGAATACGAAGGGCCCTGGTGTTCTTATTTGCAATTGCTTGTGACAACACACGACGAGCAGCATTGCGGTCCTTTGAACGTGTGTTCTTACCAATTTTACCAAATGAATCTACTAGGCTTTTAACTATATGAGAACTTGGTTCAGAATTCTTTATCATCTTTATCCCTAACTTTTTCCTAAGAACATTCATGCTCCTAGATTTTAACAATGATAAAAATAATCTACATTTATCTCCATCACATTTAGAAACAAAATATTTATCAAGTATTTGTTGAGTTTGATAAGCAATACTACGTTTAGATAGCGTACCTTCAATGGAATTGATGAGACTTTCATCAACTTGTATATGCTTCGGAGTTCTTCGACGTGTGCTTGCTAATGGAGGTAAGGGGGTTGGAATTGTACCATGTAGCGCATCACCAAGGCGCTCTGGCGTTTCAGTAGTAGCTTGGTGTCCTTCATTCTCTTCCTGGTAGTTGGATGGTGGAAGTCCAACATCCTCATCGATGGTCTATGGAAGTCCAACATCCTCTTGTGGAAGTCCAACATCCTCATTGATGGTCTGGATAACATTCTCTTCTTCAACAGTAGGAAAAATGTCCAATGCCTCTCTGAATTCATCGCTTGTATAACCACATCCGGATAGCAAATTTTGTGTTTCTTCATGAGCTTCATCTTGAGATGGTAACTTATCACTTTGACTTGAAGTGGGAATTGAAACATCCCCTAATGAGCACCTATGTTTTGCTTATTGATTACTTCCATGGGGTGCTTGTTCAACAACTATTGTGGAAATTGAAGGCACCTCTTGTCGTGGATTAATAGGATGAACCGTGGTATCCTCTACAATTGGATTTGGATTAGTTTCCAAAGAAAGCCTCCGATTCATCATGTATATTCTTTTCTTTTCTTTCTCTTCTTCAATGACTTCTTGAGGTCTCTTCTTTCTTGCTGTTTTGCTTACTCGGTTACGTGTATTCCCCATCACCACAATGATCAATTCAATATAGTTTGTTTTTGTTGCTCCTCAATTACAAGATCTTCAATAATAAGCAAATGGAAGTTAAATCATAAATTGTTTGGGCTCTTTGATTCTCTTGTACACTTGTGTATATCCACCATCACCATGAAATTGTCTTGAAGCTTGATATCTTATCTTGTGTGCTCCTCAAATATATGCAAAATGAATCTTTCAAAGACCTTATCTTTGGTGTTATTCAATTGGAGATTCTTCAAGCTTGCTGATTATCTTCTTCAAATATGGCCATATAACTCAACACCACACTGAGCAACCATGAAAGATGTCCTCAATGCTGCACCTGCATAAAAAAAATAATGATGGATATGGTGTAGAATGTGAGAATTTCCAATGGTGGGCTCATGCTGTTCGAAAAATCGCGGGAGTGTTGTTTTGGCTCGGACAGAATGAAGTTGCTCTCAGACAGGGACAGTCCACTGTTTATAGTGTTACAAAATGTGCATGTGTTTTATAAAACAAAAACGCATGCATGATATAAAGTGTAAAAACGTGCACGCGATATTTTCAAGCACAATAAATAGGTTAGGTGCACGGCTAGGGCAACGAACAAAATCAAAAGAAAACAAATATTTTATATGGTTTCATACATTGTCAAGCATACCCCACTCTCCATCTCTCCACCTTCTCTTTATCTTCGTCATTATCCCTCCCTATAGCACTCTCTCCCTTCTTCTCCCTTAATCACTAACCATCTACGCCTTTATCCCTCCCCCCTGCCCTCTCTGTCTTACCTTCTTCCTAGATCCCTACCTTGTTCCTAGAGCCCCTCCCCCATAAAGGCTTTTAGACCCTCTTCTAAACATTAATCCCTAAATGCATAAGTGCACAAGATGATGATGAGGAGGAGGGTGATGACAATGAAGATGATCCTGATGCAGATGAAGATGATAAAGATGATGATGAGGAGGAGGGTGATGACAATGAAGATGATCATGATGCAGATGAAGATGATAAATATGTTTATGTTGATCAAGATGATGGTGATGATGATGAAGATGTTGATGATGCTGGTGATGGTGATGTTCAAATGATGATGATGATGATGATGGTGACATGATGGAGATGTTGATCTGATGAGGAAGATGATGATGATGATGGTGATGATTATGAAGATGTTGATGATGATGGTGATGGTGATGAAGATGATGATGATGAAGAAGATGATGATGATGGAGATGTTGTGCTGATGGGGAGCCTAGAGATGACAATGATGATGAAGATGGTGATGGTGATGGTGATGGTGATGACGATGAAGATTTTGATGATGATGCTGATGGTGATGATGATGAAGATGTTGACGATGATGGTGATGGTGATGTTTAGATGATGATCATGATGATGTTTAGAAGATCATGATGGTGATGATGATGGAGAAGATGACGATGATGGATATGTTGATGAGGAACCTATAGATGCCAATGATGATGATGATGATGGTGATGAAGATGATGATGATGGAGATGTTGATGAGGAACCTATAGATGCCAATGATGATGGTGATGACGATGAAGATGTCGATGATGATGGTGCTGGTAATGATGATGAAGATGTTGATGATGATGGTGATGGTGATGTTCGGATGCTGATGATGATGATGATGAAGATGATGGTGACATGATGGAGATGTTGATTTGATGAGGAAGATGATGATGATGATGATGAAGATGTTGATGATGATGATGATGGTGATGAAGATGATGATGATGAAGAATATGATGATGATGGAGATGTTGTGTTGATGGGGAACCTAGAGATGACAATGATGATGAAGATGGTGATGGTGATGGTGATGACGATGAAGATTTTGATTATGATGCTGATGGTGATGATGATGAAGATGTTGACGATGATGGTGATGGTGATTTTCAGATGGTGATGATGATGGTGATGATGATGATGATGATGGAGATGTTGATGAGGAAGGGAGAGATGACAATTATGATGAAGATGTTTATGGTCATGAAGATGATGATGATGGTGATGGTGATGATGATGGAGATGTTGAAGATGATGGTGGTGATGATGATGATGATGATGATGGTGAAGATGATGAAGAAGATGATGATGATGGAGATGTTGATCTGTTGACGATGAAGATGATGATTATGGTGATGATGATGAAGATGTTGATGCTGATGATGATGGTGATGAAGATGATGATGATGGAGAAGATGATGATGATGAAGATGTTGATGAGGAACCTACAAATGCTAATGATGATGATGATGATGGTGATGACGATGAAGATGTTGATGATGATGGTGATGGTAATGATGATGAAGATGTTGATGATGATGGTGATGGTGATGTTCAGATGATGATGATGATGATGATGATGAAGAAGATGATGGTGACATGATGGAGATGTTGATCTGATTCAAGGAAGATGATGATGATGATGGTGATGATGATGAATATGTTGATGATGATGATGATGGTGATGAAGATGATGATGATGATGAAGAAGATGATGATGATGGAGATGTTGATGTTGATGGGGAACCTAGAGATGACAATGATGATGAAGATGGTGATGGTGATGGTGATAACGATGAAGATTTTGATGATGATGGTGATGGTGATGATGATGAAGATGTTGATGATGATGGTGATGGTGATGTTTAGATGATGATCATGATGATGTTCAAAATATGATGATGATGATGATGGAGATGATGAGGAATATGATGATGATGATGATGATGATGATGATGATGATGATGGAGATGTTGATGAGGAAGGGGGAGATGACAATGATGATGAAGATTTTTATGGTGATGAAGATGTTCATGATGATGGTGATGAAGATGATGATGAAGATGATGATGATGGAGATGTTGATGAGGAACCTAGAGATGACAATGATGATGAATATGTTGATGATGATGATGATGGTGATGATGATGAAGATGGTGATGGTGATGAAGATGATGACGAGGAGGGTATCCACCTTATGTATATATTCGCAAATATCCAAGTCCCTATAGAAATCTCTCCCTTCGTTCGCCCTTAATCACAAACCCTATGTGCCTTTATCCCTCCCCCCTGCCCTCTCTATCTCACCTTGTATCCCTCTCTCCCTATCTCTTTCTCTATCTCTGTCCCTGGTTATGTCCCTCACTCCCTTTACCTCCCTCCCTCTATGTCGCTTTCTCTCCCTTACACCATCTTCATCCCTGCCACCCCACTGATTCCTCCTTCCCTATCACACACACCCACACACACACAACCTCCCACTTTCTTTGTCACTCACAAATCCCTCTAGTCTCTCTCTCCCCAACCACCAATCTCTCTCTCTCTCTCAAACACACACACACACACACATTATGTCCATTTCCATTCTCAAACCCATCCCCCCTCCATCCATATCTATCTCCACCTTTATCCCTCCATCCCTCACCCTACCTTCTCTCCCTCCCTCTCTCATCGCCTGTCTCTCTCTCACCTTCTATCCCTCCCTCATGTTATCTTTCCCTCAACCTATCCCAATATCTCCATCACTCCCTTTCTATCACACACTTTATGTCCCTTCCCACTCCTCTCATATTCTCTCTCTCTCTCTCTCTCTCTCTCTCTCTCTCTCTCTCTCTCTCTCTCTCCGTCACCACCACTCCCTGCATGTCTCCCACCAACACTTTCTGTCCCTCCCTTCCTATCTATTTATTTCATTTTATCCCCATCTATCTCTCACTCCCTCTAAATCCATTCCTTCCCATTGTCCCTCTCCCTCCCTCGGTCTATGTCTCCCCCCCTTGTATTCTTTATTTTTCTCTCACATCCCCCTTGCCTCCATCCATTCCCCCTTGTCACTCAAGTCTCACTTTCAACTTCTAACCCTATACCCTTGACCCTTGACCCTTCCCCACCCATTTTCAAATATTAAACAAAAATTCCCTTGAGTCTTCCACACCCCTTCTTTTTCAAGTATTAAACATGTATTTTATGATTTACATAACGCGAGCGCATTTTGGAACTATATAATGCGTACGCGTTATGTAGTTATATAACGTGTGCGTGTTATGTACATCTAAAAGTGCGGCAATATTTTTGAATTTAAACAGAACACGCTCGTGTTTTGTAGAGCCTAAACCAAGCCGAGTCACTTGCTCGCATGTCAACAATAATCCTATGTGTATACTTTGTAGTTTGCTTCGGTAATTCCAAACCTGTGCAATGTTAATGAAAAAACAAAGCTAATTGGGTATTTCTTCCAGTTTCTGGAGAAGCCTGTGCTTAGCCACTCGTTACAATATGCTACACACAGTCATTTTTGACGAAATCTTAGAAACAAATAGCATTTTTTCTGCAGATTCCAAATATGTAACTTTTATTTTGAAATATTAATTTTTCCTATTTTATTTCAATTTCTTTTCTGTCCTACTTCCTTAACTCGTGAAACACACTGTTAGTGATTCTTCCATAACTTTTTCAATTCTCGATCATTTCAAAAACAAATTGTATGGTGCACAAGAGGACACTAACCTCCATGTTCTATGAAAAACATGCAGATAGATTATTACCAACATACAGAGCATACGAGATTTATTGTCAACCCGAGAAAGTCTTTTATTTCAAAGGATAAATGCACAGTCTATGCTTAAACACCAAATCACTATAATTGAATACCTTTATCCTCTAACAACTATGTCCATCCCAAGAATCTGTGTAATCCCAATTGTCTTCTACATGCTATAATTTCAATTTCTCTCTACCATGTATCAACAAGAAATGATATAAGATTCAACTACAATTGCAGATAAAAAGAAATCCTATTCACATCCCAGAACAAGTAACTCACCTATTCAATCTGATCACTTTTGAAAACCATAAGCATAAACTGAATATTAATCGAGAAATTCAATTGCAAGGGATTGAGTTCAACTGCTCTAAGAGATTGAATTACAAGAATGAAAATCAACAATCATAACAGGAAAGATAAATTGCAAGGATTCATGGGACAACAATCTTAAACTGCAGGATGAACAAAGTTGTGTACAACTCTCACATGAAGTGCATAAAGAACGTTTCTTACTCAGTCGACTGTCACTCTGTACCACTTACCAATCTCAAGGAAATATAATCCTAATTATATTGCAAATCCACACTTACTACTGCGGCATACAAAGGAAATATCATTAACAAAACATCACACAAAAATAATTCGAAAAGTCCTATTTTAACTCAGTAATCTCTGTGGAAGACGAGCCCAGCCTTCACACAGAGATGTTGGCTGAACAATGTAAAACTCCTTTAACTCAGAGGCAACTCATTATGTTAACGAAAGAATGATTACACAAATTGCTTCCACTGCTAATACAATGAATGAATTCTCCATTGTTCAACCCCCTGGGTCGAGGTAGCTCCCCATATTTATACATGCAGATCATAACATCCAATCCTAATAACGGGCATCCATGAAGATCTCTGATCTTCAGGTGCCCTAAATAATACTATCTATTACAAACGTGGCATAGTAGAGACATAAAAAAATGTGAGAAAGTTGTTGATTGGCCCAGGAGTGGCGATCTTTCTAGATCACAATTATACTCGGGCAGCAATATATTAAAGATCTCCAATTATAGCGCATTCTATTACAGCTGCCCTGTCACAGCTCCGTCTAGGATGTTACATTAGAACCACGTGCCTTAATTGATGATCGGAGCCCCGAGGATCCTTTTAAGCAGCGAACATCCCTCCTTTCATGACTTGTTCAGCCCCACCTTCCTGTAGTCCACTTATCTCAAACTACTTTCATAAATCATAACATGTTAGCACAATTGAGAGATACATAGCCTTAATTATCACAATCATAAGCATTAATAAGATAAAGCAATGATCAGTCATACCTTGGCAGCTTGGGGGAATAAAGTGAGGACAACAGGTCTGATTAGCATGCTAAATGGTGCAGGACAGGGGAAGAAAAGGTGATCGAGGATGATTAAAAGGGGCCAATTCTGGGCTCAACATCTCCCCCCAACTATCCTGTTGCATGTCCTCATGCAACAACCTGCATCATTCGGAATCTGATTCCTGTACTGAGCTCTATTCATGGAGGGAGAAAAATTTGTAGGGAAACTTAGGCACCTCATCTGTCTTTAAAAAAAACCTCTGTGAGTAACCCAATACTTTCCAGCATCACTGCTCCTCTGCCCTAGTCAAGGAAAAATCCATATTATACAGTTTTGCTGGTCACCAAATGAGGGGGAATTTGAATTTCAAACCCAACCAATTAACTCCACTCTTCCTCGTACTTCCCACATAGCCCTTGACTCTGGAAAGTGCCTGCTTGAAATTCTTGAAACAATAAAGATCTCGGCTTCTAAATGTAGAGGAAGCAGCCTGCCATCTGTGCTTACTCCCTTCCAATGCTACCTGCCGGTGTCTGGAAATGTAGTTGGTGCAAGTGGAAGTCACTTTCTTCCTGCAGTCTCATTATATGCTGTGCCTGGGGAGGACTTGAAAGTAAATCTTAATCTGAGTCCAAATCAATGACATTTCTAAGAGGTAGAAGCACTGGTTCTTGTGGGACAGTGTCTTCCAGCACATCTAAGTCTACTATGAGAGTTGCTGGTTCTTGTGTAACAGCAACATCCTTTAGACTCTCTTCAGCAGCTACATTCATTGCTTTTAGAGGCACTGGTTCTTGTGTAACAGTGTCTTTTTCTTGGATAACCTGCATTTTTGAATTTGGTTCAAGAGTTGTTGGTTCTTGTGTAACAACAACATCCCCTGAATCCTCTTCAGCAGCTACATCCGTTACTTCTAGAGACACTGGTTCTTGTGTAATAGTGTCTTCTTTGTCCTTCTGCTGCTGAGATTGGATATCTTTCTCATTGTGCAGCTCCTCCTCCAAGATTTCGGTGTCACCTGAGGATTGTGTCTGTACCTGTTCATCCTCGCTCCACTGTGTATCGGGAATGATATCCATTCCAAGGTTATCTTCTAATTGAAATTCAGGAGTTACTACTGCAGCCTCCAAGGATGTTGGTTCTTGTGTAACAACATCCTGACTCGCCTCTTCATCCTCCTGTTGTTGCAATTCTTCTCCTATGAGCTCTGTGTCATGGGAACATTCTGGGGTTACAATCCAGATTTCTTCATTAAACTCCAGAGTGTCCTCTATCCCAGGTTCTTCTCCCATCTGTTCGGCCGATTGGACAAGTATACTCAGGTTTGCTGGTTTTTGTGTTACAGCACCCTGTTCAAGTTCATCAATGTCTTGCCTTTGTGGCTCAGCTTCTAAAATATCTGTGTCGTGGGAGCATTCTGGGGTTACAGTATAGAATTCTTCATTAAGCTCCAGAGTGTCCTCCATCCCAGGTTCTTCTCCCATCTACTCTATAATCTCTGTGTCGTGGGAGCATTCTGGGGTTACAGTATATTCTTTATCCCCATCATCATACATGATTTCATCCCTTAGCTCCTCTGTCACAGGATTGGTGGCAGCTTCAGCAAGGATGGTTAAAGATGCTGGTTCTTGTGTGACAGCATCTTCGTTTTCTGCAGCTTCCTCTATTGTGGGCACAGGCTGTTGTGCTGAGTAGGTACGAAGTATAATATTGTGGCCTGCCTCCTTGAAGATTTCTCCACAGGTGGGACAGATTACTCGTTCATCTTCCTTGCCAAGCTCGGTAGAGTTTGATTCCTCCAGTTGGTCTGCAGCCTCTACCAATGTATAAAATTTCCTTTCACCTTGTTTTCTACAGGTTTCCTTCCAGGTTTCCAATTCCCTTCGAAGTACTTGGAGGTCCTCTTTTAATAGTGTGTTCTCAGCCAGAAGTCCTTCAATTCTGGGTTCTTCCTCAACTGGCCTTTGTGGAGCATCCATTGGTCTCGGTACAAAGATCGGGAGCTCAACCTGTGCCTCTAAGGTTGCCCATCTTTTTCTGGCTGCCTCTGCTACTATAGCTGATCTAGTTCTTTTTCTTCTGATTGGTGAGGTTATGTTAAATTCATTGATTGATCTCTTTCTTCTCCTTTGTGGTGTTTTCTTTTTTGGAGCTGGTATATCGGGATTCACAGCTGAAGTCGAAGGAATGTTTTCTTGCTCCTCATGCTATTCTTATTCAATTAAAGTTCCTCCTCCCCACTCAGGTGAGGATTCAATAGTTACCAGCTCAATGTTTTCTTCTATTGCCCTGGCTCTGTCACCTTTAGGTTCACTTGTCGCAGCATTTAGTGCTGCTCCAATTTCACCTTCTGCTGTCAGAGCTGCCTTGTTGTCTGGGTTTTCCACAAGGTTTTTATCTACACCCTCCCCCAACGGCTTTGCTTGTGCCCCCAATTGCTCTTCTTCTAATGCAGTTTCATCCCCCCCAAATGGCTTTGCTTGTGCCCCCAATTGTTCTTCTTCTGATGCAGTTTCATCCCCCCCCAGTGGCTCTGCTTGTGCCCTTTTCTTTTGTCTGCAAAGTGTCCCCCACAAGGTCCATCATGACAGGCTTTCAGTATGTGAAAGATCTCATCTTCCCTTACACATCTCCTAATCTCAAGATCGGGCCCTGTGTAGAAGAGATGACCATTGAGCCAACAATACCTGGCACTTTGCTGGATGATTTTTCTCTTTTCTCATTTAGACATGTGTGGAGGGAGCTTTCTTGCAACCAAATAATTAGCGATGTCTGCATACCAAGGGGAATGAGCTGAAAGTGCGAATAGATGTTCATTTGGAAAAGAGTCCTCAATAGGCAAATTGTCATCACTGTTAGTAAAACGAGATAAAAAATCAGCAACAACATTTTCTTTTCCAGGTTTATCTATAATGGTAATATCAAATTCTTGCAATAACAAGAGCCACCTGGTCACTCTGGCATTGGTGACAGGTTTGTTCATTAAATATTTAATGGCAGAGTGGTCAGTGTGCACAAATGTAAGATACCCAGTAATGTAATGTCGAAATTTATTAATAGAGTAAACAATAGCGAGGAATTATTTTTCGGTAATAGTATAATTAAGTTCAGCAGGGGCTAAGTTTTTACTAACATAATAGATGGCATAAGGTACTTGACCATCCTGCTGCCCTAGTACTGCTCCAATGGCGGTATCAGAAGCATCTGAAGAAATGTGGAAGGGTAGGGTCCAATTAGGTCCCCTTAGGAGAGGAGCTGTGGACAGCTTCTCCTTAAGCTTATCAAACACTGTCTGGCATGCTTCACTCCATACAAACTGTGCATCCTTCATTAACAAAGAAAACAAACGAGAAGCAAGTTTGGAGAAGTTTTCTATAAACCTCCGGTAATATCCAGCATGTCCCATAAAACTTCGCACCTCTTTCTGAGTTGAAGGAGTCGGTATATTTTTTATCACCTTGATTTTTTAAGGATCCACCTGAATGCCATTGGTAGAGATGAAATGCCCTAATACCACCCCCTCACTCATCATCATATGGCACTTTTCAGTGCTTAATGAGAGCCGAGTCTGTTCGCAGCGAATTAAAACCTTCTTTAAATTTTCCAGTGCTTCCTCAAAATCCTTGCCATAGGGAGTAAAATCATCCATAAAGACTTCCATACTATCATTAACTAATTCAGAGAATATGCCAATTACAGCTCTTTGAAACGTTGCCGGTGCGTTACATAAACCAAAAGGAAGCACTCTGTAGGCAAACGTTCCCCAGGGACAAGTGAAGGTGGTCTTATCCTGGTCCTCAGGAGCAATCTGAATTTGGTTGTACCCGCTGAACCCATCTAGGAAGGAGAAGAACTTCTTCCCTGATAGGGTGTCAAGTACTTGGTCAATAAAGGGCAAAGGGAAATGATCCTTTTGCGTGGCTTTGTTCAGTTCCCTATAATCGACATAGGCCCTCCATTTACCATTTTTCTTGGGCATAATTACGAGTGGGGAAACCCACTCACTATCTGAAATAGGATATATAAATCCTGCTTCCAAAAGTTTATGGATTTCTTCCTTCACTATATCCCTCAAATTGGGGTTCATGCATCATTGGGGTTGACACACAGGCCGGGAGTCATTTTTAATATAAATATGGTGGGTACACAGATTAGAGGGAATACCCCTCATGTCTGTATACTCCCAGGAAAACGTCCCCTTGTGTTCCTTCAAGAGACCGATTAGGCGCCTCTGTTCCTCTAAGGAGAGACTAGGGTTGATATTCAAAGTCCTTCCAGGCTCTACCTCAATAGGGATACTTTTTGAATTTTTCAAAACTGGGATTATGTTTGTGTCACCAACTAGTGCTTCTTCCGTAAGATTTTCTTGTTCTTCCTTACCAAGGGTAATGTTCAGGATTTGATAGACCTCTTTATCCACTGAAGCGGGTTCACTAATAAAATTACTAATAGCATCGTCTTCTGTTTCGTTTTTAAAAGTTAAGGCCTTCCCTATAGTTAATAGTGGTTGAACATCCTCCTCCTCCTCCTGCTCTACCCAAAGGGAAGTTTCAGCCTCTAGACTTGGCCGAGCTGGAGGATATAGGGTGAGGTTTTTAGTCTCCATACCATCAGATATAGTCATGGACCCCGATCGACAGCTGATGCAGGCATTAGCTGTGGCCAACCAAGGCCTCCCCAGGATCAATGGGTGTCCCCCCAGCTGTGATTTTGGTTGTAATACCAAAAAGTCAGCAGGGTACTCCCATGAATCTACTGAGATGACAAGGTCGTCCAGAATTCCTTCGGGTCTAATGGTGGATCTGTCCGCCAATTCTAAAATGGTAGGGGTCGTTCTAAAATTAGTGAGTCCAAGCTTCTTTACAGTCTCAATTGTTATGACATTGATCGCTGCTCCTAAGTTGACTAGTACGTTGGGTATCTGCATTTGTCCTACATGTACAGTGACAGTAGGATTGCCAAGGTCGTCATACTTGGTCACAGGGGTTTTTCCTGTTATCAAAGTAGATAAATTCCCTATGACGTGAACAGTGGGAGGATCTTTGGGTTTCCTCCCTGGTTTCTTAGTGCACAGGTCCCGAACGGTTCTAGCATAAATAGGCACGTCTTGAAGAGCTTGAAGAAGGGGGATTTTGATGTAAAGATTCCTTAACTCTCCTAGGAGGTTAAACTGAGGTTGCCCCCCTATTTTTGGTAGCATTAGTCTCTCAGGGTATGGTGGTTGCCTTATCAGCTGGGTAGGCTGCGTATTGTCTGATTTCTCGTTTGATGTTTCAGCCGTCCCATCTAAGGGATGCTCAGCATCTTCAGTGATAGGAACTGTATTGGATGGATGCTGTGAACTCCCTCCTTCTTTATGCACAGAAGGTGGATCATCTTCTGTAATTACGGGTTCTACTATTTTCCTAGATCGTAGACGAATATCATTACAAGGTACAGGGGAAAGGGAGTAGGCCGACATATTGATAGTTTCCAATTGATGGACTGTTTTATTATTCGGGTTAGGATTAGGTTGGGCAGGCAGTTGAGGCCGTATTGGTATATTAGGGACAAAATTATTCTGCAGCTGCAGCTGCGACTGCTGAGGTGGGTATTGAGGATATTGAGGAAATTGAGGGTATTGAGGAGAATATGGTGACTGTTGAGGTGGAGGTGGTTGAGGAAACTGGTTCCCGAGATGGAAATTCCTCCATCCAGGAGACCACGACGTAGGTTGATGTGGTGGCTGTGTCCAGGGACTCCATGAGTTATAATTTTGCATTGCAGGTTGGGAAGGGTTCCACTAGGCATAATTTGAAGGGAATTGTGTATTCACATTTTGCATGTTATTATTCCAATTGCTCATATTATTCAAAAATGGAAACGAGTCCAGACTCATACCTTGATTTCGAGGCTGCCAAGGTTTCTTCTGTGCAATGAAATAGGCTGATTCCACTTCTGGAGTTGATGCATGCAGAACAGCGTTCACTTGGGGAAGTGAGGGACATTCTTTCATGTCATGGTTCAGCTCACACAGCTGACATACTTCTACTTTGTCAAGTGGGCATTCTTTCAGCGGATGATTCTTTCTACATCGGGGACAGAACACACCTAGTGTGAGATCCTCCACTGCCTGTTTTTGTTTTGCCTTCAGGACATTGATCTCCGAAGAGATGGAGCTCATCATTTCTGTTTTAAAATTTTCAAGGAGATTTCCTATCTTTGCACAGGTAGCTCCTCCGTTGGACGACTTCTGAGTTCTTTCGAAGACATCACGTTCCAGCTTATCCCGTTTGTCCCGCTTATTGTTCCTGGAAGACCCCCTGGAGTATCTCTTACATAGTTCCACAATCTTCCCAAAAGGTTCTTTGGAGATATCTCCCTTTCCTAGCAGGTTTAACATGTCTAAACAATCATCCCTGATCCCATGAAGCAAGATTATCTTGAGCACGTCCAGCCCCATGTTCGTCTGCCCGGCTCTTTGCACATTGTACAACAGCCTTTCTACAAAATCCTCCAGACTTTCGTCCTCCTTCTGCACCATTTTGAATAATTCCTCTCTTTTGTCCTTGGTGTTGCAATATTCCTGATATTTCTCCAGGAACACTTGTTTCATCTTATCCCAATTAGCAACGGTTCCTCCCCCAAGGCTCATGAACCAGTGTAATGCGTTGTCCTTCAGGGTGACAGGGAAAAGTTTTAGCTTTTGGGCATCGGTGACATAATCATAACTGCGATAGAGGATATCGAATTCAAAAAGGAATTCATCTGGATCTTCTGCCGCCCTTCCATGGAAGCGAGGCAACACTGATGGTGAGATGTTTTTCGTAGGGGCTGTCCCTTCTGGCTGCTGAATTGAAAATTGCAGTGTAGCTGTCGTTCCCTCAGGCAGGGAGTGATTTTCATGATGATAGTTTTCCACCATCGCCACTTCCTCGTCGGACTCGTGTCTGTTACTCATCTCCTCTTCTGTTTTCTCCTCTTCATTCGTTCCTGCATTCCTTTCCTTGTTTTTTCCTTCGTCCTTGTTTTGTTCCTGATCAGCAAACTTTTGGTGGAACTGCGTCCACTCTTCTTCAGTCACAGCCTTCCCGTAAATATGGTAGATCGGACCTCTACCAGCAAATTCAGTTGTAACAGCTGTGTCTTCCTCAGTTGTAACAGCAGGTCCAGTTGTAACAGCTGTGTCTTCCTCAACAGGGATATACGAGGGAGTCACGGCTGCTCGTGTATTCTCCACCGTGGATCCGGACGCTGGCGCCCTAGGATCAGCAGGGTTTCTTCTGATAGGATTTTCTTGACGACGAGCCCTGGTGGATGAATCAGTTCTGTCAACAAGATCGTCGATGAATGTCCTTCTGCCCAATGGTGGTCCTCTACCGCGACCCGAGCCACCTGCACTGTTAGTATTTTGTGGGGTTTTGGGAGTTGGGAGGTGATCGCGTTTTACCCTCCTCGTATTCAAGCGACCCGAATCATTTCAGTAAAGAAAAGACTGAATAGAAACAATTACCAGATGCAACTAATGATTAGTGTTTAATTTTTATCCTTCCCCGGCAACGACACCAAAATGTCGAGCACCCAATATGCAGATAGATTATTACCAACATACAGAGCATACGAGATTTATTGTCAACCCGAGAAAGTCTTTTATTTCAAAGGATAAATGTACAGTCTATGCTTAAACACCAAATCACTATAATTGAATACCTTTATCCTCTAACAACTATGTCCATCCCAAGAATCTGTGTAATCCCAATTGTCTTCTACATGCTATAATTTCAATTTCTCTCTACCATGTATCAACAAGAAATGATAGAAGATTCAACTACAATTGCAGATAAAAAGCAATCCTATTCACATCCCAGAACAAGTAACTCACCTATTCAATCTGATCACTTTTGAAAACCATAAGCATAAACTGAATATTAATCGAGAAATTCAATTGCAAGGGATTGAGTTCAACTGCTCTAAGAGATTGAATTACAAGAATAAAAATCAACAATCATAACAGGAAAGATAAATTGCAAGGATTCGTGGGACAACAATTTTAAACTGCAGGATGAACAAAGCTGTGTACAACTATCACATGAAGTGCATAAAGAACGTTTCTTACTCAGTCGACTGTCACTTTGTACCACTTACCAATCTCAAGGAAATATAATCCTAATTATACTGCAAATCCACACTTACTGCGGCATACAAAGGAAATATCATTAACAAAACTTCACACAACAATAATTCGAAAAGTCCTATTTTAACTCAGCAATCTTTGTGGAAGACGGGCCCAGCCTTCACACAGAGATGCTGGATGAACAACGTAAAACTCCTTTAACTCAGAGGTAACTCATTATATTAACGAAAGAATGATTACACAAATTGCTTCCACTGCTAATACAATGAATGAATTCTCCGTTGTTCAACCCCCTGGGTCGAGGAAGCTCCCCATATTTATACATGCAGATCATAACATCCAATCCTAATAACGGGCAGCCATGAAGATCTCTGATCTTCAGTCGCCCTAAATAATACTAGCTGTTACAAACGTGGCATAGTAGAGACATAAAAAAATGCGAGAAAGCTGTTGATTGGTCCAGGAGTGGCGATCTTTCCAGATCACAATTATACTCGAGCAGCAATATATTAAAGATCTCCAATTATAGCGCATTATGTTACAGCTGCCCTGTCACAGCTTCGTCTAGGATGTTACATTAGAACCACGTGCCTTAATTGATGATCGGAGCCCCGAGGATCCTTTTAAGCAGCGAACATCCCTCCTTTCAAGACTTGTTCAGCCCCACCTTCCTGCAGTCCACTTATCTCAAACTACCTTCATAAATCATAACATGTTAGTACAATTGAGAGATACATAGCCTTAATTATCACAATCATAAGCATTAATAAGATAAAGCAATGATCAGTCATACCTTGGCAGCTTGGGGGAATAAAGTGAGGACAACAGGTTTGATTAGCATGCTAAATGGTGCAGGACAGGGGAAGAAAAGGCGATCGAGGATGATTAAAAGGGGCCAATTCTGGGCTCAACAGCACTGACCCAAGTACGCTATATGTTCAGAAAGCAATCGAGGTTCAGAACGTACAAAGTTCATAACACACATTTTATGCTAAGGAAAGTTGGGATGATTAATGGGTGTCAAGGTCACGAATAGGGATCATGGTAATTCCATGTTGTGAGCCCACCTTGTTTTTAGTTAATAATATAGATTAACCTCGGTAAATGAAAGTCCCCTTATGGGAACAAGATGACATAGGATTATTACTTCTAAAAAGATGGTCATGATATGGAAGTATTTTTTTTGTTGGTAAGTGGTAGTACCCCCTGACTAGCAGGGTTCGACATTGGCTGAGAGACCACGAACCAGGGGCATCTAAGTTATCAAAATCACTCGGGGATCACACCCGCCCTGGACCGCACCAACCCTTAGCATGGTTGGATTTTACTATCCGCGGGGTTTCGAACCAGTGACCTTTCCGCTTAGGGGTGTCTTAACCATCACCCATCACTAACTATTCTACATCTCACGGATATCATGATATAAAAGTATGAGTAAAGGGGAATCATAATATTAAAACATAACTGAAGCCCAAATAGAGGATAATACCACCTGCACTCATCTTCGAGTCTAATGCAAAACACCAACTTATTTGGATGAGAAGGTAAGACTATTATAAGTGACAACAAAAGTATCAGAGTTAATTCGATGGTTACATCCGTCAAGCATGTACTATGTGAGAAAATAAGATAAACAATCATGTGAACTAGGTGTGAGTAGTAACATCACTAATCACACGACAAAAGACCAAAATCTGCATAAAGGAAGAAACAAAAAATATTTAGTGATTTTTGAAGGATGTTACAAAATCATCTAGACTATATATGAATATATTGTCATATCGTGAGTAACTCATGCATCATGTTGATTATTGAATTCTATGAGTTGACTTTATTTGTTTCAAGATTTTCTTCTATCCTCCAAATATGCTCTTCTCCACATGGATAACTCCTACCCCAGCCTTGGCATTGAATTTTATAGATGTACTTATTATTATTATTTATCACTATGTACTTTTACATTTTATAGGTGGGCCCTTTTACATTTTACAAATTGAGTTATGCCAACTTGTTCCTACTTTATATTTGGTATTGAATTCTATGGATGTACTTATTATTATATCATTATGTACTTTTTGCATATTGAGTTATGCCAACTTGATGTGGAAACCACTATGTATCTATCTACGTTCTTGTGGAATTTGATGTAACCTTCCATGCTAACCCAAGATTAATTAATAAAGTTCATCTTTTATCTATGTGCATGTGGAATTTGATGTAACGATCAATGCTAATGCAATATTAATTAATAAAGTTCACCTTCTATCTATGTGCTTGCGAAATTTGATGTAATGATTAATGTCATCCCATGATTAATTAATAAAGTTAGACACCATTTACTATCATTTAACATTGATATTTTAAAAAAATTCTTCATTATTACTATTTTGATTTGTGTTTTCAAGTTATGGCAACCACTATGAACCTCTCCATATTACAAGTTGAGTTATGAAAAGCTTTTTGAAAATAAATGTATCAATTAATTACATGGGAAGTTAAATTTTTTTTTGGAATAAATGTAACAATTAATGCCGTGCCATATGATGGATTTATAATAGTAACCTTCATTTGCTATCACTTAACATTTGGTGTTTTGCGATTTTTTTTAATTATTTTTATTTTTTGAGTCTAACAATTAGCTGCAAACCACAAATATATTATCAAATAAATGTTTTTGACCAATCATAAAATATAATTATTAAAATTTTAAAAATAATAAAAAATGATTTTTAATTTTCAAAATATTTTGTTTAATACATTCCACAAAATTATAATAATTGAGACATTTTATAAACTAAATAATAAGTCAGCTTTGTTTGAACCCTAAGTGAAAACCATAGTAGCAATATTCAAGTAGAATATTAAAGAAAAATTCTAATACACTAAAATACTTAAGGGGACATTTTATAAATACAAAAATATGCATTTTTGTCAATTTTTTTAATGTTGATTAAGTAATTTTGTTATTTATACATTTATTTAAAATATTACCTAGAATAATAGTTACAAATTTATTTTATGTGTTAAGATTTTACTTTGTTTTGTTTAGCAAAATCATTTTCTTATGTGATTTGAGTTTATATGTATTTATAAAAAAAATTAATATGTGATCAAGATACAAGTATTCTAGTTGAAATTCCACCTTTATCTTAACAAGTATTAATAATAGCATTTAATAAATCTTTAAAATATAAAATTTGTAAATATACTTAAGTATTTAGTAAACTTTAATATAATGTTTTTTCTCAAGATTTGAATATAGTAGCACCGTTCCATCATTCATTCATTTTTTAAGGTTTTTATTGAGTATTGAACTAGTTTGAACAACAACGAACAAACATTAAATAACGGTGCCTAGGTGATCCAGGTGGATATCGGTGGCCACCCACCTTTCCAACTGGCTCAAAACAGTTTTCTAGCAATTTTGGTAATGTACTATTTTTAGCAGTTTTTTGGGTCCTGAACTTCCGCGGCCATTTTGAGGCCCTAAACAACCTTTTTTGGCGATTTGGGGGGCCAACAGGTTACCGAGCGCCCCAAACAGAGATCGTATGCAAAAGTTACGACCCCAAGAAGTTGATGTACTAACTTACCCAAACGGGGCCCACACGAATTTTGGCGCTTCATCTCCTAGAGTTAGGTTTTTGGATGTCTAGGGTTTTTGACATTCCTGTTTATTGTAAAAGGCCTTGAGAGCCTCATTGTAACCATCTTCTTGCAAAATGAGCGCAGCCGTCACATCTCTTCTTAGAGATAAGCCGCCACCATTCCAGCAAGCTTGTTTTTCGCTGCATTTTACAGTTTTAGCTTATTTCCTTATTGAATAGAAAACCAGTTTTACTGTATCTCTGTTATTTTGTGTTAAGCATCTGATACGAATCTGTATTCATTTCATTCTGCTCATAAAATCCATATCGGTGGTATCAGAGCGGTCTGCTCCTTGTTGTCTTAATGCATGTCCCCAACGAGGTTAGGGTACAAAGAATTGGGTTTCGAGCTTGTTTCTCTTAAGAACAAAAGCTCTCGCATGCCCAAGCGACCTCTCATGGTAGGAGAAAAGAAAGATGACGGGACAGGAGATCCTATCAAAATGTTGCTTAAGGAAGCCCTCACGCAACAGAGGAATGAGATGATGGATAGTTTCGCGCAAATCCTTCAGCGACTACCAACAAGCGATGCATCTTCCTTGAGTGGAGGCGCCACCCCCTTCAAGGTACACATCAACTTCGATATTCCTATATTTGAAGGACAGATAGACGCAGATGCTATAGATAAGTGGTTGAATCTACTAGAAGGGTATTTTTCTTTCCATAACTTTTCGAATAGAGAAAAGATTACTTTAGCGCTCCTCAAAGCCGTTCCCCATGTCAAATATGGTGGGAAACTTTCTGCAAACAAAAGGACACAGAGGAAGCCTCATTATTTTCAGTCACGGCCACCTGGGAATCCTTTAGGGATGCTATTAAGGAACAATACTACCCTGTTGGAAGTTATGATGACTTGTATACCAAATGGACCACACTGCAACAAGAAAGAGACCAAGTAGTGCCAGAGTTCACAAATATCTTCCATACCTTGCGCACCAAGCTAGGTATCAAAGATTTAGAGTGACATCTGGTGCTCAAGTATCGCGGTGGTCTGCATAGATACATCCAGACTGAAATGGAATTTCTGGACATCTCTTCCTTGGGCGCGGCCTACCAATATGCCGTCAAAATCGAGCAAAAGCTCAAACAAAATATGCGACAATTTGGGCCTGGGAACCCCTCCCAGCAAAAGCCAGGAAAGGGCGGCCCCAACCCACAGAATAAAGGACAGAGCAAAGATGGACAGTATCAGGACAACCAATCCAAGCCGCAAGCAAATAAGGACACCAGAAAGATGAAGAAAGATACTAGGAAGTGGTGCGACTTCCATAAGAGCCCTTAGCATAACACTGCTGACTGTCGCTCAAAGCAGTCCCTAGTAGCCGAAGTGAAAGCATCTGAATCAGATGCGGGTTCTGACTCTGATTCTGAACCAGAAAGGGGAAGACGGATCATTAACGTGGAACCCAGTGACACCATTGCTACCACCAAGCTCCATCCTGATGAACCAAACGAGCCAGAAGAAGGAGAACGCCTCTTCCATTCACAGATGTGGGTAAAAGGCACCCCGCTGCACTTCATCGTTGATAGCGGTAGCCAGAAGAATCTCATCTCAGCAGAAGTCGTCAAGTGCCTGGCCCTGCCGACAATGCTGCACCCACAACCCTACACCATTGGATGGCTCTGCAAAGGAAGCGATCTCCGCAATAGCTGACAGTGTCGACCATCATATGGCATCAAGCCATTCAAGGACGAGGTATTATGTGATGTTGCTCCTCTCGAAGTTTCAGATGTTCTTTTGGGCCAACCTTATTTATGGAAACGTCATGCTGTATATGAGTCTAGGCCTCGTAGTGTTATTATTTCTTTGAATAGGAAATTGTACAGGATACCCAAGGCAGTCCCTCCTAGTGCTATTTCCTTGATCTCTGCCAAGCAATGCAGGAAGGTCATCTCTCAGACTGGGAAATTTGTCTTCTTCGTGATTCGCTCTCAGAGTGAGAGAAAGATCGCAGCCACATCTAGGGCCTCCGCAACCGATATCTCCACACAACAGAAGCAAGTGGATAAGGTGGTGGAAGGATACTTAGATATATTCTCCTCTCCTAACGGGGTACCTCTGCACTTCCAGGTCAAGCATCCCATCGATCTGACCCCAGGTGCACCGCTACCCAATGGGCCAGTCTATCGCCGCTCTCTGTTGGAAAACGAGGAGATCAAGAGGTAGATCCAAGAATTGCTCCATAAGGGGTACATCTGTCCTAGCTCATCACCTTGTGGGAGCCCAATTGTGCTGGTGCAGAAGAAAGATGGGCCCTGGAGACTCTACATTGATTATCGGGCCCTGAATAAATCACATTCCGCAACCGATACTTGATTCCCCAAATCAACGACCTCCTTGATCAGCTCACGGGAGCCAAATACTTCAGTAAGATTGATCTGAAGTCTGGCTACCAGCAGGTCCCAATAGAACAGATAGATGTATGGAAGACTGCCTTCAAGTCAAAAGAAGGTCTTTTTGAATGGTTGGTCATGCCTTTTGGTTTGAAAAATGCTCCAACAACTTTTATGAGGATGATGGATGATATCCTACAACCTTTCACCAATACTTTTGTAGTGGTGTATCTGGATGACATCCTCATCTACAACAAGACTTGGGAGGAACACTTGCAGCATATTCAACAGGTTCTGCACACCGTGTGGCAGCACAAACTATATGAAAACTTGGAAAAATGCTCCTTCGGCATGGATAGGGTCCATTACTTAGTCTACATCGTTGATCGACATGGTGTGCATTTGGATCCAGCCAAGATCCAAGTCATCCGTGACTGGCCAGCCCCAACCACACTCACTGAACTTCGGAGCTTCTTGGGCCTCTCCAATTTCTATTGCCGGTCCGTGCTGGGATTCTCTCATATCGCATGGGCCCTCAGCCAAGTGACTAGGGGTGGTGGTAAGGAAAAATTTGTGTGGGGCCTGTACCAACAACAAGCCTTCGATGACTTGAAGAAGTGTTTATACTCATCGCCGGTACTCTCATTACCAGACCTACAACATCCCTTTGAGATCAAGACAGATGCTTCAGATTATGCTGTGGGCGCCGTTCTCACTCAACACGGCCACCCCGTGGCATATCATAGTGATACACTATCAGATGCTGTCCGTAAGTACCCTACCTACGACAAAGAAATGTACTCCATCGTACAAGCCTGCCGCCAGTGGAGACATTACATTCTTGGGAAGGAGACAGTCATCCACACTAATCACAAGCCACTACAGTTCATGCAGACCCAAGGAAAGTTGCAGAATGTCTGCCATCAAAAGTGGTCAACATATTTACAACAGTTCCACCTCAACATCAAATATAAAACAGGGAGTACCAACCGAGTTGCTGACTACCTCAATCGACCTCTAGTCATGACACTCACCACGGTGCTAGACTCTTGCGGGCACGAGACCTCCGGATGGCCCCACCTCTACGAGACAGACCATGAATTCTCCACCACCTATCAAATGTTGTGCACCAACTCAGTGGTTGCTAATTTCCATCTTCAGGATGGGTTGTTGTGTCGTCTGGGCCATCTCTACGTTCCATCAAGCGAGCGCGCGAAGCTGATTTGGGAAGCTCACTACAGTCGGGTGGCAGGACACTTTGGCGTCGAAAAGACAGTGGCAGTGCTGCAGAAACATTTCTACTGGCCGAAACTTCGACAGGATGTCGGCAAGTATATCAGGACCTGCACCGCTTTCACTATTGCCAAACCGACCACTAAGAAACAGGGCCTATACACCCCTCTGCCTACTCCTGACAATCCGTGGGAATCCATCTCAATGGACTACATGTCGGGCCTCCCATCCACTAAGAGGGGAAACGACTGTGTTTTTGTGGTTGTTGATCGCTTTTCCAAAATGGCGATTCTAGCCGCCAGCAAGAAGAACATCACATCAGAAGCCACTGCCAAGCTCTTCTTTGAACGAGTATGGGTACATTTTGGGATCCCACAGACCATTATCTCAGACCGTGACAGTCGGTTCCTCAACTCATTCTGGTCGAGCCTCTGGTCACTGCTGGATACCAAGCCCACCAAATCCACTGCCTTCCACCCCCAGACCGACGACCAAACCAAGATTGTCAACCAGATGGTCATACATATCCTGCGCATGTACAGTTCAACACACTGCCACACATGGGATGAGAGTCTTCCCTATGTCCAACATAGCTACAACCGAGCCCTGCATAGCTCAACTGGGCACAACCCCTTTCAGGTGGGGTTGGGATTCCAACCATTGGGCCCCATGGATGTTGCACTTCCCCTTGCGACCACCTTGGCCGACTCGTCCCCAGAAGCTGACAAAGCCGCTCGGTTCATTGAACAGATCTAGCATATCCTCCAACAGGTTCAGGATATTCTACAGAAGTCTAATGCTAAGTACAAGCAGCACCATGATTAATATCGGGTGCCACATAAGTTTCAGGTGGGCGACAAAATTTGGTTGCATTTGCAGAAAGAACGCCTTACAGGGCCCCATCGAAAGCTTCTCCCACTCCATTATGGGCCATACACCATCACCAAGGTGGTGGGTGACAATGCTTTTGAGCTCAACATTCCCCCCTTCCTTGGTCTGCATCCAGTCTTCAACGTGGCTCTCCTTCGACACCTCAGAGATAGCAGAGAAGTTGACACCAACAGAGCTCAACCCTGACTGCCTACAACAAGCATCTAGTGATGATATTGCAGACACACAGACCAAGGGCACTCAACATCAAAGGATCCAGCTTTATCGAGTTGTCAAAGCAGGGCAACTCCTGCACCAAGGCAAGTGGCTCACCCGGGGCCAAATTCAGCAGAAATTTCCTCATCTGATGGGGTAACTCAACGTAATGGAGACCATTGCTTCCTAAGGAGGGAGGATTGATCCAGGTGGATATCAATGGCCACCCACCTTTCCAACTAGCTCAAAACAATTTTCTGGCAATTTTGGTAATGTACTATTTTTAACAGTTTTTTGGGTCCTGAACTTCTGGGGCCATTTTGAGGCCCTAAACGACATTTTTTGGCGATTTGGGGGCCCAAATGGTTGCCTTTGGCATGCATGTAGCTCCACTTGAAAGTTGTAAATCTCAGATAGAACTTTCCAACGGGCTACCAAGCGCCCCAAACGAAGATCGTATGCAAAAGTTACGACCTCGGGAAGTTGATGTACTAACTTACCCAAACGGGGCCCACATGACTTTTGGCACTTCATCTCGTAGGGTTAGGTTTTTGGATGTCTAGGGTTTTTGACATTCCTGTTTATTGTAAAAGGCCTTGAGAGCCTCGTTGTAACCATCTTCTTGTGAAATGAGCGCAGTCGTCATATCTCTTCTCAGAGATAAGCCGCCACCATTCCAGCAAGCTTTTTTTTCACTGCATTTTACAGTTTTAACTTATTTCCTTATTGAATAGAAAACCAATTTTACTGTATCTCTGTTATTTTGTGTTAAGCATCTGATAAAAATATATATTCATTTCATTCTGCTCATAAAATCCGGATCACCAGGTAGAACAAACAACTAATATTTTCTGTCGCTGTTTTGTGGTCCACGAGATAATAGAAATTAAAAGCACAAATCTTTGTACACAAAAAGTTAACCTCATACATACTTTAACATAAATTCTTGAATTGACAAATCGATATTCAATATCACTTAATAAATTTTATAACAAAATTTAACATATAAATAAATAAAATATAAATATTTGTTACTTAAGCTTCATAGGGAGAGATACATTGTGATTGTTAATTGGAGTTTTATCTATGATATCCATGAAATCTTGTCATATTTTCAATCCCTCGAGTGAGGTTCATCACTATAACAAAAATGCTGCAGAATTATTGTATCCTCTTGTTTTAACCATAAATATCCTTTGCAACCATTATTGTATCCTCGGTTTAACCATAAATATCCTTTGCAACATTTACATGATTTTTACATGATTATAGTTATTATTTGTATATATACCCTCAACTTACGTGACTATTAAACCAACCTCTTAGAATATGAATTAACTAATTCAAGAGTCATCTATAGGCACGCTTCTCCAATATTTCAAAAACAATTTCAAGGAGTATATAAGAGAAGTAATTAAAACCACATGAACTTGAAGGTGAAGGTAGACCTACATATACTTATGTAGATTATGAGAAATGTAAATTTTTTTATCTATGAAGTTATGCTTTTTATTTTTATTTTTTTAAAGCGAAAGTAAACTATAATAATTATTTTTATATACTTATGTTGATTATGAGAAATGTAAATTCTTTTATATATGAAGTTATGTTTATTTTTTTAAAGTGAAAATAAACCATAATAATTATTATGTTTAATTGATTATTATAAATTAGGCTTTGCTCAGAGTTAGGTCATTATCCTTCTTAAAGTAATTAAAATTATGTGTTTTAATGTTTGTATTGCCTCGTCAAAAGTCCAATTATCCATTTTTTCATGACATTCACTTAAATTTTCATAGAAAGTGTGTTCTTGATATTTGTATTCAAATCATAGGTTGTTCCGTGTGCACATGGGATTAGATAAACTCCCTTGTATAAGCGTGGGCTTATGAGATATTTCATCCATATTAATATATTTTCCGAAGTTGGTTAGAGGAAAGAATAGAATATTGTTTTGATGCATCCTTTTCCTTTTAATTTTGACTATTTTATTATTTTATTAGTGGTTATATATATATGTGTGTCTGCTAGGAACACTTTCTATTCAGTTTTGATACTCACAAGTATTACCTTGATATCTCAAAAATATCATGAAATATTTATTAATATGATATGTATTATAAGAATTTATTTTGTATATTTTATACACTTTGAGTAGACTTGTTATCACATATATTGTAGCTGAAGCTACCATGAAGCAATAGATTCTTTTTTATTTTCTAGTTAGTGTCAGTCCCAGATGTGTTGAGCATATTCTTCCAATGATCATCGATGGTAAAGCTACCCAGAGTCATTTATATTGATCAGCAGCGGTATCCCACGACATGAATTAGTCTTGGATGACCCATTGAGACATACTTGTTGTAGCCATGGTTCACTTAGTAGATTAGTAGAGCATGCAACTGGTACATTTCCCTTTCCCCATGAGTAGTCATATTTAGTTTAATGATGATAATCAGAGACAGGTATATGGTCAGATAGGTATATGTGTGTATTTGGGTGCTACTAAACTGTCTTGCTCATCTTATTAGCCTTAACTTGATATGGTAATTAATTTTGGTGATTATGTATTGAGTGATCTCATAGAATTGTTATTATGATGAGATCTATGATTTTAAATTTTAAGACATTTTTATATTCTCACTAGTATTCCCTACCTTATGGAGACTTAGCCTTGCCTTTGCTATGTATGGCATCACCTTTTCACTGTTTCCGTCTAGCTAGTATCTCCCATCTTTTGGTTTGATCCCTCACTTGAGACTTTGACTTATGAGATTGAGGAGATTTCCCCACTTTGACCTCTGTATATGATAGACTCCATGTTTTTTTGTGTCTCGGCTCTGAGTTGTGTGATAGAACTTGCAAAGCATTTACCCTTCTGGGTCGAAGGAACCCGTCGGTGTTGTGTCCGAGCCTAGGTATGTTGGGATTCTGAATCCTTGACCTCTATGTTCAGTTGCCCCCAATGTTTGGTCCCAATTGTGGATGATTTCCACTAGTTAACCCCATGCTTCACTTCTGGGCCAAGAGTACCCACTGTTGTTATGACATGAGCTAAGACTAGCTAGGTTCCCGACTTGTGTGTAACATCCCAAAAATTTCATAAAAATTAAAAAAAAAATTTGTGTAGTAATTAATGCTAAAACTCGATATGCAGAACGATTATTAATAATAAATTAATCTTTTTAATAACATAGTAGTCATGTTTATAATGACGACACATACTTATTCACAAACAGTCGTCCGTTGTGTCAATGTGTTGTATTGTCGTAATACTCCAATTTCCTTATTTTTTGGTCGTAACCCACCTTTGAATAAATGCATCTTTCTTTGTTGTCTGATTGTTTGCTGTCAAATTCAAGATTGACATCAATCTACAACTATTCATTTTTTTTAAATATAATGATTATGATTTCTAACCCTTTTCTTTTCTTTGTTGAAGGGGTCCTAAAGGTACCCCGAGGCTTACTTAGCTATTATCTAGCTAACACATATACTATTCCTATACAACACTGCAGGTAAGAAAAGTACTGTCCAGGTTTTTAAGAGTTTGGCAATCGAAGATTTATATGTTGTACATCAATCACTAGTAGATTTGAACCCAAAATACAACGAGAAAATTCGACGAAAAGGACTGTGTCATCGGATTTCACCTTCAAAATTACGAAATTTGATTATTTTTTTTAAAAATTGATCGAAGGGTCCTTCAGATATCCAACAACCCTTGGATATCCGATGAGTTCCATGGAATAGTGACCAATGCCGTTGGATATCTGACCTAATATTAAGCCTGTGGATGTAGGATATCCGACAATATATTATGGTCTTGGCCGTCGGATATCCGACAGAATGTGATGCCTGCGAATGTCGGATTTATGACAGCATATCATACCCTAGCATGTCAGAGATCCTACAGCTACTCTCCAACGGTAACTAAATTCAAGTCGTTGGATATCTGACGGAAGGTTATATTTTAAAACCTATAAATTTTGAAATATTCCGACATGTTTGCTATACAAGCGATGGTTTGCGGAAGTTTTTTTATTCGGTAGACTGTTTTTCGGCGGACTGTTTTTCAATATTTCCATTTTTTTTGGTGATTAAAACAAGCGAAGTGTGGAGATTTATTTTCTAAGATCGATAATCTTCATTCAAGCTCGTTACGAGAAAATGTCAACTAGCAATATTCCTGATGCACAAGAACAAAATCGACAATTGCTTGCTAGATTGTGGGAAGGAGTGAAAAGAAGAGGTGATGGTAAATGCTATTGTCCATGTAGTCAATGCAGGGACTTTAAGAGGAGAATAATTTCGATCACAGTAGCTAGAAAACATTGTAGGAAACATGGACACGCTGATGGAGAACATGAATATCATCCATTTATAAATTTTGCATTATATATGTTTTTATTTTGATTACTTTTCTAAATATATGTATTATTTTAATATTTCTTATATTAACTTTTATCTATTAATCATGGTTTCAAAAGATGGCCCACCACCTCCACTCATCTTCGAGTCTAATGCAAAACACCAACTTATTTGGATGAAAAGGTAAGGCTATTATAAGTGACAACAAGTATTAGAGTTAATTCGATGGTTACATCCGTAAGCATGTAATATGTGAGAAAATAAGATAAGCAATCCTGTGAACTAGGAGTGAATAGTAACATCACTAATCACAAGACAAAAGACCAAAATGTGCAAGAAGGAATAAAAAGAAATATTTAGTGATTTTTGAAGGATATTACAAAATCATCTAGACTATATATGAATATTTTGTCATATCGTGAGTAACTCATGCATCATGTTGATTATTGAATTCTATGAATCGACTTTATTTGTTTCATGATTTTCTTCTATCCTCCAAATATGCTCTTTTCCACATGGATAACTCCTACCTCATCTTGGGCATTGAATTTTATAGATGTGCTTATTATTATTATATCACTATGTACTTTTACATTTTACAAGTTGGCCCTTTTACATTTTACAAATTGAGTTATGCCAACTTGCTCCTACTTTATCTTGGGTAGTGAATTCTATGGATGTACTTATTATTATTCAAGGAAAAAGCACACCACGTAGTCTTTGCAAACTTTGCAGAAATTTACTTCGTATTTATGTGTAGTTAACTTAGTAGAAATTAACTTCGCATGAATGGAACTTTGCACTTCACGGAAATTAACTTGGCGCATATTAATTTCGCATACTTCGCATAGCCTAATCTTAAACAAGTTTTTACAATAAAATGTAAACAACTTTTACCACTGTGAAATATTGGAAATCTTGATTTCTTTTACACACAGTAAATGTAAACAAGATTTACACAAGTAAATTGGAGAAGACGTGCGCAAAGCAATATTTAACATTCTTGAGAATGAATACATAACACTATGGACTTATATATAACTGCAGTAAAACATAGTAACTTGGCTAAATTACACAGAGATGATATTTCACCTTCACAGAGCTTGAGCTCTTAAAACACTTCGCAACTATGATCTTGCGCTTACAAACACATTGCGAACCTATCTTTCTTCTCCTTTATCTCTTCTTCTGTTCCTTTCTGTTCCTCTGCATCTCTATATAATTTCCTATCTACTTCTTCTTCTATTTATACACAAACTTGACAACGCTTCACTTGGAAGCTACAGGGTTACATTAAAGATTGAAATAAATTTCTACCTAAGAAATTCTTGACTTCCAGAATACAGACATAGTGACATAAATACTAGGAAGTGTGCAAGAAGCCTTATGACAGACTGACTAAGTATCTGACATATCTGCGCTTTTGCGGACTGACAAAATGACAAAATGACTGACTGAGTGACTAACAGAACCAACACATACTAGATACGGAATCAACTCTTAATTACATTTTTCCAACAATTATATCATTATGTACTTTTTACATTTTGACTTATGCCAACTTGTTTTGGAAACCATGTACCTATGTGCTTGTAGAAATTTGACGTAATGTTCCATACTAGCCCAAGATTAATTAATAAAGTTCACCTTCTATCTATGTGCTTGTGGAATTTGATGTAACGATCAATGCTAGTGCAAGATTAATTAATAAAGTTCACCTTCTATCCATATGCTTGTGGAATTTGATGTAATTATTAATGCCACCCCATGATTAATTAATAAAGTTAGCCATTATTTAACATTGATATTTTTTAAAATTTTTTCATTATTGCTATTTTGATTTATGTTTTGAAGTTACGGCAATCACTATATACCTCTACATATTACAAGTTGAGTTATGAGAGCTTTTTGAAAATAAATGTATCAATTAATTACATCACAAGTTAAATTCTAAGGACTTTTTTTGGAATACATGTAACAATTAATGCCCCACCCTGTGATGGATTTATAAAGGTAACTTCCAATTCTTATCACTTAACATTTGGTGTTTTGCAATTGTTCTTAATTATTTTCATTTTTTTAGGCTAATAATTAGCTTGCAAACCACAAATATATTATCAAATCAATGGTTTTGATCAATCATAAAATATAATTATCAAATTCTTAAAAATGATAAAAAATAATTTTTAATTTTCAAAATATTTGGTTTAATACATTCCATAACATTATAATAATAGAGAAATTTTATAAATTAAATAATAAGTCAGCTTTGTTTGAACAAGAAGTGAAAACCATAGTAGCAATATTCAAATAGAATACTAAAGAAAAATTCTAATACACTCAAATAAGTCTCAAATAAGTAAGGAGACATTTTATAAATATAAAAATATGCATTTTTGTCAATTTTTTAATGTTGATTAAGTAATGCTGGTTACTTACATATTTATTTAAAATATTACCTAAAATAATAGTTACAAATTTGTTTTGTGTGTTAAGATTTTACTTTGTTTTGTTTAGTAAAATCATTTTCTTATGTGATTTGAGTTTATATGTATTTATAAGAAAAATAATATGTGGTCAAGATACATTTATTCTAGTTGAAATTCCACTTTTATCTTTATAAGTAAACATTAATAATAGCATTTAATGAATCTTTAAAATATAAAATTTGTAAATATATTTAAGTATTTAGTCAATTTATGTATGGTATCTATACATTCACACAAGTTCGAATTCCAAATTAATTTCCATATAAAAACTACCAATGCGACCAAATATTATTACTATGACAAAAACTATATTCTCTACATGACAAGGACTAATAACTAGCAATTTCCCTAAGAAGGTGCAATAATACTCCGATATGTTGTTGTTGGAGAGTAAAAAAGGTTAAAAAAAAAACTAAAATCCAATTGATGTAGAAATAACTTTGTACCTTGAGGAAACCAAAAACAAATTTTGGGCTCTAGGAAACACCAACATCTTGAGCTCCAATTGATGGTTGATCATGCTGTTAAATGAAGAAACAAAATTGAGTCAAAATCATATTTGCTTGTAACCTTTAAATGTTTGATTCTGAATGTCATAAAAAAAATGTTAAAGGAAATAAATTTTAAAAGCACGAGTTTTTTCCAAGGGTGAATGAAAACAAATATAAGAACAAAATATTTTAAAAACATGCACATTTATGAAGAGAACAAACAAAACATTGAATAAAAGAGAAACCACAAATAAGTATAAATTATGAAAACCAGAAAATTATCTTTCAATTCTATTGTTGCCACGTATATACTCTAAATGGCTAGTACTTTAACATGATGGCATCCTTGGTATCCTGAAATTCAGGAATGTAGCTAGCCAGTTGATAAGACTAAAACCGTGGTTCTTTGCACCTCCATCAAGATATTTACCATCCATCCCATAAAATAAGAACTAGCCTACTTAGTAGGAACAAAGCTAATGAGAAAGCTAATAAGTGGTAAATCTTGACAATGTTCCTTGATAAGTGGTAAATCTTCATAGCTCTAGGATTGGATTAATAATTCTACAAGTAACGAAATGTAATAGGAATAATAATATTAAATTGCCTAAATTTGACTATACTTTGGTGCGAAGTTAGATACTTGAAGTCTATGCTTGAGCCAGATAGATATACTCAAGTCTATGCTTGAGCACATAGAGTGGGCTATTGTATAAGTACATGTGTCCTATTGACAAGCTCTAAAATTCCTACATTAGCGGTTGCTTCTCCTTAAGTTTTCCAATCGTATGATTAATACATTGTTTGACACGAACAATCATCTAGTATCAAATTGGTATTGTCAGATAATATTAAAAATATTAATTTTTCCTTAACATTAAGTACAGAGAACATTGAATGTTGTAGTATCAAAAAAAGAAAAGAGGAAGACTATTTCAACTACACCCTTACACATGTAGATAAAGTATATAAATAATAACCATTCATTTACAACGCACTTTCAAGGTGGAATATAGTAAAACATGAATGGGAAAAATATGACAGAAAAGGAAAAAGCCTTGATTAATTACATTCACATAAATAGTACCATTATACCATTATATAGTACAAAAAAGAATGTTTCCTTATGAATAGTTTTGCTCTAGGTAATCTCATCCATATCACCTAGTCACCATTTAGGATAAATGACTAATATCCTAAATAAGGAATACAAATAAAGGTGACAACATTAATGTTTTTATTGTCAGGTTAAGCCATAGGGTTAACATTTTCCCCTTCAATCACAAGTTTATGTATCTGTATCAACTTAAGCAATAAACACTAATGCTAAAGTTGATATGATGGATCTTTCAGAAGCCTTCACATGTGCTTCAATGAAAAAATTGTCTGAAAAAATCGTCAAATTGGATGTTGAATGATTCATCTGAAATGAGATAGAAGAGAGATGAAATTTTGGAGTGAACAACTGCCATGTCTAAACATTCCCTATCTGCTTGACAATTCCATTATTTTCCAAGTGATTTAGTTACAATAGGTTGGTGTCTTCTGCTAATTATTGAACATATAATATCACCATTCCACAATCAGTGAATCCTTGAATTGCTCTCTGTATATTTCGACATTGTTATATGTTGATAAACATCCCAATTCATTATGTAATTGAGTCTGCCAGATCTTCAAACTTTTTGTTGCCTTCTTGGCAATTTGGAGTCTGCCATCTACATACGTTTTTCCATCTTCATAATATTGTATTGGAGTTTTCTATCTACAGACTTTTGTCCATATTTAGAGCTTTGTTTTAGAGTGTGATAGCTATAAATTGTTGTCCATATTCAAAGATTTGTTTAGAGTCTTCCATCTATAGACTTTTGTCCATTTGATTTAAGTACTCCCCCCATTAACTTGAAAGAGAGTTTTTCTAATGTACCCACCCTTAAGATGCAAGAGAGTACAATTTAGATTTCAAGTCAAAATGGGCATGTGGAAACAACCACATGTTATCTCATCTCATGAGGGCCATGCTCAAAAGCTATGCCATAAGGGGAGCATTGGAGTTATATACTATCAAGTACAAAAATATTATGTGCTGTAAGATGAGTCTTGACTCAAGATTCAATTCTTCTGCAAGACGAATGTAATTTCTTGGTTGTTGATGTCCATTTCCAAAGATTGATCCACCCATAATGAACCTTTAATCTTGCAGGATTATTTCTTTTGGAACATTTTTTTGATGCATGATTACACTTGCCACAATGCTAGTAGGGATGGAGATAAAAACATTATGTCTCCAAATGACCAACTTGATTACAATGCTGGCATTTAGGATCTTCTTCAATGTGTTTTTTATAACCTTCTTTATTAACTTATGGAGCTTTCAAATGTTCATGAATGAATCCTGCACTCACAAATTGAATTGGTTTGGAATAGTCTGGAATATGAAAAGTCACATCCTTTTCATATCCAAGTCATATTCTGTACTTGTTGCTGATTTCTTCCCAAGGTCTAATGATGGGCTTGGAAAGAGTATTTCGAATCGATTGCTTCATAATCTAGGAAGCTTGATTGACTACATATTGTTGCACTATTGAAATGTTTTATTCATTGAACTCAAAATAAAATGCTTTAACTATAGGTTCATAGATAGCTTCATCTTCATTGGATAATGCTTTTGGATTTGCCCCATTGAATTTCTTTTGCACTCTTTATTGATCAACAACATCATCATCATCGATATCATCATAGAGAGGACTGTTCTAAACAAAAACTAGTTTAGAATGTTTTCGATGCTTGAGTTGATTGAAATCATCCTCTTCAAAATTGTTTATCAAGGATTCCTTCTCATCACTAGATAAGGAATCAACAGTCATACTAGTCTCTTTTTCACCATTTTGTACTAGGTCATCTGTATGACAAGTAGCATTAACTCTATGACAACTTGCATCAACATGTTGAATTAGATCACTTGTGTCACAAGCTTCATCGATCATTTCCTTTCTAAGCAATTTTAGTTGAAGAAAAGTAATCACTTGCTCCTTCATTCCAATATTCTCTTGAAGTTCAACAATTTGATTTTCAAAATTTTCTAAGGCTTCTTGAAGTTCTTTGATCTCTTGATTAACATTTTCTAATCACTTTATGCCTTTACCCATTGTCACGCTCGCTTGAACTCGCTTGTTTTCATGATCGATTGTAATCTCTTGCTTGTACTTCACGCTCACTTGAACTTTTGAACTCACTCACTTGATTTTGTTTCTAGAAAGATGAGGGTGTCAGATACCACCGAAAATGCACCCAAGTTTGTTATTTTTACAATGATATGTTTGATGACAAAGACCTTGCTATTCCATTTAGGTAGGTTTGATTTGGAAAAATCAATTACAAATTCAACCACTCAAATATTTCAAATTTTGACTCAAATATTTCAATCTAGACTTGGAAAATCAAAGTCTAAATCAAGTCCTAGGTGTAGGGTTCAACCGAGAATGCAACTGTCATTTACAACACAATTCAACACTGACTTAACACTTACAAAAAGAACTATTTCAAGAATACAATGAATGTTGATCCCGAAGTTGAATTGACTGGAATTAATGTTGATGTTGAATTGTTGTTGCTTTGATTACTAGCTAGATTTTCCCACTTGCTTCAATATTCTTTAACATTGCATGATTTAAGATTGGCATTAATTTGTGCATGAATTGCATTTAGTTACCTAGTACTTTGTGTGTGTAATTAAATGTGTCCCAACTAGACAAAAAAGAGCCAGTAAACAATCAAAAAAATCCTCCATCATACATATACACAATGTCCTTAAACCCCTGTATTTAAACATAATGTCCTTAAACCCCTTATTCAATTTCAATGTGGTCTAAAATATAAACCCAAAATAAAATGATTTTATTAAAAAAAAATGAATATTACCAAAAAAACTTGCAAGATAAATCATAAGTTTAAGCTATTTTTAACAAAAACTTTTGATCACTATAATACTTATACTTATGATAATATTCTTTAATACAAGATAATGCCCAAATTGCTCTCTTTTTTACAATGTGATGATTACCAAAGCATTAAAAAATGTTTCCATTTCCAAAGCTTTTATGTTTTTGTCTTAGCTCTACATTATTTTCTTTTTGCATTTGAAAATTTTCACAATCACCTTATCTTTTTTTTTCTTTACTATCTTTTTTAAAGTAATAAATGATCTTCTCTCCATTTTTTTTTTTAAGAAACCAAAAATAAAATGTGCTAAACATGGAAGCATTCAACGTGGATTTCTTCAAAGAAAAATCATAAGTTTAAGCTCTTTTTAACAAAAACTTTTGACCACACAATGATACTATTATGATAATATTCTTTAATACAATGTAACTTCCAAATTCTTCTTTTTGCAATTACCAAAGCATTAAAAAATGCTTTCATTTCCAAAGCTTTTCTTTTTTTGGTCTTATCTCCACATTATATTCTTTTTACATTTGAAAATTTTCACAATCACCTTACCTTTTTTTTTTCTTTATTACCTTTTTTTAGAGTAATAAATTATCTTCTCTCCACTGAAACAAAAAATAAAATGTGCTAGATGTTTTGGCATTTAGGTGGGCTGGTTTGAGGTTTGAAGGAAGCATTAATACTTATTTAGCACGCCACCATTTACTCCTTTTGTCAGTTGCAGGTGAAAGTGGATGTATGCCAAATTTAACTTGTCGTGGTGGCTTTATTTAAAAACATTTATATCGATCCTCAATCTTTTGAAGGCCGCACCACTCTTTTCTGGGTTGCTAAGCTGTCTCCATTCTCTATGCTAAAAACATGTGTTAATATTCCAGCTATCAAAGCATGCCACCGAATCTGTTGTGGAATCAATTTTGAACCAGATTTTCACTTTTCACTAGATCTTTGTTTTCCACATTGAATTGACCTTCTTAACAGCTGAAATAAAAACAACGTATCTGAAATTCAGAACTGCATGGAAGGAATTCGAACTGGACTATTTACATTGATGAAGACATATCATATTCTTTTGCAGTCGATTCGTTGTTATGCGAGTTGATTTTGTTGAACAACATATTCACTTGTTAATCAAATTGCTATCGGCAGACCTTAGGAAATTTTTGTACAATGACAGCTCACGCTTGAACCATTAAAGATATGGGTTAACCTTTCTATCGATTCAATGAACTTAGATCCAATAGGTCAAATAATTTAATGAATAATGCTGAGTGTAGAAGCTGTGTAAATGCAAATAAATGAGAATTACACTATTGTAATTTTGACTTCCAGATTGATCACAACGATGACCAGTTCAAGTTCTTTTAAGCCAGAACGCACAGATATCACATCTAGATCGATGAAAAGAAGTTTGCACACAGATTGATGAAAGAAAAATATCTCAACCGAGATTGATTACTGTGGTGAGGTTTCACTTACTTTGATCATTGAGATTCAGGTCGCGTAGATCACACCAGATTGCAGTGTATGGATCGCTAGATGCTTACATATATTTCTTAGCAAACTTGAACATGCTAAATGGGAATAATTTCAGCATGCTAATATCATCAACAACTTGAATTGTTAAGACATTAAATATGTGGAAAACTATTATTTCAAATGACCAAAAAGTTAATAAAATTATATATAATTCCTCAGTTTTTCTCCTCTACAATAAAGATATTCCATCATTTCACGCAAAATGACAGACAAGAGCTAAGCACGGGAACACGAAATATTGTAGAACATGGACTGTGGTATAATAAGACCTACTGAAAATCAGTATGCTAGAATTTTTATATACAGGTACAAATAAACGTAATGGGAGAACTGTAGCAGAACACGGATTGCAAGAAGCATGAAAGGCACAAAGCACCTAAGTTACAAAATGAGAATAAGCCACCTCAACCACAATTATGCCTATCGCAAAGAGAAGACTACTCGAATCCCACAATGCTTACCTCATTACCCATATGCTTACGATAAACTGTACTTAAAAAAAACTTGTTACTCATATGCTTACGATAAACTGAACTAAAAAAATAACTGGTTGAACTAAAAATGCTTTCCCCATTGTGTCATTAATGCTGTAAAGTGAAACAGAAAACCCTTCAATCCTTGGAATTCTTGGAAAAAGTATTAAAAATAACAACGAAAATGAAGAAGCAAATGCTTTTGAAAGGAAAGAAGCGGAGGAGGGGAGGAGGAGGATATAACTATATAAGCTGTGTCAAAGGTTTACAAGGTGCCAAATACATAAAAATTCATGCAAGAAACTAAAAATAAAATAAAATTCATCGATTTCCCATACGGCCTTCGCTTAGAGCACAAAGTATACTTGACATCAAAATCCTTCCTGGTGTTTACGTCGAGCAAATCTTGCTTTGCAGGCGAGCTAGGAAAAGTAGATGATTTGTTATTTGTTTCCTCTCTGAGATTACTGGAGACCTGAAGTGCTTCCACCAGCTCACAGCCATGGACAAAACTTACAGGTTGAAAATGCGTGGGACATCCCAACCCAACAGATTTTAGGTGGTGGTTTCTAGATGAGAAGCTTGATTGAGTCCTTGTTCAATTGGAAACGTGAGAAACAACCCTCCATGGATAGCTAGATTTTGTCCGCATTGACATTCCACAACCCAACCAATATCACTGTCTAGGCCTTGTACATAAGAAAAATAGATCTCTGTCTTTGTGGGTCATTTGCATTTGCTTCTGGGTCTATTGGTGTTCTGATTCATGGCGACTTCAATGGTTGTTTTCTTCGCCACCACCACAACAATTTCATGAATCCACCCAACAAGTTCTTCAGACGATTTACCTAGTCCAAAACCCCCCCATTGATTGGGGTCTCTCCTGCCTATTTCCCAACTTTGGCGTTAAAAACTCTATTGCCAAAGGTATGGGGTTCAAAACCTAGAGGCCCAACAGAATACACATATTGATTTATCATCCTAGGACATTATTCTTTCTGGTTGATGTAACTAAATCCATAGGGTTTCTCCTCCTCGTCCGTTGTCTTCGCTATAAGGCCTACAGAGGTGAGGGAACTGAAAATGAAAATAAAATGAGTGGGTGAGACGGCTTAGATTTTTGCGATCGAACTGCATGGTATAATTCCTGAGAGGGCGATCTGGGGAATTATTTTCGCCTTTCACAGAGACCCTGGTCCCCTTCCCTTGTTGGCTTCTTTGTCCTAATTGTGAATTATAGCTCCGCAGATTGTATTGTATTCTCTGCGACAAGAATATGAAGAGGGGCATGAAGAAATTAGAAAAATGATTTTAAAAATATGGCCTAGTAAAGGCCACAGTGGTGGATGTAATCGCTTGGAACAATTCAAAGAGAGTGGCTGGTGCAACATTGTTTACGGTGAGCAAAGGGAACAATGGTAGCTGTTTGCACATACATGTGAACAGACGAAGAAAGTTCGTGAGTGCAACGAAGTGAAATCGAAGTCGTGGGACTGGGTATACATATTGAGAGAAACCCAAACCGCCACATTTCTGCACCAGCTACCGAGCAACAAACTGAAATAAATGCATTTACTGCAGAGGCATGGACATGAAGGTGACAGAGGGAAAGACGTGGAGAGCAGGGTATGGAGACCATTATATGTAAGTGATGGACACGTTCAGGAAAACTTGGAAAGGACGCAACCAACAGGTTCTCAAAAATCTTAGAGGACCATTGAACAAACCGTGGGGCACAGCAAACCTACAGCGGATGTTTCAGAGTAGATCAAAAGGACACGTGGTGACAAATTAGTGACTGGAAGGACGACGAAAGAGAAACGCTGTTCCTCAAAACTACCCTCAGGAAATAACGCCTATTGGCGTAAACATTATAAATATATATCACTTACATAATTTTTGAACCAAATAACTATGTAAGAGTCAACAACATCATTTATAATGACCATTCAATTTACAAAACACAATGGCCAACAACATCATTTATACTAACCATTCAATTTACAAAACACAATGGCCAACAACATTCGAGACAAACCATTTAATTTGCAAAACATTATTGAAAATATTCCATGAATATGGATTTAGTCAATAATATAATGTTTCTTCTCAAGATTTGAATACAGTAGCACCGTTCCATCATTCATTCATTTTTTAAGGTTTTTATTGAGTATTGAACCAGTTTGAACAACAACGAACAAACATTAAATAACGGTGCCCAGGTAGAACAAACAACTACATATTTTCTGCTGCTGTTTTGTGGTCCATGAGATAAATAGAAGTTAAAAGCACAAATCTTTGTACACAAAAAGTTAACCTCGTACATACTTTAACATAAATTCTTCAATTGAGAAATCGATCTTCAATATCACTCAATAAATTTTATATAGCAAAATTTAACATATAAATAAATAAAATATAAATATTTTTTACTTAAGCTTCATAGGGAGAGATACATTGTAATTGTTAATTGGAATTTTATCTATGATATCCATGAAAACTTGTCATTTTTTCAATCCCTCGAGTGAGGTTCATCACTATAACAAAAGTGTGGCAGAATTATTGTATCTTCTTGGTTTAACCATAAATATCCTTTGCAACATTTACATGATTATAGTTATTATTTGTATTTATTCAACAGATTATATTTGAAATAATATATACCCTCAACTTACGTGACTATTAAACCAACCTCTTAAAATATGAATTAACTAATTAAAAATATGAAGTTAAATTAGTAGACGTACATATACTTATGTAGAGTATGACAAATGTAAATTTTTTTACATATGAAGTTACTGTTTTTTATTTTTTAAAGTGAAAGTAAACCATAATAATTACTATGTTTTAGTGATTATTATAAATTAGGTTTTCCTTGTGACTTAGGTCATTATCTTTATTAAGGTAATTACAATTAAGTGTTTTAGTGTTTTAATGTTGGTATTAAGGTAATTACAATCAAGTGTTTTAATGTTGGTATTGCCTCTTTGACAAAAGTCTAAATATCCATTTTTCCATGGCATTCACTTAAATTTTAATAGAAAGTGTGTTCTTGATCTTTGTATTCAAATCATAGGTTTTTTCATGTGCACATGGGGATTAGATAAATTCCTTTGTATAAAAGTGGGCTTATGAGATCTTTGAGATCTTCCATCCATATTAGTATATTTTTTGAAGTTGGTTAGAGGAAAGAATAGAATATTGTTTTGATACACCATTTTCCTTTTAGTTTTGATTATTATATATATATATATATATATATATATATATATATATATATATATAACACTTTTTATTCAGTTTTGACACTCATAAGTATTACCTTGTTATCTAAAAAATATTATGAAATATTTATTAATATGATATATACTATAAGAATTTATTTTGTATATTTTATACAACTTGAGTGGGCATGTTATCACATACATTGTAGCTAGAGCTACCATGAAGCAACATACTCTTTTTCTTTTCTAGTTAGTGCCAGTCCTAGATGTGTTGAGCATATTCTTCTAGTGATCATCGGTGGTACAACTACTCAAAGCCGTTTCTATTGGTCAGCAGCGATATCTCACGACATGAATTAGTATTGGATGACCCATTGAAACGTACTTGTTATAGCCATGGTTCACTTAGTAGAGTAGCAGAGCATGCAGCTAGTACATTTCCCTTGCCCCATGAGTAGTCAGATTTAGTTTCATGATGATCATATGAGACAAGTATATGGACGGACATGTATATGTGTGTATTTGGGTGCTACTAAACTGTCTTGCTCATCTATTAGCCTTAACTTGGTATGATAATTGATTTTGGTGATTACGTATTGTAGTGATCTCATAGACTTGTTATTATGATGAGATCTATTGTTTTAAATGTTAAGACATTTTTATATTGTCACTAGTATTGCCTACCTTATACAGACTTAGCCTTGCCTTTGCTAATAATGGCATCACCTTTTCACTGTCTCCGTCCAACTAGTATCTCCCATCTTTTGGTTTGATCTCTCACTTGAGACTTTGAATTATGAGATTGAGGATATTTCCCCACTTTGAACTATGTATATGATAGACTCCATGTTTTTTTGTGTCTCAGCTCTGAGTTGTGCGACGAAACTTGCGAATCCTCGACCCTTCAAATCCAAATGAACCCATTGGTGTTGGGTACTGAGCCTAGGTGAGTTGGGATTTTGAATCCTTGAGCTCTCTGGTTAGCTTCCCCCGATGTTTGATCTTGATTTTGGATTATTCCAACTATTTAACCCCATGCTTCACTTCTGGGCGAGAAGTACCCATTGGTGTTATGACGTGAGCTAAGACTGGCTAGTTGCCCGAGTCGTGTCAGATAGACTTGAAGCAAGTGATCATATCATCATTACATGCACCCGTATATCTTGCTATATCCAAAGAAATGCAATTGAAATGAAATTCTAAGTGCCCTTGATGAAAGCTATAGTTAGTTGTGTTTTTAAGCACATGTGAAATCCAAAGGGCCATATATGAAATTGGACAAATGAAAGAAAATGTATGTTTATTGAATATCTAAATGGTTGCTGGCCTTGAATTTGATGTAATGATTATTCCCCATGGATCCCAAGGGTTTGGATGTGGGACGAAGCAAGGGACAACTAATTCTAAGTGTCCCATAGAACCTTAGAGTTATGGTTGATTGTGCACCTAGTACAATGGTTCTAGAAATATTCTCACAGATCCTAAATTAGGCTTGGATATGGGATATAGGACACTTGTTATAGTTGAAGGGGCACTTCTCAATCAACTTATTTCAATTGTAAGACACCTCCTTCTCCTATTTTCATATATCTTATGCATATCATTGTGGGTCCCCTATTTTCCTTTATCCTCCGAGAGATCATGATGTCAAAGTCAAAGGTCAATTCCCCTTGTCCTAGAATTGTTTCTTTCACCTCACCCATCATAGGAATTTTCTTAAGTTTGTAAGTGAGCATGTAAAAAGGACTTCATAAAAAATCATTTATTTACTCCAACGTAAGTCTTATCTTTATTGGATCTATTGAATTATCACCATTATCATGTTACCTTTGTTATAGTTGGCTAATAATATGATTAAAAGAGTTATCTTTCACCCCTCATACATATTGGATTGATCAGATTACAGTTAATGCATCATATTTGTTATTTTTGACTTGGTCAAACCCAATTTGAATTGGTCAACACAGATCCGAGATGGATATGGTTTCATTTATTCTATTGCTATGTTTTGATGCCTTTGGAGGACATTGAGACCATTTTGGTGCTCCAGAAATGCAAAAATTGGTTCAATACAGTAACTGGGTGAATTTTTAATGAAATGGGCCAATTTTTATCAAATTTTGAAAAAATTGTTTGAGGGCCTTCCACCAAAAGCGTTTTTGGGGTATGAGTAATGAGTATTAGCAGATTGCTATTTTTTGGAAGTTTTGGTGCAGTCATATTTTTATTTCGAGCAACAAAAAATGAAGTTATGTGCATATTAAATATTTACGGAACATTTCAAGCAATTAATTATAAATGATCAAGTGATCATGCCTACCTCAAGGAAATCGATATGGATAACTCATGGCTAGGGAATGGTATGGGACAATGTATTATGATGTATCTTGGCTCTATGGATCATTATCCATCATTATTTCTCAGCATGGGGTCTACATTTATTATTTTGGTTCATTTAGGGAGGACGTCCCCATGAGGGGCGCCCCTTATCTTGGCATTTGATTTATTCTCAAATTATATCTTGATCTTATGTACTAAAGTTGGTTCCTAGGGTGAATTGAGCCCCTAATGTCACCTACATCATTCACCACATTCTTATATTATTTCATTAGGATGTATTTTTCCTTTCCTAAGGAGTCCTTGGGAAATAGTGCGGCCCCTCTTTTATGAGTAATCCATGTATCAATGTAAAAATAAATATCCATTGTTGGTGATCTTTTAATCTCAACCACCGGATGAAAGTTGGTTAGAATGTGGACATCACTCTCGATTTATTTAAGAGAGATGCCTCCACCATTATAAAGGGACTTTTGGCTTTGGAATTTTGGAATTGTATAAATATTTTTTGCTCCAATACTTGTGTCTTTGTGGATGAATGTGAGATATGATTATTGAAACTATATGTTGCATGCATTGAAATATCTTTGTGATAGCTCTTGTATATTTATGGATCCATTTTTAATTGCAAATAGGGAGAACGATTTGAGGAGGAGCACACTTATGAGGAGACTCACCTTGCTTCTCTCTCTCAAATTTTGGTTTAACATGGAGTATCTCTATCTTAGCATCATTAACTCTCTCATAATTTGTATTTCATTTGTAATTGCCTATATTTTTTTCATTACTTATTGATTTCCCTTTGTTTGGTAGGAAGGAAGGGTGCACTAGGGTCTCTGGACGTTTCATCTGGACATGGGATCAATAAATATTTCACTTGATCCTATCAAGGGTAGTCCTCATCATACAAAAAACATATAAATCACCAAGTAAGTGTTTACAAGTGATTCTCTTCCATTTTATTTCTCTATCCATTTGTCATCTACAAAATCTACTTTAAAACCCTAAGCTAAAAAATATAAAAATTCTATGGGTCACTTAACTTCGATTTAAGGAAAATTCTTTCTAGGTTATTTCACTTCACACAAAACCAAAGAGGGTTCTCTAAGGCATCATCATTAAGGAACTCCATCATCCCAATCCTGAAGGCACTCATCTTTATTCCATTTACCCTCCTAGGTTTTTTCCATATTTTATCTGTTTGGTGATCCAATTTTGCTTGTGAGTCTAGACACTGTCACATCCTATCCCAAGCTATCTCAAGCAAGTGTGAGAATTCCTTAATTCATCCTCAATTCACTGGTGTAATCGATTTAATACTGATATGGGGCATGATGAATCAATATTAGTGCAATTATCAACAGTTTTTAACTTCTTTAATAGATTATCCTTTACATAATCTTTATCTTTAGTTATACATCAGTGAATAAACATCCACACATATATGCATCAACATAAACAACACATAACACACATGATTTTTACGTAGAAACCCAAACGAGATAAAACCATGGAATGCTTCTTTATAATGAGAAAGAATACATTCAAGGAAACACCAGCATCCTATGTTTACCAGCATCAACTAGAAGGAGGCACCAACCCTCTGGTTTTACAGGATCCAACTTGAAGGAAGCTAGAACTCCCTATGTTTCTCTCGCACCAACTAGAAGGAGACAATGATCCCTTGTCTCCTTGTTTTTTTTATAGGAACCAACCTGAAGGAAGCTCCAACTCCTTGTCTCCTTTCCCTATTTGACCACCTTGATGTCCAATGTATGATCTTGTTGAAATTCAACCTTGTGCACCCTTTTGATATTCTAATAATAATTCTCTTGTGTGCTACCTTCGTATGCAGTTGATACTCTGTCACTGAGCTGCATACATCACTTGACTTCTCATTCCTCTCAAATAACACTTTTCTTGATGACTCACTTCATGTTTTGTGTTCTCACCGATACTGCAGTCTAGATCGTTGATTATCTCATCGTTATGCTACTTGCGTGACTGCAAAGACCAACTAATATTGTGCTTTCAATTGATAGTTTGTTGTTCTGAAAAAAATCACTAGAAACAGATGGAACTTCGCACTTACTGATGGGTCTATTCCATTTAAGTGATACAGTCTTTTAGACAATTTGCGACTTACTGTGCATAAAATTATTCATCTGTCCCATTTAACCCACTTTTATTAGATCATTTGCATCATTATGCGCATGTTGGATCCTGCTATTATTATGTCGTTGCATATCAGATGGTCTTTTCAACTTCACACGCTTTCACTTATGTTCATATGCATCAACAAGACATCTACGCATTATTTGATAAACTTCGGTTCTATCTCTGTGCTTCAGTCTTTACAACATCTTCTCATGTATGATGTATACTAAGACGATAATGTATGTAGAAAATAATTTGTTTTAATAAACTAGAGTTGATTGACACCTTGACATATTATCAAAATAAGATATAGGGATGTTAATTAAGTATTTTTATGTTGATTAGATGGTTGGGAAGGAAAATTCTTATCATTCCCACTTAGACTCAATCTATATTAGATTCAAATAATTATTTTTTAGATAAATTAAAATATGAATATTTAAATAATTTTATTTTATTGAGTTTTCCTTCAGTAATAAACAAGTAGGTAGCATTGATAATAATTTACATAGAACAAGTAGGTAGAATTTATAATAATTTACATAGATAAAGTTTATACAACTAAAACATCAAGATGAGAAAGTAAATAAACCATAAATGTAGTTAGTATTAAAGATAGTTTAAGATGAGAAAGTAAATAAAGCATTGAAGTAGATAGTATTAAAGAAATACTTCTAGGAAATATGTTTAGAGCTCCATTTTCAAAGTAAATGAAGCATTAAAGTGAGCATAAAGAACAGTGGGCAGGTATGTTGTGGGAATATTTTGTATAGCATTTTTGTTTTTTCTAGATAAATAAGAATTTCCAATTATATTTCCAAGAAACAAAGAATAAGGAAGGACATACACAGGTGCTACTTATATATAATAATCGTAGTATGCAATATTGGAACAGGCGAACAAGGTTTTGCTTTCATTTAAGTAATAAATTGAAACAACTGTAAAAATAGGCAGATGCACATATACATAGTTAAGCATTTAAATATCAGTGTGTTATTAGAGTAATCATCAAGTTCAAGGCTTGGGAGCTCGATAGTAGCTTGGGGAGTAGCCAAATTTTCTTTGAAATCGAATCTGAAGATTTGGAAAGTGATTCAATATGTTAAAAATGATAAATGGTTAAGCTAGGAACAAGGTACAATTTCTTCCTTAATCAACAACATATCTAAACAATGTTGATTTGTGAAGTGGATATTTGTGCACACAAAAGATGACATTGCTAGTTCAATCGTCATAAAAAATTATGCACAATATATATATATCCCTATACATGGAACTAATTTCAAACAATGACTGCAAAATTCCTCCATAAGAAAAGAGACCAATAAAAACCCTTCATTTTACTATTTAGTGGCTTTATTAATAATACTTGAGACACATAGAACCCAATACCCATAAATCAGAATAGAAAATGATGATCACCTTCATGTCCCATGGCACTCACACAATGTCTCGTTTTCAACCTCCCTACTATGGAAACTCCGGTGACAATTGCAGGATGCACACTTTAGGGCTTCAGTCCTTCCCTCCTCATCGTTGGCCATAAATTCTCCGCAACCATCGAACGCGTAGCAACCAATGCTAGAAACATGATTCTTTTGGAACTCTATATACCACACACGCTTCCTAACTGAATGATTTTCTCCTCTTAGGGAAGCTTCTGTGTGTTGCACTTCGGACGACCTCATTTTGTCCACAGATCCTATTGCTTGAGCTTGAATCTGAACCACTACAGGACTTGGCACTCAAATCATTGATCACAGATCTCAAAAAATAGCAGTATCCCAGGACATGACTTAGGCTTGGATGACCCGTTGAGACGTACTTGTTGTATCCATGGTTCAATTAGTAGAGTAGCAGAGCACGTAACTAGTACATTTCCCTTGCCCCATGAACAGTCAGAGTTAGTTTCATGATTATCATTAGAGGAGGGTATATGTCTAGACAAGTATATGTGTTTATTTGGGTGCTACTAAACTGTCTTGCTTATCTTATTAGCCTTAACTTGATATGGTAACTGACTTTGGTGATTATGTATTGTAGTGCTCTCATAGACTTGTTATTATGAGTTGATCTATGATTTTAAATGTTAAGACTTTTCTATATGCTCACTAGTATTTCCTACCTTATGCAAACTTAGCCTTTCCTTTGATATATATGGAATCACCTTGTCACTATCTCTGTCCATCTTGTATCTCCCATATTTTGGCTTGATCCCTGACTTGAGACTTTCACTTATGAGATTGAGTAGCTTTCCCCACTTTGACCCCTGTATCTGATAGACTCCATCTTGTTTTGTGTCTCGGCTCTGAGTTGTCCGATAGAACATGTCGAATCCTTGACACTTATGGGTCGAATTAACCTGTCGATGTTGGGTCTTGAGCCTAAGTGAGTTGGTATTTTAAAGCCTTGACCTCTTTGGTTGGTTTCCCCTAATGTTTGGTCTTGATTGTGGGTGATTCCCACTAGTTGACCGCATGCTTCACTTCACGGCCAGGACTACCCGCTAGTGTTGTGATGTGAGATAACACTAGATAGTTTCTGAGTTGTGTCAGATAGACTTGAAGCAAGCGATGCTATCATTAGTACATGCATCAATATATCTTGTTATATCTAGATAAATGTAATTGAAATGAAATGCAAAGTGTCCTGGATGAAGGCTTTAGTTAGTTGTGATTTTAAGCACATACAAAATCCAAATGGTCGTATATAAAATTGGACAAATAAAAGAAGAGGTAAGCTTAATGAATATCTAAATGACTGTTGGACTTGAATTTGATGTGGTATGTAGAAAGGGACAGCTAATTCTAAGTGTCCCCCAAAACCTTAGAGTTACGGTTGACTGTGCACCTAGTACAATGTTTCTAGAAAATATTCTCATGGAGCTTGAATCAGTATTGGATGTGAGCTATAAGACACTTGTTAAAGTTGAAGGGACACTTCTCAATCAACTTATTACATTTGTGAGACACGTCCTTCCCCTATTGTCATCTATCGTATGCATGCCATTGTGGATCCCCTATTTTACTTTATCCTTCGAGAGATCACTATCAAAGTCAAAGATCAGTCCCCTTTGTCATAGCTTGTTTCTTTCACCTCACCCATCATAGCAATTTGGTTAAGTTTTTCAGTGAGCATGTATAAAGGACTTCATGAAAAATCATTTATTTACTATAACTTAAGTCTTATCTTTATTGGATCTATTGAATTATCACCATTATCATGTTACATGTGTTATAGTTGGTTAATAATATGAATAAAATATTTATATTTCACCAATCATACACGTTGGATTGATTAGATTACAGTTCAAGCATCATATTTGTTATTTTTGACATGGTCAAACCCAATTTGACTTGGTCAACACAGGTCCCGAGATGGATATGGTTACAATTATTCTATTGCTATGTTTTGATGCCTTTGGAGGCCATTCAGACCATTCCAATGCTCTAGAAATGAAAATTTTGGTTCAATACAGTAATTGGGTGAATTTTACATGCAATGGACCAAGTTTTATCAAATTTTGAAAAATTGATTTGAGGGCCTCCCACCAAAATCGTTTTTGGGGTAGAGTAATCAGTATTACCAAATTGCTATTGTTTGGAATTTTTGGTGCAGTCATATTTTTATTCCGAGCAACACAAAATGAAGTTATGTGCATATTAAATATTTATGGAGCATTTCAAGCAATTAATTATAAATGATCAAGTGATCATGCCTACCTCAAGGAAATTGATATGGCTAACTCATGGCTAGGGAATGGTATGAGAAAATGTATTATGATGTATCTTGGCTCTATGGATCATTCTCCATCCTTATTTCTCAGCATGGGGTCCACATTTATTATTTTGGTTCATTTAGGGAGGACGTCCCCATGAGGGGCACCCCTCATCTTGGCATTTTATTTATTCTCAAATTATAACTTGATGTTGTGTATTAAAGTTGGTTCCTAGGTTGAATTGAGCCCCTAATGTCACCTCCATCATGTACCACATTCTTACATTATTTCATTATGATGTATTTTTCCTTTTCTAAGGCATCCTTGGGCAATAGTGTTCCCCCTCTATTATGAGTGATACATGTATCAATGTAAAAATAAATCTACATTGTTGATGATCTTTTAATCTCAACCGCCGGATGAAAGTTGGTTAGAATGTGTACATCACTCTCGATTTATTTAAGAGAGATGCCTCCACCATTGTAAATGGACTTTTGGCTCTCGAATTTTGGAATTGTAGAAATATTTTATGCTCCAATACTTGTGTCTTTGTGTATGAATGTGAGATATGATGATTGAAACTATATGTTGCATGCATTGAAATATCTTTGTGATAGCTCTTGTATATTTTTGGAACCATTTTTAAGTGCAAACAGGGATATCAATTTGAGGAAGACCACACTTGTAGAGGAGACTCACCTTGCTTGTATCTCTCAAATTTTGGTTTAACAGGGAGTATCTCTATCTTAGCATCATTAACTCTCTCATAATTTTTCTTTCATTTGTAATTACCTATCTTTTTTTCATTACTTATTGATTTCCCTTTGTTTGGTAGGAAGTAAGGGTGCACTAGGGTCTCTGGATGTTTCATCTGGACATGGGATCAACACATATTTCACTTGATCCTGTCAGGGGTAGTCCTCATCATACGAAAAACATATAAAATCACCAGGTAAGTGTTTACAAGTGATTCTCTTCCATTTTATTTCTCTATCCATTTGTCATCTACAAAATCTACTTTAAAACCCTAAGCTAAAAAATATAAAAATTCTATGGGTCACTTAACTTCAATTTAAGGAAAATACTTTCTAGATTATTTCACTTCCCCTGAAACCAAAGAGGGTTACCCAAGGGGTCATCATTAGGGGACTCCATCAGCCCAATCCTAAAGGCACTCATCTTTAGGCTAATCACCCTCCTATGGTTTTCCCATCTTTTCTCTATTTGGTGATCGAAATTTTCTTGTGAGTCTAGACATGGTCATATCCTATCCCAAGTTATCTCAATCAAGTGTGAGAATGCATTAATTCATCCTCAATTCACTATTGGAATTGATTTAATACTGAGAGGGGGGATGATGAATCAATATTAGCGCAATTATCAACAATTTTTAACTTCTTTAACATATTATCCTTTACTTAATATTTATCTTTAGTTATACATCAGTAAATAAACATCCACACATATATGCAACAACATAAAAAACACATAACAGACATGATTTTTACGTAGAAACCCAAACGAGAGAAAACCATGGAATGCTTCTTTATAATGAGAAAGAATACATTCAAGGAAGCACCAAATTCCTATGTTTACCAACACCAACTAGAAGGAGGCACCAACCCCTTGGTTTTACAGGTTCCAACCTAAAGGAAGCTAAAACTCCCTATCATTTCTCCAGCACCAATTAGAAGGAGGCACCGATCCCCTGTCTCCTTGTTGTTTTACAGGAACCAACCTAAAGGAAGCTCGAAATCCCTGTCTCCTTACCCTGTTCAACCACCCTAATGTCCAATGTATGATCCTGTCAAAATTCAACCTCGTGCACCCTTCTAATCGTCTAATGATAAGTCTCTTGTGTACTACCTTCGTATGCATTTAATGCTCTGTCACTGAGCTGCATACATCGGTTGAGTTCTCATTCCTCTCAAATAACACTTTTGATGATGACTCACTTCATGTTTTGTGTGCTCGCCGATACTGCAGTCTACATCACTGATTATCTCATCGTTATTCTACTTGCGTGACTTCAATGACCAACTAATATTGTGCTTTCAATTGATAGTTTGTTGTTCTGAAATGAAGCACTAGTAACATATGGAACTTCGCACTTACTGATGGGTCTATTCTGTTTAAGTTCTATAGCCTTTTAGAAAATTTGCAACTTACTGTGCATCAAATGATTCATTCGTTCCATTTAACCCACTTTTATTAAATCATCTACATCATTATGTGCATGCTGGATCCTGCTACTGTTCTGTCGTTGCACATCAGATGGTATTTTCAAATTCGCACACTTTCACTTATGTTCATATGCATTAGCAAGAAATCTATGCATTATCTAATAAAATTTGATTCTATCCCTACGCTTCCGTCTTTACAACATTTGTCCTCGACCTCAACAAAAGGTTCCTCTGCAACCAAAACCTCCATTGTGACCATCGCGATATGCTCCTCTCAATCCTCCTCATTGCTGGTTGAATCGTGGTTGATTGTACTACTGAGGATTGTACTGTGGATGGTTATACTGTGCCTGGTTATACGGCTGCGCCTGGTTATACTGCGGAGGTGCCAGATGTATTTCTGTCTTTTGTTGCTCATATCCCTTCATGAAGTAAGTATCCCCAATCCTTTCTTGAAGCAGGTCATATGCTCAACAATATTTTTCATCATGTCCAATAGATCGACAGAAGTTACAATAAATGTTAGCTAGATTTGACACAAACTTCTGTAAGTATACTCATTCCTCCGAGTGATTTCCTCTTTTCTGATAGACTCGGCACCATGGCATCCCTTCCTGATTGAGTGGATTGGTTGCACCAGATTATAAATACTCGTGGAATTTAGGACACTGATCTTTATGATGTCCTTCGTACTTGCATCGATTGCACCACACTTCCTTGCAGACTTCCTTCCCTTTCGTTTTCAACCTCCCTACTATGGAAACTCCAGTGACAATTGCAGGATGCACACTTTAGGGCTTTAGTCATTCCCTCCTCATCGTTGGCCATAAATTCTCCGCAACCATCGAACGGGTAGCAACCAATGCTGAAAACATGGTTCTTTTGGAACTCTATATACCACACACGCTTCCTAAATGAATCATTTTCTCCTCTTAGGGAAGCTTCTGTGTGTTGCACTTTGGACGACCTCATTTTATCCACAGATCCTATTGCTTGAGCTTGAATCTGAGCCACTATGGGATTTGGCACTCAAATCACTGATCACAGATCTCAAAAAATAGCAGTATCCCAGGACATGACTTAGGCTTGGATGACCCATTGAGACGTACTTGTTGTATCCATGGTTCAATTAGTAGAGTAGCAGAGCACGCAACTAGTACATTTCCCTTACCCCATGAGCAGTCAAAGTTAGTTTCATGATTATCATTAGAGGATGGTATATGTCCAGACAAGTATATGTGTTTATTTGGGTGCTACTAAATTGTCTTGCTCATCTTATTAGCCTTAACTTGATATGGTAACTCACCTTGGTGATTATGTATTGTAGTGCTCTCATAGACTTGTTATTATGAGTTGATCTATGATTTTAAATGTTAATACTTTTCTATATGCTCACTAGTATTTCCTACCTTATGCAAACTTAGCCTTTCCTTTGATATATATGGAATCACCTTTTCACTATCTCTGTCCATCTTGTATCTCCCATATTTTGGCTTGATCCCTGACTTGAGACTTTGACTTATGAGATTGAGTAGCTTTCCCCACTTTGACCTCTGTATCTGATAGACTCCATCTTGTTTTGTGTCTCGGCTCTGAGTTGTCCGATAGAACATGTCGAATCCTTGACCCTTCTGGGCTGAATTAACCTGTTGATGTTGGGTCTTGAGCCTAGGTGAGTTGGGATTTTAAAGCCTTGACCTCTTTGGTTGGTTTCCCCTAATGTTTGGTCTTGATTGTGGGTGATTCCCGCTAGTTGACCCTATGCTTCACTTCAAGGCCAGGACTACCCGCTAGTGTTATGACGTGAGATAACACTAGATAGTTTTTGAGTTGTGTCAGATAGACTTGAAGCAAGCGATCCTATCATCAGTACATGCATCAATATATCTTGTTATATCCAGATAAATGTAATTGAAACGAAATGCAAAGTGTCCTGGATGAAGGTTGTAGTTAGTTGTGATTTTAAGCACATACAAAATCCGAAGGGTCGTATATGAAATTGTCCAAATAAAAGAAGATGTACGCTTATTGAATATCTAAATGACTATTGGACTTGAATTTGATGTGGTATGTAGAAAGGGATAGCTAATTTTAAGTGTCCCCCAGAACCTTAGAGCTACGGTTGACTGTGTTGAATATTGTAACTTCTAAGAATATTATATTTATACTTTATTATTCCAGAGATGTTTCATCCCTCCGAGGTAACTCTACTATGTATCCGGAGTTGATTATTCCTCCAATGGTTTGTGGTAACTAGGGTTATTAGACCCACCATGTGGGGGTCGGCCCTGATATTATATTTTAGGGGTTATTATACTTCTCTAGGAGAGGTCGGCCCCATTAGGTATTTTAGTCAATGAGGAGTTAGTATAAATAGAGGAGGTGAACTCCTCATTAGACACACTCACTCACTTGAGAAAAGTAGTGCACTTGTCTGGGAGATCTGCTAAGGAGCTAGAGAAGGAAGGAGCACATCTTGTACTTTGGTTGATCATCTTATTGAGGAAAGCTTTGCTGGGTTTTCTACCCCATGAGGGTAAATTCTGTGTCTATCTTGTGATTATGTTTCTTTCAGTGATCTTGCTAGTCTATTTGGTTTAAACTTAACATGGTATCAAAGATAGACTGAATAGGACATCTTTCACAAGGTAAGAATACCTCTCTCTCTCTCTCCGGTGAAAGTTACGGTTTCAGCAAAAGGTTGGTATTATTGAATTCTGGTTACATGGATGGATAGCCCTTCTTCATACCAATCTTTTGAGCCCTAGATCAAACTTTTTGGTTGGGTAGAACTCCGGGAAATCCAAACCCTAGTTTTACCAAAAGTACGATAAGTCAGAAATTGGTTTCAGAAAAAAGTTGGCATTTTTGAATTCTGATTACATGGATGGATATCCCTTCTCAAAACCTATCTTTTGAGCCCTAGATCGAACTTTTTGGTTGGGTAGAACTCCGGGAAATCCAAACCCTAGTTTTACCAGAAGTGTGATAAGTCAGAAATTGGTTTCAGAAAAAAGTTGGCATTTTTGAATTCTGATTACATGGCTGGATAGCCCTTCTTAAAACCTATCTTTTGAGCCCTAGATCGAACTTTTTGGTTGGGTAGAACTTCAGGAAATCCAAACCCTAGTTTTACCGAAAGTGCGATAAAACCAGAAATTTCTATTGCAGATCCGGAAAAGTGAAAAGTTAAAAGTTTCCAGGTAGGTACTACTCTACCTCTTACCTCTTGGACTCTCCCAAGAGAAGATGGCTCCAAACACTAAGCTTGAAGAAAAGCTAGAAGGTATAGAAAATTTCCGAGCATGGAAATACAGAATCGGTCTCATTCTTGAAGAAAATGACCTTGCTCATTATATCAAGGATGAAGTTGCAGAACCAGAAGGAGATGAAGCCAAAGAGAAGCATAGGAAGGATTTGATCAGGGCAAAGAGAATCATAGCTGATTCTATTAAAGACCACTTGATCCCCCAAGTGGCCTCCAAGAAGAATCCAAAGGAAATGTATGATGCCCTAGGAAGAATGTATGAAGGAAAGAACATCAATAGGAAGATGAACCTAAGGACTCAGTTGAAGAGCACCAAGATGCACAAAGGAGAATCCATTCAAGACTACTTCTCAAGGGTCTCACAAATCAAGAAGCAACTAGATACCATTGGTGATACTCTTGATGAAGATGAACTTGTGATGACAGCTCTAAATGGTCTCACTAGACCTTGGGAGTCATTTATTCAAACTATGTGTGCCAGAAAAGAAAGTATGAAATTTGATATAGTTTGGGAAGATTGTGTACAAGAGGAGGATAGGGTTGCAAACCGAGAAGCCTTGCTCAAAGAGGATGACCAAGCCTTGGCACCCACACCAAGAGAAGAAGGAATCAATCCTACTCCAAAAGGATTAGTCACAAGGAGTCTCATCCTCCACATAGATTTCAAAAGAAAAGAGGAACTACTCAAAGAAGAGATTACTCTTCTTTCCAATGTTTTTCTTGTCACAAAATAGGACACCTTGCTAGAGATTGTCCTCTGCAGAAGAAAAGGGTTCTCATTACAAAAGACATCAAGCACATCTTGCAGAAGATGATAGTGAAGAAGAAGAAGAGGAGGAAGAAAGGTCTCACAATAAGAGACCTAGAAGTGAAGAAGAAGAAGAAGAAAGGACCTTCTTCAAAAGAAGATCTAGGAGAAATAAAGAAGAAGATGCAGAAGAATATGTCCTATTTTCTGCACTCTCTGGATCTATATCTCCTGGAGAAGATACATGCCTCATTGATAGTGGTGCTTCTAAGCACATGACAGGTCAAAGAAAGACTTTCTCAAATCTTGAAGAAAAGTCTTCTACACAAAAGGTATCTCTAGGAGATGACTACCAATATACCATCAAAGGAATTGGTGAAGCAAGCTACAAGCTAGATTCAGGAACACCATTGAAGATGAAAGAAATTTTATATGTACCAAGTTTAAAGAAGAACCTTCTCTCTATCTCAGCACTAGATAAGAAAGGTTTTAGAGTGGCTTTCATAGGTGGACAAGTACTCATGTGGTCCAAAGGAAAGTCTATTAAAGATGCAGTTGTCATTGGTGAAGAAGAAGGAGGTCTCTATAAGCTCAAGGGTCATCCAGAAGCTGCCCTTGCTCATGAGATCTCTAGCCCCAGTGAGCTATGGCATAGAATATTAGCTCACATTAACTATAAATATTTACCCTATGTAAGCAAGATGGTCATAGGGTTACCAGATTTGAAAGCTGATCATGATGGTTCATGTAAAGGATGTAAGAAAGGGAAGATTGTCAAGAACCCCTTTCCAAAAAGTGAAACAAAGACTAAGAACATTTTGGAGCTAATACACTCAGATGTATGTGGACCAATTCCCACCACTTCGCTAAGTGGGTTTGAATACTATCTTTCATTCATTGATGACTATTCAAGGAAAACTTGGATATACTTCTTAAAAGGTAAGAATGAAGTCTTTGAAAAATTCAAAGAGTTCAAGGCTCTAATAGAAAATCTCTTAGAAAAGAGAATCAAGATTCTCAGAACAGATAATGGCGGAGAATATACCTCAAAGGACTTTGAAGACTTTTGTAGAGAAGCTGGAATTAAAAGGGAACTAACCACTCCTTATAATCCCCAACAAAATGGAGTGGCTGAAAGGAAAAATAGAACTATCATGGAAGCTGTGAAGACTATGATACATGACCAAGACCTTCCCATGTATCTATGGGCTGAAGCAGCCAAGAAAGTAGTATATGTGCAAAATAGACTATCTCATAGTGCTCTTGATTTCAAAACTCTAGAAGAAGTGTTTATAGGAAAGAAGCCCGAGGTAAGTCATCTTAAAATATTTGGGTGTCCTGTGTACATCCACATTCCAAAAGAAAAGAGAACTAAGTTAGATCCTTCTGGTAAGAAAGGAATATTTGTTGGATATTGTGAATCATCCAAAGCCTTCAAAATTTACATACCGGGTTTTCATCACATAGAAATAAGTAGAGATGTAACATTTGATGAAGAAGCAGCTCTCAAGAAATCCAGAAAGTGCCAACTTGAAGAGATCTATGAAGAAGATACATCTCCCAAAATCATAGAGGCTGTACCCACCCCTGAAGATGATTCACCAGAGGATCATGACATGTTGGAACCACAAGAACCTCCTATTTCAGACTTATCAATGAAAAGAAGGCCAGCATGGGCTGGAGATATTATTCAAGGGGCTGAAAGATATGGATCTCCTGAAGGCACCACTAGAGAAAGAAAGAAACCACAGCTAGTGTCCAACTACATGGCCTTGATGTGTGATCTTGTGGATCAACTACCTACTAGTTATGAAGAGGTAGCTCAGAAGAAAGAATGGGTAGAAGCAATGACAGAAGAATATCAGTCAATAATGAAAAATGATGTTTGGGATATAGTTCCCAAACCAAAAGATAAAAGTGTGGCTTATTCCAAATGGATTTTCAAAATAAAACATGCTGCAGATGGTAGCATTGAAAAATACAAGGCAAGATTTGTAGCCAGAGGATTCTCTCAGAAGGAGGGAATTGACTATGAAGAAACATTTGCACCAGTTGCCAGGTATACTTCAATTAGAACTGTCATGGCTCTTGCATCTATGATGAAATGGAAATTACACCAAATGGATGTTAAGACAACTTTTTTGAATGGTGTAATTGAAGAAGAGGTGTACATAGATCAACCACAAGGGTTTGAGGTTAAGGATGGAAGAACTCATGTATGCAAACTGAAAAAGGCATTATATGGGTTGAAACAAGCTCCCAGGGCTTGGTACAGAAGGATTGACAATTTCCTAACAAGCATGGGCTTTACCAAAAGTAAAGCCGACCCAAATCTATATCTCAAAGTGATGGATGATGAACCAGTTATACTGTTGTTATATGTAGATGATCTATTTCTAACCGAAAATGAGAAACAAATTATTGAAAGCAAGAAGAAGCTTTCTTCAGAATTTGAGATGAAAGATCTCGGATTGATGCACTACTTCTTAGGTCTAGAAGTATGGAAAGAACCAAAAGGAATCTTTCTAAATCAAGGTAAGTACATTGTGGAGATTCTGAAAAGATTTGGTATGTTGGAGTGTAAACCCATGGCCACTCCCATGGACTCTAACTTGAAGCTTTTAGTTGATGACTCATCAGAATTAGTGGATGTAACTCTATATAGACAAATCATTGGGTCATTGATGTATTTGACAAATACTAGACCAGACATATGCTTTGCTGTAAATACTCTGAGTCAATATCTAGTAGAACCAAGGAAGGTTCACCTAATAGCTGCAAAGCATGTAATGAGGTATCTAAAAGGTACTTTAGATTTTGGTCTTTACTACCTCAGAAATCATGAACTTAGATTACATGGTTATTCAGATTCTGATTGGGCAGGAAGTGTTTCAGACAGGAAGAGTACATCAGGTGGATGCTATGGACTTGGATCTGCCATGATCTCTTGGTTCAGTAAGAAACAATCCAGTGTGGCTCGCAGTACTGCTGAAGCAGAATATATAGCTGCCTGCTCTGCTAGCTGTGAAGCAATATGGCTTCGGAAACTACTATCTGAAGTATGTGACTTAGAATTGGATCCTACTGTGATTATGTGTGAGAATCAAAGTTGTATCAAGATGATAGAAAATCCGGTATTTCACGATAAGTCAAAACACATAGAGATCCGATACTTTTATATACGAGATATGGTGCAGAGAGGAGCTATTAAGCTCGAGTATGTAAGCACTGAGAATCAAATTGCTGATATCCTGACTAAACCTTTGTCTCGAGTGAAATTTGAATACTTCCGAGACAAACTTGGTGTGGTTCAAAAAGACCCTCCTCGAAAGGGGGAGTAGTGTGATCTCTAATGATGAGATTGCCTCATCGACAGCAAGGTCGATGATATGGATACCTATTTTAGATACTTAGACTTAGGACTCTTATATTTAGAATACTTATTTCTTTTCTCTCACTTACTTTTATTTTATTAATGTATTGATGAGAATACATGTTTTGATGACATCTGTGTTGATAAGGAGACAGATAGGGATTGTATCATCCCTGGACTTTGGTTCCTTGAATTGATCCGTAGACGTATGGTCTCCGAAAATGAAATCCTTAGTGGAAAGATAGGGATTGTATAATCCCTGGAATCTGGTTCCTTGAATTGATCCGTAGACGAATGGTCTCCGAAAATGAAGTCCTTAGTGGACAGATAGGGATTGTATCATCCCTGGACTCTGGTTCCTTGAATTGATCCGTAGACGTATGGTCTCCAAAAATGAAGTCCTTAGTGGATAGGTGGGGATTGTATCATCCCTGGACTTCGGTACCTGAATTGATCCATAGACGTATGGTCTCCGAGAATGAAGTCCAAAGTGGACAGATGGGGATTGTATCATCCCTGTACTTTGGTCCCTGAATTGATCCGTAGACGTATGGTCTCCGAGAATGAGGTCCAAAGTGGACAGATGGGCATTGTATCATCCCTAGACTTCGGTCCCTAAATTGATCCGTAGACGTATGGTCTTCGAGAATGAAGTGATGGGGATTGCATCATCCCGGAACCACTAGTTCAAAATGTACGTGATGGGGATTGCATCATCCCGGAACCACTAGTTCAAAATGTATGTGATGGGGATTGTATCATCCCCGGACTTTGGTCCCTGAATTGATCCGTAGACGTATGGTCTCCGAGAAGTGGGGATTGTATCATCCCCAGACTTTGGTCCCTAAATTGATCCATAGACATATGGTCTCCAAGAAGTGGGGATTGTATCATCCCCGGACTTCGGTCCCTGAATTGACCCGTAGACATATGTCTCCGATAAAGTGATGCTTTGATGATGTGGTTACTTGTATCGGTATGGATACTTGTATTGATGATGTGGTTACTTGTATCGATATGGATACTTGTATTGATGATGTGGTTACTTGTATCGGTATGGATACTTGTATTGATGATGTGGTTACTTGTATCGGTATGGATACTTGTATTGATGATGAGGTTACTTGTATCAGTATGGATACTTGTATTGATGATGTGTATACTTGTATCGGTATGGATACTTGTATTGATGATGTGGTTACTTGTATCGGTATGGATACTTGTATTGATGATGTGGTTACTTGTATCGGTATGGATACTTGTATTGATGATGTGTATACTTGTATTGGTATGAATACTTCTACTAATGATGTGGATACTTGTATTCGTATGGATGCTTGTATTGATGACGATGCTGATGATCGTGAGATGACGATGCTGATGATCGTGAGATGACGATGCTAATGATCGTGAGATGGCGATGTTGATGATCGTGAGATGACGATGCTGATGATTGTGTGATGACGATGCTGATGATCGTGAGATGACGATGCTGATGATCGTGTGATGACGATGCTGATGATCGTGTGATGACGATGCTGACGATCGTGTGATGATAAATTGAAGAAAGCTTCTGATGATATATAGATGTATCATGTATGATGTAGTCGATGATTCCTTGCTCCTGCAGAAGTTGTTATAATATCCTTCTCGTTAAGGGGGAGTGTTGAATATTGTAACTTCTAAGAATATTATATTTATACTTTATTATTCCGGAGATGTTTCATCCCTCCGAGGTAACTCTACTATGTATCCGGAGTTGATTATTCCTCCGATGGTTTGTGGTAATTAGGGTTATTAGACCCACCATGTGGGGGTCGGCCCTGATATTATATTTTAGGGGTTATTAGACTTCTCCAGGAGAGGTCGGCCCCATTAGGTATTTTAGTCAGTGAGGAGTCAGTATAAATAGAGGAGGTGAACTCCTCATTAGACACACTCACTCACTTGAGAAAAGTAGCGCACTTGTCTGGGAGATCTGCTAAGGAGCTAGAGAAGGAAGGAGCACATCTTGTACTTTGGTTGATCATCTTATTGAGGAAAGCTTTGCTGGGTTTTCTACCCCATGAGGGTTTCCCAGGGTAAATTCTGTGTCTATCTTGTGATTATGTTTCTTTCAGTGATCTTGCTAGTCTATTTGGTTTAAACTTAACAGACTGTGCACCTAGTACAATGTTTCTAGAAAATATTCTCATGGAGCTTGAATTAGGATTGGATGTGAGCTATAAGACACTTGTTAAAGTTGAAGGGACACTTCTCAATCAATTTATTACATTTGTGAGACACCTCCTTCCCCTATTGTCATCTATCGTATGTATGTCATTGTCCAACTTACTGTGCATCAAATGATTCATTCGTTTCATTTAACCCACTTTTATTAAATCATCTACATCATTATGCACATGCTGGATCCTGCTACTGTTCTGTCGTTGCAAATCAGATGGTATTTTCAAATTCGCACACTTTCACTTATGTTCATATGCATCAGCAAGAAATCTATGCATTATCTGATAAAATTTGGTTTTATCTATGCGCTTCTGTCTTTACAACATTTGTCCTCGACCTCAACAAAAGGTTCCTCCGCGACCAAAACCTCCACTGTGACCATCGCGATATGCTCCTCTCAATCCTCCTCATTGTTGGTTGAATCGTGGTTGATTGTACTACTTAGGATTATACTGCAGCTAGTTATACTATGCCTGGCTATAAGACTGCGCTTGATTATACTGCGGAGGTGCCAGATGTATTTATGTCTGTTGTTGCTCATATCCCTTCATGAAGTAAGTATCCACAATCCTTTCTTGAAGCAGGTCATATGCTCGACAATATTTTTCATCATGTCCAATAGATCGACAAAAGTTACAATAAATATTAGCTAGATTCGACACAAACTTCTGTAAGTATATGCATTCCTCCGAGCGATTTCGTCTTTTCTGATAGACTCGGCACCAGAGCATCCCTCCCTGACGGAGTGGATTGGTTGCACCAGACTATAAATACTCATGGAATTCAGGACACTGATATTTATGATGTCCTTCGGACTTGCATCGATTGCACCACACTTCCTCGTAGACTTCCTTCCCTTTCATTTTCAACCTCCCTACTATGGAAACTCCAGTGACAATTGCAGAATGCACACTTTAGGGCTTCAGTCATTCCCTCCTCGTCGTTGGCCATAAATTCTCTGCAACCATCGAGCGCATAGCAACCAATGCTGAAAACGTGATTCTTTTGGAACTCTATATACCACACACGCTTCCTAAATGAATCATTTTCTCCTCTTAGGGAAGCTTCTGTGTGTTGCACTTCGAACGACCTCATTTTTTCTACAGATCCTATTGCTTGAGTTTGAATCTGAGCCACTACGGGACTTGGCACTCAAATCACTGATCACAGATCTCAAAAAATAGCAATATCCCAGGACATGAATTAGGCTTAGAGGACCCATTGAGATGTACTTGTTGTATCCATGGTTCAATTAGTAGAGTAGTAGAGCACGCAACTAGTACATTTCGCTTGCCCCATGTGCAGTCAGAGTTAGTTTCATGATTATCATTAGAGGAGGGTATATGTCCAGACAAGTATATGTGTTTATTTGGGTACTACTAAACTGTCTTGCTCATCTTATTAGCCTGAACTTGAGATGGTAACTAACTTTGGTGATTATATATTGTAGTGCTCTCATAGACTTGTTATTATGAGTTGATCTATGATTTTAAATGTTAAGACTTTTCTATATGCTCACTAGTATTTCCTACCTTATGCAAACTTAGCCTTTCCTTTGATATATATGGAATCACATTTTCACTATCTCTATCCATCTTGTATCTCCCATATTTTGGATTGATCCCTGACTTGAGAATTTGACTTATGATATTGAGTAGCTTTCCCCACTTTGACCTCTGTATCTGATAGACTCCATCTTGTTTTGTGTCTCGGCTCTAAGTTGTCCGATAGAACATGTCGAATCCTTGACCCTTATGGGCCGAATTAACCTGTTGATGTTGGGTCTTGAGCCTAGGTGAGTTGGGATTTTAAAGCCTTGACCTTTTTGGTTGGTTTCCCCTAATGTTTGGTCTTGATTGTGGGTGATTCCCTCTAGTTGACCCCATGCTTCACTTCAAGGCCAGGACTACCTGCTAGTGTTGTGACGTGAGATAACACTAGATAGTTTCTGAGTTGTGTCAAATAGACTTAAGGAAGTGATCCTATCATCAGTACATGCATCAATATATCTTGTTATATCCAGATAAACGTAATTGAAATGAAATGCAAAGTATACTGGATGAAGGCTGTAGTTAGTTATGATTTTAAGCACATACAAAATCTAAAGGGTCGTATATGAAATTGGCCAAATAAAAGAAGATGTATGGTTATTGAATATCTAAATGACTGTTGGACTTGAATTTGATGTGGTATGTAGAAAGGGATAGCTAATTCTAAGTGTCCCCTAGAACCTTAGAGTTACTGTTGACTGTGCACCTAGTACAATGTTTCTAGAAAATATTCTCATGGAGATTGAATTAGGATTGGATGTGAGCTATAAGACACTTGTTAAAGTTGAAGGGACACTTCTCAATCAACTTATTACATTTGTGAGACACCTCCTTCCCCTATTGTCATCTATCGTATGGATGTCATTGTGGATCCCCTATTTTACTTTATCCTTTGAGAGATCACTATCAAAGTCAAAGATCAGTTCCCTTTGTCATAGCTTGTTTCTTTCACCTCACCCATCATAGCAATTTGGTTAAGTTTTTAAGTGAGCATGTATAAAGGACTTCATGAAAAATCATTTATTTACTGTAACGTAAGTCTTATCTTTATTGGATCTATTGAATTATCACCATTATCATGTTACATGTGTTATAGTTGGTTAATAATATAAATAAAATATTTATATTTCACCACTCATACATGTTGGATTGATAAGATTATAGTTTAGGCATCATATTTGTTATTTTTGAATTGGTCAAACCCAATTTGACTTGGTCAACACAGGTCCCGAGATGGATATGGTTACAATTATTCTATTGTTATGTTTCGATGCCTTTGGAGGCCATTCAAACCATTCCAATGCTCTAGAAATGAAAATTTTGGTGCAATACAGTAATTGGGTGAATTTTAAATGCAATGGACCAAGTTTTATCAAATTTTGAAAAATTGATTTGAGGGCCGTCCACCAAAATCGTTTTTGGGGTAGAGTAATGAGTATTACCAAATTGCTATTTTTTGGAATTTTTGGTGCAATCATATTTTTATTCCGAGCAACACAAAATGAAGTTATGTGCATATTAAATATTTATGGAGCATTTCAAGCAATTAATTATAAATGATCAAGTGATCATGCCTACCTCAAGGAAATTGATATGGCTAACTCATGGCTAGGGAATGGTATGAGAAAATGTATTATGATGTATATTGGCTCTATGGATCATTCTCCATCTTTATTTCTCAGCATGGGGTCCACATTTATTATTTTGGTTCATTTAGGGAGGACGTCGCCATGAGGGGCACCCCTCATCTTGGCATTTTATTTATTCTCAAATTATAACTTAATATTATGTATTAGAGTTGGTTCCTAGGTTGAATTGAGCCCCTAATGTCACCTCCATCATGTACCACATTCTTATATTATTTCATTATGATGTATATTTCGTTTTCTAAGGCATCCTTGGGCAATAGTGTTCCCCCTCTATTATGAGTGATACATGTATCATTGTAAAAATAAATCTACATTGTTGATGATCTTTTAATCTCAACCGCCGGATGATAGTTGGTTAGAATGTGTACATCACTCTCAATTTATTTAAGAGAGATGCCTCCACCATTGTAAATGGACTTTGGCTCTCGAATTTTGGAATTGTAGAAATATTTTATGCTCCAATACTTGTGTCTTTGTGTATGAATGTGAGATATGATGATTGAAACTATATGTTGCATGCATTGAAATATCTTTGTGATAGCTCTTGTATATTTTTGGATCCATTTTTAAGTGCAAACAGGGATATCAATTTGAGGAAGACTACACTTGTAGAGGAGACTCACCTTGCTTGTCTCTCTCAAATTTTGGTTTAACAGGGAGTATCTCTATCTTAGCATCATTAACTCTCTCATAATTTTTCTTTCATTTGTAATTACCTATCTTTCCTTCATTACTTATTGATTTCCCTTTGTTTGGTAGGAATTAAGGGTGCACTAGGGTCTCTGCATGTTTCATCTAGACATGGGATCAACACATATTTCACTTGATCCTGTCAAGGGTAGTCCTCATCATACGAAAAACATATAAAATCACCAGGTAAGTGTTGACAAGTGATTCTCTTCCATTTTATTTCTCTATCCATTTGTCATCTACAAATTAACCCTAAGCTAAAAAATATAAATATTCTATGGGTCACTTAACTTCAATTTAAGGAAAATCCTTTCTAGGTTATTTCACTTCCCCCAAAACCAAAGAGGGTTACCCAAGCGGTCATCATTAGGGGACTCCATCAGCCCAATCCTGAAGGCACTCATATTTAGGCTAATCACCTTCCTAGGGTTTTCGCATCTTTTCTCTATTTGGTGATCCAAATTTTCTTGTGAGTCTAGACATGGTCATATCCTATTCCAAGTTATCTCAATCAAGTGTGAGAATGCATTAATTCATCTTGAATTCACTGTTGGAATCGATTTAATACTGAGAGGGGCCTGATGAATCAATATTAGCGCAATTATCAACAGTTTTTAACTTCTTTAACATATTAGCCTTTACTTAATATTTATCTTTAGTTATACATCAATAAATAAACATCCACACATATATGCAACAACATAAAAAAGACATAACAGACATGATTTTTACGTAGAAACCCAAATGAGATAAAACCATGGAATGCTTCTTTATAATGAGAAAGAATACATTCAAGGAAGTACCAAATTCCTGTGTTTACCAACACCTCCTGTGTTTACCAACACCAACTAGAAGGAGGCACCAGCCCCCTGGTTCTATAGGCTCCAACCTAAAGGAAGCTAAAGCTCCCTATGTTTCTCCAGCACCAACTAGAAGGAGGCACCGATCCCCTATCTCCTTGTTGTTTTACAGGAACCAACCTGAAGGAAGCTCGAAATACCTATCTCCTTACCCTGTTTGACCACCCTAATGTCCAATGTATGATCCTGTCAAAATTCAACCTCGTGCACCCTTCTGATCATCTAATAATAAGTCTCTTGTGTGCTACCTTTGTATGCATTTAATACTCTGTCACTGAGCTGCATACATCAGTTGACTTCTCATTCCTCTCAAATAACACTTTTGATGATGACTCACTTCATGTTTTGTGTGCTCACCAATACTGCAGTCTACATAACTAGTTATCTCATCGTTATTCTACTTGCGTGACTTCAATGACCAACTGATATTGTGCTCTCAATTGATAGTTTGTTGTTTTGAAATAAAGCACTAGTAACAGATGGAACTTCACACTTACTGATGGGTCTATTTTGTTTAGGTGCTATAGCCTTTTAAACAATTTGCAACTTACTGTGCATCAAATGATTCATTCGTTCCATTTAACCCACTTTTATTAGATCATCTACATCATTATGTGCATGCTTGATCGTGCTACTGTTCTGTCATTGCACATCAGATGGTATTTTCACACACTTTCACTTATGTTCATATGCATCAGCAAGAAATCTATGCATTATCTGATAAAATTTGGTTCTATCTCTGCGCTTCTGTCTTTACAACATTTGTCCTCGACCTCAACAAAAGGTTCCTTTGTGACCAAAACCTCCACTGTGACCATCGCTCCTCTCAATCCTCCTCATTGTTCGTTGAATCGTGGTTGATTGTACTACTGAGGATTGTACTGCCGCTAGTTATACTGTGCCTGGTTATACGGCTGCACCTGATTATACTGCGGAGGTGCCAGATGTATTTCTGTCTGTTGTTGCTCATATCCCTTCATGAAGTAAGTATCCACAATCCTTTCTTGAAGTAGGTCATATGCTCGACAATATTTTTCATCATGTCCAATAGATCGACAGAAGTTACAATAAATATTACCTAGATTCGACACAAACTTCTGTAAATATACGCATTCCTCCAAGCGATTTCCTCTTTTCTGATAGACTCGGCACCAGGACATCCCTCCCTGAATGAGTGGATTGATTGCACCAGACTATAAATACTCAAGGAATTCATGACACTGATCTTTATGATTTCCTTTGGACTTGCATCGATTGCACCACACTTCCTCGCAGACTTCCTTCCCTTTCATTTTCAACCACCCTACTATGGAAACTCCAGTGACAATTGCAAGATTCACACTTTAGGGCTTCACTAGTTCCCTCCTCGTCGTTGGCCATAAATTCTCTGCAACCATCGAACACATAGCAACCAATGCTGGAAACGTGATTCTTTTGGAACTCTATATACCACACACGCTTCCTAAATGAATCATATTCTCCTCTAAGGGAAGCTTCTGTGTGTTGCACTTCGGACGACCTAATTTTTTCCATAGATCCTATTGCTTGAGCTTGAATCTGAGCCACTACGAGACTTGGCACTCAAATCACTAATCACAGATCTCAAAAAATAGCAGTATCCCAGGACATGACTTAGGCTTGGATGACCCATTGAGACGTACTTGTTGTATCGATGGTTCAATTAGTAGAGTAGCAGAGCATGCAAATAGTTCATTTCCCTTGCCGCATCAGCAATCAGAGTTAGTTTCATGATTATCATTAGAGGAGGGTATATGTCTAGACAAGTATATGTGTTTATTTGGTTGCTACTAAACTGTCTTGCTCCTCTTATTAGCCTTAACTTGATATGGTAACTGACTTTGGTGATTATGTATTGTAGTGCTCTCATTGACTTGTTATTATGAGTTGATCTATGATTTTAAATGTTAAGACTTTTCTATATGCTCACTAGTATTTCCTACCTTATGCAAACTTAGCCTTTCCTTTGATATATATGGAATCACCTTTTCACTATCTCTGTCCATCTTGTATCTCCCATATTTTGGCTTGATCCCTGACTTGAGACTTTGACTTATGAGATTGATTAGCTTTCCCCACTTTGACCTCTCTATCTGATAGACTCCATCTTGTTTTGTGTCTCCGCTCTAAGTTGTCTGATAGAACATGTCAAATCCTTGACACTTCTGGGCCGAATTAACCTATCGATGTTGGGTTTTGAGCCTAGGTGAGTTGGTATTTTAATGCCTTGACCTCTTTGGTTGGTTTCCCCTAATGTTTGGTCTTGATGGTGGGTGATTCCCGCTAGTTCACCCCATGCTTCACTTCAAGGCTAAGACTACCCGCTAGTGTTGTGACGTGAGATAACACTGGATAGTTTCTGAGTTGTGTCAGATAGACTTGAAGAAAGCGATCCTATCATCAGTACATGCATCAATATATCTTGTTATATCCAGATAAATGTAATTTAATTGAAATGCAAAGTATCCTGGATGAAGTCTGTAGTTAGTTGTGATTTTAAGCACATACAAAATCCAAAGGGTTGTATATGAAATTGGCCAAATAAAAGAAGATGTATGCATATTGAATATCTAAATGACTATTGGACTTGAATTTGATGTGGTATGTAGAAAGGGACAACTAATTCTAAGTGTCCCCTAGAACCTTAGAGTTACGGTTGACTGTGCACCTAGTACAATGTTTCTAGAAAATATTCTCATGGAGCTTGAATCAGGATTGGATGTGAGCTATAAGACACTTGCTAAAGTTGAAGGGACACTTCTGAATCAACTTATTACATTTGTGAGACACCTCCTTCCCCTATTGTCATCTATTGTATGCATGTCATTGTGGATCCCCTATTTTACTTTATCCTTTGAGAGATCACTATCAAAGTCAAAGATCAGTTGCCTTTGTCATAGATTGTTTCTTTCACCTCACCATCATAGCAATCTAGTTAAGTTTTTAAGTGAGCATGTATAAAGGACTTCATGAAAAATCATTTATTTACTATAACGTAAGTCTTATCTTTATTGGATCTATTGAATTATCACAATTATCATGTTAAATGTGTTATTGTTGGTTAATAATATGAATAAAATATTTATATTTCACCACTCATACACGTTGGATTGATCAGATTACAGTTCAGGCATCATATTTGTTATTTTTGACTTGGTCAAACCCAATTTGACTTGGTCAACACAGGTCCCAAGATGGATATGATTACAATTATTCTATTGCTATGTTTTGATGCCTTTGGAGGCCATTCAAACCATTCCAATGCTCTAGAAATGAAAATTTTGGTTCAATACAGTAATTGCGTGAATTTTAAATGCAATGGACCAAGTTTTATCAAATTTTGAAAAAATGATTTGACGGCCTTCCATGAAAATCCTTTTTGGGGTAGAGTAATGAGTATTACCAAATTGCTATTTTTTGGAATATTTGGTGCAGTCATATTTTTATTCTGAGCAACACAAAACGAAGTTATGTGCATATTAAATATTTTTGGAGCATTTCAAGCAATTAATTATAAATGATCAAGTGATCATGCCTACCTCAAGGAAATTGATATGGCTAACTCATGGCTAGGGAATGGTATGAGAAAATGTATTATGATGTATCTTGGCTCTATGGATCATTCTCCATCTTTATTTCTCAGTATGGGGTCTACATTTATTATTTTGGTTCATTCAGGGAGGACGTCCCCATGAGGGGCGCCCCTCATCTTGGCATTTTATTTATTCTCAAATTATAACTTGATGTTATATATTAAAGTTGGTTCCTAGGTTGAATTGAGCCCCTAATGTCACCACCATCATGTACCACATTCTTATATTATTTCATTATGATGTATTTTTCCTTTTCTAAGGCATCCTTGGGAAATAGTGTTCCCCCTCTATTATGAGTGATACATGTATCAATGTAAAAATAAATCTACATTGTTGATGATCTTTTAATCTCAACCGCCGGATGAAAGTTGGTTAGAATGTGTACATCACTCTCGATTTATTTAAGAGAGATGCCTCCACCATTGTAAATGGACTTTTGGCTCTCGAATTTTGGAATTGAAGAAATATTTTATGCTCCAATACTTGTGTCTTTGTGTATGAATGTGAGATATGATGATTGAAACTATATGTTTCATACATTGAAATATCTTTGTGATTGAGCTCTTGTATATTTTTGGATCCATTTTTAAGTACAAACAAGGATATCAATTTGAGGAGGACCACACTTGTAGAGGAGACTCACCTTGCTTGTCTCTCTCAAATTTTGGTTTAACAGGGAGTATCTCTATCTCAGCATCATTAACTCTCTCATCATTTTTCTTTCATTTGTAATTACCTATCTTTTTTTCATTACTTGTTGATTTCCCTTTGTTTGGTAGGAAGTAAGGGTGCACTAGGGTCTCTGGATGTTTCATCTGGACATGGGATCAACACATATTTCACTTGATCCTGTCAGGGGTAGTCCTCATCATATAAAAAACATATAAAATCACCAATTAAGTGTTTACAAGTGATTCTCTTCAATTTTATTTCTCTATCCATTTGTCATCTACAAAATCTACTTTAAAACCCTGAGCTAAAAAATATAAATATTCTATGGGCCACTTAACTTCGGTTTAAGGAAAATCCTTTCTAGGTTATTTAACTTCCCCCGAAACCAAAGAGGGTTATCCAAGGGGTCATCATTAGGGGACTCCATCAGCCCAATCCTGAAGGCACTCATCTTTAGGCTAATCACCCTCCTAGGGTTTTCCCATCGTTTCTCTATTTGGTGATCGAAATTTTCTTGTGAGTCTAGACATGGTCATATCCTATCCCAAGTTATCTCAATCAAGTGTGAGAATGCATTAATTCATCCTCAATTCACTATTGGAATCAATTTAATACTGAGAGGACACTCGATGAATCAATATTAGCGCAATTATCAACAGTTTTTAACTTCTTTAACATATTAGCCTCTACTTAATATTTATCTTTAGTTATACATCAGTAAATAAACATCCACACAAATATGCAGCAACATAAAAAACACATAACAGACATGATTTTTATGTAGAAACCCAAATGAGAGAAAACCATGGAATGCTTCTTTATAATGAGAAAGAATACATTCAAGGAAGCACCAAATTCCTGTGTTTACCAACACCAACTAGAAGGAGGCACCAACCCCCTGGTTTTACAGGCTCCAACCTAAAGGAAGCTAAAACTCCCTATGTTTCTCCAGCACCAACTAGAAGGAGGCACCGATCCGACAAAATAATTTAAACTTGAGTTAGCGAAAAATTTCACAGTCATAATTTTTTTTTCTGTTTGCATGTTTCTTGGATCGTCTTTAGGCCTAGTGTTCAAACATTAGCTCTGATACCACATGTAACATCCCAATATTTTCATAAAAATTTAAAAAAATTTAAATTGCCATAAAAAGCTAATATTTGTAAATTGCGGAAATAATAATAATTAATAAAGCAGTAATTAAAAATACGACGGTTGGTAGGGAACAATTTAACTGCTGTGTCTTTTTGTCTTCTGATGGCGTATCGTGTAGGTGACACGTCATGAATCCAATTACTTATTATGTTCTTTATTTATATGCTGAAATGATTGAAAATTTTAATGCATTTGGAAAAAAGAATTATTGTTGACAAGTAGTGACAGTTTAATTTTTCCTGCATCCTGTTTAACCATATTCCCACTTTTCTATTTTCTTATTGTTTTTAAAATCTTATCGATCTTATAGAAAATATTGTCTTCACTGTATTATCTTGTACAGAAAGAAAGAAAGATACTATGTTATTCTATCCTTTCATCAAAGGTCCAAATTGGACGAATACAGGAATATATAATTAGAATAGAAAAACTGTTATATTCATAAGCAATCAAATTAACGGACGAATGCACTGTCATTTTCTTGTTTTCTGAATTATCAATTGCATGTGATAGAATTTACATCACAGAATACCATGTTATTAAAAGAAAGGACAAACATAGCATTATTGAATTGACAGAGTAAATTACAGTATCCCTACACCCAAACTGGGGTTAACTTGTTCTCATTACATTATTATTTACAAACATTTAAACAGCTGCCAAATCAAATATTTCATTACCATAGATGATCTAACTGTAGAATCAAGAGTTATTATTCTTATTCCTTTAAACATCATTATAGACGAGCATACTTCATTAACATCGACAGCTAGGGTTTAGCATTATCACTTATGTTTTCAAACAAAACCAATTCCTTTCTATTCTCGGCTTAATCCATGCATGCATAGACGCAATGTAATCCAAGTAGGTCGCTCTCGACTTATAGCCACTATTTAAATAAACAACTTAAAACAGGCTTCCATTTATAGATTCGAAAACGAGAGTTTAAAAACACCATACATAGCCGTTAAACCCTAAATAATTATCATTTCCATTTAAATTAACAATGGTTGCACCCTACAGTTTGCCGCATTCTTTTGTTGAAGGTTCCATTCGAAACCCAATGCTATTTACACACACATCTAATGCCGAAACGAAATTACAGTCAACGTATCTCTTCTTTCATCAACCCAGAAGTACAAACCGATAGACAAAAAAAGTTAAATCTGTAAGACTCCTTGCAAACACGAGGGTTCAAGCCTACTAAGCTCGCTGAGCCCAGGAATGGCTGGCCATACATTTTAAACATTTACATCATCTACACTATAAACAACACTTAAAAATGTAACGTTGCCCAAATGCTGTAGGCGAGACAAAAGCCACTGTCGTGAAGGCATGCTACCAACACTCTGCACATCAAGTCCGATTCCAGGAGAACCACTAGGGAGGGATACCACCAAATCTTACCGGTGGGTTCGCTTTAGTTCTTCTCCCCATAAACTATTCCGGCACCCTGTCGTTCACCAAGAGTTACCTACCAACAACCATACACTGAGTTAAATATCGAATCATGAGATAGTAATGCATGCAACAAAGAATAATTTGAAAACCCTTGCAATGTTACAATACCTGAGTCGTGACAGAGGCTTGACGAAGCTAGCATCCACCCACTACGAAGGAGAAGCACCCAGCTCGAAGACCACTCTGTGTGATACATTTGAAACTTACAACCCGATTGAAACCCCAAAACTTGCAAGCTACTACAACGCCAAACTGATGCACTCATCCAACCTGTGGATGGCCACACCATTTAACTCCAAACTCAGCCTCCATTGATGGATTTCACCTACAGTTTGAGGACTGATACCAGTCTCAGGATCGAGCCCAAGGAAGGATAGAAAAACAACAAAACCCTAAGTGCCTCTCGTGTTAAGATTTAATATGCTAAGACAGAAAATAGCAGCATTACATTCCATTTCAAAATAATAGCATATACAAGTATCCTACCGATACAAGTAACCACATCAAAAATCACTTTCTCAGAGACCATACGTCTACGGATCAATTCAGGGACCGAAGTCCGGGGATGATACAATCCTCAAAGATTTAATATGCTAAGACAGAAAATAGCAGCATTACATTCCATTTCACAATAATAGCATATACAGGATCACTGAAGAAACAACAAGCACAGCATAAACACAAGAGACAGAGATTTATCCTGGGAAACCCTCATGGGGTAGAAAACCCAGCAAAGCTTCCTCAATATAGATGACTAGCAATATACAAAGATGAAACCCTGAGACATGATCTCCTCCTCTACAATAGCAGACCTCTCCTCCACAAGTGCGCTATCCTCAAGTGTGTGAGTGTATCAAATGAGGAACAGACCTCCTCTATTTATACACTACTCTGATATGTATTTTACACAAGTACATGTAGGATCGTATTTAACCATTAGTTTAAATACCCCATTATAACTGACTGGGACGACCCCCACATGGTGGGTCTAATAACCCTAGTTACCACACCCAACTCGGAGGAATAAACATCTCCGGATTTATAGTATAATCACATCGGAGGTATGGAACATCTCCGGAATAAATAATATACAAATATAATATTCTTTGAAGTTACAATATTTCAACACTCCCCCTTAACGAGAAGGATATTATAACAGTATCTGCACGAGAAAGGAGTCATCAACATCATACATGATACATCTATAAATCATTGGAAGCTTTCTCAACATCATCAGTAACTCAAGCAGTTACTGGAACATCTTCAATACTGGAACATCAACATCTTCAGTACTGAGTCTTTATCTTCTGCAGCACTCGAACAACTACAACAACATCAACATCTGGATCCTCACGATCATCAGTATCGTCATCTCACGATCATTAGCATCATCATCACAGGATCATCAGCATCGTCATCACACGATCATCAGCATCGTCATCACACGATCATCAGCATCAGCATCGTCATCACACGATCATCAGCATCGTCATCTCACGATCATCAGCATCATCATCACACGATCATCAGCATCGTCATCACACGATGATCAGTATCGTCATCACACGATCGTCAGCATCGTCATCAACACAGGTATCCATAACAATACAAGTATCCACATCATTAGTACAAGTATTCATGCCAATACAAGTATACATATCATCAATACAAGTATCCATACTGATACAAGTAATCATGTCATCAATACATGTATCCTACCGATACAAGTAACCACATCATCAATACAAGTATCCTACCGATACAAGTAACCACATCAAAAATCACTTTCTCGGAGACCATACGTCTACGGATCAATTCAGGGACCGAAGTCCGGGGATGATACAATCCCCACTTCTCGGAGACCATACGTCTACGGATCAATTCAGGGACCTCAGTCCGGGGATGATACAATCCCCACTTCTCGGAGACCTCACATCTACGGATCAATTCAGGGACCTAAGTCCGAGGATGATACAATCCCCACTTCTCGGAGACCTCACGTCTACGGATCAATTCAGGGACCTAAGTCCGGGGATGATACAATCCCCACTTCTCGGAGACCTCACGTCTACGGATCAATTCAGGGACCTAAGTCCGGGGATGATACAATCCCCACTTCTCGGAGACCTCACGTCTACGGATCAATTCAGGGACCTAAGTCCGGGGATGATACAATCCCCACTTCTCGGAGACCTCACGTCTACGGATAAATTCAGGGAACTAAGTCCGGGGATGATACAATCCCCACTTCTCGGAGACCTCACGTCTACGGATCAATTCAGGGACCTAAGTCCAGGGATGATACAATCCCCACTTCTCGGAGACCTCACGTCTATGGATCAATTCAGGGACCTAAGTCCGGGGATGATACAATCCCCACTTCTCGGAGACCATACGTCTACGGCTCTCTTTAGGAATGAAAGTCCATGGATGATCCAATCCCCTCAACTGTCCACTAAGGACTTCATTCTCGGAGACCTCACGTCTACGGCTCTCTTTAGGACTGAAAGTCGAGGGATGATCCAATCCCCTCAACTGTCCACTAAGGACTTCATTCTCGGAGACCTCACGTCTACAACTCTCTTTAGGACTGAAAGTTCAGGGATGATCCAATCCCCTCAACTGTCCACTAAGGACTTCATTCTCGGAGACCTCACGTCTACGGCTCTCTTTAGGACTGAAAGTCCAGGGATGATCCAATCCCCTCAACTGTCCACTAAGGACTTCATTCTCGGATACCTCACGTCTACGGCTCTCTTTAGGACTGAAAGTCCAGGGATGATCCAATCCCCTCAACTGTCCACTAAGGACTTCATTCTCGGAGACCTCACATCTACGGCTCTCTTTAGGACTGAAAGTCCAGGGATGATCTAATCCCCTCTTCTGTCCACTAAGGACTTCATTCTCGGAGACCTCACGTCTACGGCTCTCTTTAGGACTGAAAGTCCAGGGATGATCTAATCCCCTCAACTGTCCACTAAGGACTTCATTCTCGGAGACCTCACGTCTACGGCTCTCTTTAGGACTGAAAGTCCAGGGATGATCCAATCCCCACCTGTCCACTAAGGACTTCATTTTCGGAGACCATACGTCTACGGATCACTTTAGAACAAGTGTTCAAGGATGATACAATCCCCACATGTATTCTGATCAATACAAGTACAAGTATCCTCAACCATACAAGTACATTAATCAATACATGTATCATCAAAAGTATGTATTCTTACCAATACATCTTATCATCAAAAGCATGTATTCTCACCAATACATCTATCATCAAAAGCATGTATAAGTAAAACTAAGTATTCTAAGTATAAGAGTCCTAAATCTAAATATTTCTAAGTATCTAGGTGTAGAGAACAGGTTACCTCATCATCGACCTTGTTGTTCGATGAGACAACCTCATCATCAGTGACTATACTACTCCCCCTTTCGAGGAGGGTCCTTTTGAGCTATACCAAGCTTGTCTCGGAAGTATTCAAATTTCACCTGAGACAGAGGTTTGGTTAGTATGTTGGTAACTTCTTCACTTGAGGTAAAGATTTGGTTAGTACATCGGTAACCTGTTACAAATTCAAACCTTAGTTCCTTCTGCATCATATCTTATTAGATCCCTATGTTCTTTGACTTATCATGGAACACTAGCTTCTTTGTCATCTTCATACAACTCTATTTGTCACATAGGATCACAGTTGGTTCTATCTCTAATTCAAACCAATCCTGAAGCCAAGCTTCTTCACAACTAGCAGAGCAAGCAGCCATATATTCTGCTTGTGCTGAGAGCCACACTAGACTGCTTCCAGCTAAACCACGAGATCATGGCTAATCCCAGACAATAACATCCTCTCGATGTGTTCTTCCTGTCTGATACACTTCTTGCCCAATCAGAATCTGAATAACCATCTGAAGTCATTATCTTCAAGATAGCATTCTATCGTGTCCTTTATGTGCCTCATCACATGCTTTGCAACTATCAGGTGAACACATCTAGTTTCCACTAGATACTGACTCAAGGTGTTCACAACAAAGCATATATCTAATCTAGTATATGTTAGATACATCAATGACCCAATAATTTGACTGTACAGAGTTATATCCACTAACTCTGATGAGTCATCTCCTAACAGCTTCAAGTTGGAATCCATAAGAGTGGCCATTCCAACATATCAAGTCTTCTCAAGATTTCTCAGCATACTTTCTTTGGTTGAGAAATATTCCTTCTGAGCCTTGCTATACTTCCAGACCTAGGAAGTAAAGCGTCAATTTGAGATCTTTCATTTTCATTTCTGCATTGAATGATCTTCTGCATATCTATCTGTGCCATCTCTCGTTAGATGGGTCTACTAATATGAGCCTTAATATCATTCGAACTCTGTGGTGAGTTCCTTCTTGCATCCATGTCATTTGTGTATAGAAATCATATTCAACCTTGTAGCAAAGGTTGAGATCCACATCACCCATGGTGATCATTAAGCTTATCAATTTATTATCGATCCTAGGTACCTATACAGAACCTGATTCACACTTCTTCTTTAATTACACCATACTTGGAGCAAACATCTTGTCGTGATTCTCTTCCCCTTTCTAAGAGAATCTTCTAGCCATGAGCCTTCTATATTTTGTTTGATTTGTAAATCTTCTTGTTTGAACATCCACCACTTGTACGGTGTCCATCATTCTTCATGACCTTTCCTACAAATCAAAATTAAGTACATGATTAGTAATACTTCATAATCATCAAATCATATTGACATGATAACCTATTATGCATACAGATATCATTTACATAGTGATTCAACTATTTTGACCAATACTTTGGCACAACACTTTCCCATATCCTGTATGCATACAGTGGCTATCTAGATGCCTTCCATCTCTACCAGAACATACTATCGAGAGTGTGCACAACTCTCAGCATGTCAGCAAAGAGGTTTCATTCTAGACAAGCAACAATGGAATGTTTGTCCAACTTACCAATCATATGCAAATTAGTAGTATACTGTTCAATGTTCTATGAATATTTACACTCAGCATGATATATTATAGGAATACAAATATGCATACAACCTATTACAGGCAATATCATTACTATTTCAGATAACAACTCAAATACTTATCTTTTATGTTTGTGTGGCTGCCTCCCGCTTGATCTTTTGTATGTCTTTTGAACTTCTATTCATTCTGTTCCACGGTGCATGCTCAAGAGTCATCCTCATGATCTCATACACAAACATACACTCATTAGTATATTCTAAATGCTATCAAAACATTATAGTACTAAATAAGCTTGAAAATGTATAGTCATGATTATCGTTAATAAACATTAGTATTCAAGATTTCAGGGAAGTCTTCTTTTACTCATGCATATCATCAATCAAGATAAAAGATATAATATGCATAATCCCTTGATTACTAACTTTATGAATAAGCATAACCAATCATTCCAAGTATACTTATATAAGGGATCCTAACACAAGGTAAGATTCATGGGAAACATACCTGGATTAGTATACCTACTTGGTTATGTACAACATACCTCGTAAGTAGAACAAAGATTATGGATGAGTCTTTGTCTTCATGTTTTCATGGTCATGGAGCCTGATTTGTCTTTTGTGATGTACCTGTATCTTGTTAGTAGACAACATCAACCTCACACAACATCATAATGCATTAGTACAATCATAAGTGTCAATACCCTAACCAATGAATATCTTCTATCATGCATTCATAATTTTGTTAAGGTGATACAACAAATCTAAAATCAAGATTGTACTAACCGTAATAACATGAAGACAAACATACCATAAACTTAATCATGAACAAATCTCAAAACATACCTCGATGAGTCATACCTGTCGAGATCGCTTGTAATCTCCTTATGTAAAGCCTTAGCCTCATCTCCCTCTGAAACAGTAACTCCTTCACTTATGCAGGTGACCAATCCATCTTCTTCTAGGATTAACCATATCCACTTGATTTGCAAGAAATGGACCTGGAGCTGGATATGGGTTTGTCAGAGAAACCCCAAAAATTCAAACTTTGAATTTAAAACTTTCGAAAGGATAGAAATATGCGCCTTGATGAGCTGATCAAACTGATATATTCAGAATTTGAAAACTGCAAAGTTTCACTCCTCAATTTTGCCTTTGAAACTTCCGGATTCACTAGACGTGACCCTGAACTGGGGTTTGGTGAATCCCACTCTTCTGCCCAATCAAAATGTTTGATCCAAATCTCTAAGCTTCTATTTTTCTGAGGAGCTTCCAGCCATGGTCATAGATTTCAAAAATTCCCATTTTTACAGAAGCCCTAATTTTCCACTTTTCTGATCAAAGTCCCGAACTAGGGTTTGATCAAGCCCGGCCTTCTGCCCAACCAAAAAATCTGATCTTGGTCTCTAAATTTCTATTTTGATGAGTAGCATTCAGCCGTGGTCTCCGTTTACAAAAATTCCAACTTTCTTCAAAGCCCTAAATTCTGGAAGCCATGAATGAAGGTATTCAAAAATAATTATGTTTTGACAGAAATATGTACCTGATTGTTTCTGGTGTAACTCCAAACTTTTCAATCCACAGAGTCTGAAAACGTTTTCTGAGATAGCCTGACCTGTTATCTTTCCATCCTGATAGGTCTGACCTCAATTGGATTCTCTGAGAGAGAGTTATGTCAAATGTCGCAACGTGACCTGTTTTGGGATAAAACAGAAGAGCGAACTTGTACGGCGTGCCACGTGTCACTTTTTGAACACCGGCCTCTAAAAAAATTTTCTGAGGTAGCTCGGCCTGTTATCTTTCCATCCTGACAGGTCTGACCTCAATTGGACTCCCTGAGAGAGAGTTATGCCAAGTGTCGCAACATGACCTGTTTATGGGATAATACAGGAGGGCGAACTTGTACGGAGTTCCACGTGTCACTGGTTCAACTTCGGCCTCTGAAAACGTTTTCTGAGATAGTACAGACTGTGTACTACCTGTCACGTTTTACGAAATTTCATTTGAAGCTTCCTAGCCCAAGATATGACCTTTTTCCCAAGGTCACCTGATTTTGACTCAGATCTAGAAGAGGCAGAAACCCTATATTGTACAGATCATAAATCACAAAGTACAACGAATTAGAGGTTGTCCTTTGGACACAAGGTACCTGGAGATTTAATATTCATCCTGTAACAATTTCAGATCCGAAAACTTCGCCAAAACGTATTTATAGCGAAAGTGCTACGATGACTGGTTTTTGCTATGTAAAACCCTAACCTTCAAATTGTCGTAAGTAAAGCAAGTGTCTTTAGTGCCATACCTTGTCTTCCTTCAGGTTAGCTCTGATACCATGTTAATATTTAATATGCTAAGACAGAAAATAGCAGCATTACATTCCATTTCACAATAATAGCATATACAGGATCACTGAAGAAACAACAAGCACAGCATAAACACAAGAGACAGAGATTTATCCTGGGAAACCCTCATGGGGTAGAAAACCCAGCAAAGCTTCCTCAATATAGATGACCAGCAATATACAAAGATGAAACCCTGAGACATGATCTCCTCCTCTACAATAGCAGACCTCTCCTCCACAAGTGTGCTATCCTCAAGTGTGTGAGTGTATCAAATGAGGAACAGACCTCCTCTATTTATACACTACTCTGATATGTATTTTACACAAGTACATGTAGGCTCGTATTTAACCATTAGGTTAAATACCCCATTATAACTGACTGGGCCGACCCCCACATGGTGGGTCTAATAACCCTAGTTACCACACCCAACTCAGAGGAATAAACATCTCCGGATTTATAGTATAATCACATCGGAGGTATGGAACATCTCCGGAATAAATAATATACAAATATAATATTCTTTGAAGTTACAATATTTCAACATCTCGGCCGGTTGGCCTCACCTCCCAAACCCTACCACCGAAACAATGACCAAGAAAACGTTACAAGAATCCATAAGTTACGTTAGGGTTCATCACAATCGCAATGCACAATGATCAACGACAGAAATCCACTTTCATCAAGCCACGATGGAGGGTGGTAGATGCGGTATTAACTCACCCATCTACCTCCCAAGCCACGAAGTTTCCGTTTCGGTTGACACCAGGGCAGGAGGCCCGTTACAACTCAGCTTGCCAAGCCTCATCACACGCCGAATGATCCATCACAACTTACACATAACAATATCCTTAAGATGGTGGCCAGGCAATTTAGTTGCAAACTCAATCATTTACTACACTCTCGACTTCGTACGCAGGCTTTTGCAGTGCCATCATTCCACCTGCCAGCCATACGGATCAACATTAATAGAATCGACCTATAAATTGTGTCAAGGTATAACGTCCATCGGTAGCACATAATAAAGGTCTTATATGATTCCATTTAATCAATTTCGAGCACACTCATAGCATATGAATATCCACCAAGGTCACGATCAATCATAGGGCATGGATTAACTCCGCCCCAACATATAAAGTTACTATAAACTTCATCATAAGAATCATTGTAAAGCTTTTAAAGCTTTGTTCACACCATAAGTTATATGAATATAGCCTTAGCGTATGGCTGCCACCCAAGGACCCATCGCATCCATTGCATGGTAGGGTATTAATGCTTAATGCATCACCATTTTAATTGCCCGAGTAATAGAGACCAGAACCACCTTATCACTCATTCTATAGTATTCTTAGGACCATGTGCCCTTGTCCTAAACTTGTCACTGTCAAAAATTATAAAAGAATTATTTTAACAGCTGCAAGTCATTTATGGAATGACCACACGTGAAGTCATCAACACTTAATGGAAACATTCATAACAAGCACACCCCGAGATTGAAGATATCTGTAGTCTTTGAGATAAGCCTAGTTCATCTTACAATTGGAAGGAGACCATACCTGTAGCGTTGAAATTAATAACTAGTTTTTACTGATATCACGGTTATTAAACACTCTGAATTTTATCGCTATCTCTTACCTGCGAATCTGCGCATGGAGGACGAGTATAATGTGGATAAAGAGGACTTAGCCCTATGCCAACAAAGATACTCAATTACGCCATTGAAGTGACTACCCGCTACAACATCACCTCAAGTGGATACATACCCATGAGCTCAATTACGTCACTACATGACTAACTGCATCTCATGCATGCTATGTTACTCATACCTCCCTCTTTCAAGGAACATCGATCTGGACCACTCCAAGCTTGTCCTTGAAGTACTCAAACTTCACTCTCGATAGAGGCTTCATCAACACATCGGCTATCTACTCCTCTGTCACTACATATTGGAGCCTCACCTCTCCTCCTTGCACCATGTCCCAGATATAGTGATACCTGATCTCAATGAGCTTCAACATGTCATGAAACACCAGGTTCTCAGACAACTTTACACAACTCTAGTTGTCACCCAATTTTTTAGAATAATTATTTTCTACTATTATCCTTTTTGCAAAAATACTTTGTGTTAAATTATAATTACAAGTTTTGTAATTATGACCAATTAGGTCAAAGATGAATGTAATGACTCATTATTATAATTTAATAAATAAAAATGGGAGACAAACACTCAAGAAAGCTGTTACAAGAGTGTCCACTGGCCCACTAGGAGGAATGGAAGTTGCTGGAAGGATTGGGACAGATGGCAGCATTTGCACTTTAACATTAGCTGTTGGTATGGGACAACTCCCCCTAATTTTGTGGCATTTCCCCCTCCAGGTGGAGGGAGGTGAGAAGGTAGCTCACTAATGACCAGTTAATTACAAAAAGACCTAGGCAGACTATAAAGGGAAATTCAAATTGAGCAGGGAGATATTACAATGTTTTCTGTAAAAACATTCCTCATGCTCATCAGGTGATGATTGAGAGATTCGAATAGGGGAGGCTGTGGAGCGTGCAATTATAAGTCTGCAATGTTATGAGAAGGACAAGCTAGAGGTGCTAGTGTTGCTCCTATTGATTTCTAAGCCTGTAACATTGGATATATATTTTCTTGCGGCTGCAAGCAGAGACCCTAAGCTTCAGAACTTCCTTCCTCCTAGTGGATCAGTGGACAGGCTCGGGGGTCCTAAGTGCAGACAGCTTGGCCGCTTAGGAGAAGGTTGGGTGGAACAGGCTTCTTGAATGATTTTTTCCTCCTATTACACTCAGGATTCTAAGATTTACATCATTTACACTATCAACAAAACTTAAAACAGTAACATTCCCCAATTGCTATAGGCGAGACAAAGCCACTGCCGCGAAGGCATGCTACCAACACTCTGCTCATCAAGTCCAATTCCAGGGGAACCACCGAGGGAGGGATACCACCGAAGCTTACCGGTGGATTCGCTATAGTTCTTCTCCTCACCAACTGTTCCAGCACCCTGTTGTTCGTCGAGAGTTACCTGCCAACAACTATACATTGAGTTAAATATCGAATCATGAGATAGTAATGCATGCAACAAAGAATAATTTGAAAACCCTTGCAAAGTTACGATACCTGACTCGTGGCAGAGGCTTGACAAAGCCAACATCCATCCATTGTGAAGGAGAAGCACCCAGCTCGAAGCGCACTCTGTGTGATACAATTGAAACTTACAACCCGATCAAAACCCCATATTTGCAAGTCAATACAATGCCACAATAGATGCACTCATCCCACCTGTAGATTGCTACACAAATCATTTCCAGACTTGGCCTCCATGGATAACAATCACTCACAGACCGAAGGTTGCTGCCAGTCTCAGGATCAAGCCCGGGGGACGCTAGAAAAACATCAAAACCCTAAGTGCCTCTCAGCCGGTTGGACTCACCTCCCAAACCCTACCATTGAAACAATGACCAAGAAAACGTTACAAGAATCCATAAGTTACGTTAGGGTTCACCTCAATCCCTATACACAACGATCAACAACGGAGATCCATTTTCATCAAGCCACGATGGAGGGTGGTATATGCAGTATTAACTCACCCATCTATCTCCCAAGCCACGAAATTTCCATTTCGATTGACACCAGGGCAGGAGGCCTGTTACAACTCAGCTTTCCAAATCTCATCACATGCCGAATCATCCATCACGACTTACATGTAACAGTATCCTTAACACGGTGGCTAGGAAATTTAGTTGCAAACTCAATCATTTACTACACCCTCGACTTCGTACAGAGGCTTTTGCAGTTCCATCATTCCACCCTCCATCCATACGGATCAACATTAATAGCATCAACATATAAATGGTCTCAAGGTATAACATCCATCAGTAGCATATGAATATCCACCAAGGTCGCGATCAATCATAGGGCATGGATTGACTCTGTCCCATATATAAAGTTACTATAAAGTTCATCATAAGAATCACTGTAAAGCTCTTAAAGCTTTGTTCACACCATAAGATATATGAATACACCCTTAGGGTATGGCTGCCACCCAAGGACCCATCGCATACATTGCATGGTAGGGTATTACTGCTTAATGCATCACCATTTTGATTGCTAGGGTAATAGAGACCAGAACCACCTTATCACTCATTCTATAGTATGCTTAGGACCATGTGCCCTTGTCCTAAACTTGTCACCGTCAAAAATTATAAAAGAATTATTTTAACAACTGCAAGTCATTTATGGAATGACCACACGTAAAGTCATAAACACCTAATGGAAACATTCATAACAAGCACAACCTGAGATTGATGATATCTACAGTCTTTGAGATAGTCAGGTTCATCTTACAAAATTGGAAGGAGACCATAGCTGTAGCATCGAAAATCATACGCAGTTTTTAATGATATCACGGTTATTAGACACTCTGAATTTTATCGCTATCTCTTACCTGCGAATCGGTGCATGGAGGACAAGTACAATGCTTTAATTGAGTAGCTAAGTAAGCCTCGGGGCACCTTGTGGGACCCCTTTCATCATCATCCAGAAAAATTAAACTGTCAGTACTTGTCGAGAAGAATTCTGTTTCCAAATGGATAAGAATTTTCAATCTTTTCATCATATAAATAAAGAACATAATCATTAATTGGATTCATGACGTGTCGACGACACGATACGCCATCAGAAGACAAAAAGACACAATAGTTAAATTGTTTCCTACCAAGCGTCGTATTTTTAATTACTGCTTTATTAATTATTATTATTTCCGCAATTTACAAATATTAGCTTTTTATGGCAATTTAAATTTTTTTAAATTTTTATGAAAATATCAGGATGTTACATGTGGTATTAGGGCTCATGTTCGAACTCTAGCCCTAAAGACGGTCCAAGAAACACGCAAAAAAAAAAATAAAAAAAATTATGACTGTGAAATTTTTTCACTAACTCAAGTTTAAATTATTTTGTCGTATACAGAAAATTTTCTTTGATTTACAGATATGGAAGGATCAGCTGAACACATAAGGGGAATATTTCCGCCAAATAGCCCAAGTATGGAACAACAATTCAAGGGCAATCAGGGTAATGATTCGTCAGAATTATTGCATGCTTTTCATGAATTAAAAGCCGAGATCCAGTCAGTAAAACAGGACAATGAAAGAATCCTGAGGACACAGGAAGAGTTGAAGCAAGCACTGTTCGACCAATATCCAAAATATGAACAGAACCTGGAACATACTTCTGAAACTAAAGAGCTATCCCATGAAGGCAAGAATAAACAGACAGAAACAGCTGAAGAAAACAGCAACTCAACATCATCAAGAGCTGCCAAGCATCCACGTAAAAAGAAGCATAACTACTCTACTGACAGCAGTGAAGGAGACTTTAAGCCAAAAAGAAGAAGGAATAAATAGTATGAACAGATATCTGGTGAATTCAACAAAATCAAACCCCCAACTTTCAATGGTGAGACAAAAAAAGGAGAGATAGCGAAGCATGGCTATTTGGCATGAAAAAGTATTTTCAGATCTATGACTATTCGGAATCCTAAAAGGAAAAGATGGAAATTTATAATCTGACCGGGAAGGCAGATATTTGGTGGCAAGACCTTAAAAGGGTAAAAGTTATAAAAGACCGAGATGTGAGTTGGAGTACTTTTAAAAGACACTTCAAGAAGAAATTCTTATTTGAGCAGTATTATGAAGAAAAATCCAAAAAAATTTATGATCTAAAACTGGGAATGATGAACATGAAAGAATTGAACAGCAAGTTTTTAAGTTTGCTAAGATATGTGACATATATGGTGGAAAAAAAATCGAAGGTCCAAAGGTACCTAAGTTGTCTACCTTTCCACATCAAGGACAGGATAGAGTACGATAACCCTAACACACTAGAGGAAGCCATGAGGAAAGCCACTTTTTGCTTTGACCAGAATAAGAAAAGAGAAGGGGTACCTAGCTGGAAAAACACAAAACCCGGTAACTTTGAACAGAAGAAGAAGAATTTTAGATATGGCGGCAATTCCAGTTTCCAGAAGAGAAATTTTCAGAATCAAAAATTTCAGCAGAACAGAAATAATCAACAGCAGAAATTTATAGCACCCAGAAATGTCCCCAATGTTTCCAAGACCAACGAACAAAAGCCACCTATAAAATACTTTGAGTGCCAAGGGCCCAATTATGCCTCAGACTGTCCCCTCAAGAAACGGGCGGCCAACCATATTCACTCCATATAGTCTGAAGCTACTGTAGGAGATGTGGCAAGAGAAGTACCCAGAATTAGTGCAGCATTAGACAACTGGAAAGCAGAACACCAAGTCTCAATGGTGGAGGTCGAAGGTATGCTGAAAAACCACCCAGTTTCTATTTTAATTGACCTTGGTTCTAGTCTAAGCTATATACCACCAGTTGTTGTAGAAGGACTATATTTGAAAACAGAAAAATTCGATAAACCCTTGTTAGTTAGATTAGCGACAGGAACAAAAATCAAGGTTTCTGATTTTGTGGAAAATTGTGCTTTATCTATGAATCAACTGACAACATAGGTTAAGCTAAATGTTCTGCCATTAGGGTCATATGACATCCTAATCGGTATGGACTAGTTAGAAACCCATCGTGTCATTTTGAATTGTTATGAAAAAAGTTTCATTTGCCTGGATGATGAAGGAAAGACAACAGAGGTAAAAGGAATCCCGAGAAAAACATTCGTTCAACAGATTTCAACCATGAAAGTGAAAAAGGCAATCAGAAAAGGGTGTCAGATGTTTGCTATGAATGCAGTGCATGATGAGATAAGTGCTAAGGAGGACAAACTGAAAATGGAAGACATACCTGTATTACAGTATTTCCAAGATATTTTTCCTGAAGAGATCCCAGATTTTCTTCCCAAAAGGGACCTGGATTTTACTATTGAATTAATACCTGGTGCTGTACCAAGTTCTAAAGCTCCATACCGGATGAATATACTAGAGCTGAATGAGTTAAAATATCAGCTAAAGGAGTTGATCGATAAAAAATATATAAGACCCAGCGTGTCCCCTTGGGGAGCACCGATCATTTTTGTTAAGAAGAAAGATGGTACCTTAAGACTCTACATTGATTATCGTCAATTGAATAAAATGACAATCAAGAATAGGTACCCGCTGCCCCGCATTGACGATCTTTTTTACTAGCTACGCGGAGCAACAGTATTCTCGAAGAGTGATTTACGATCAGGATATCATCAGGTCTGTGTGAAGGATGAAGACATTTTCAAAACATCCTTTAGAACTCGTTATGGACACTATGAGTTCATTGTCATGTCATTTGGATTAACTAATGCACCTGTTGTATTTATGTGCTTAATGAACAAAATTCTGCACAAATACTTAGATAAGTTTGTAGTTGTGTTCATCGATGACATTTTGGTATATTCTAAGAACAAGGAAGAGCATGATGAACATCTACGTATCATTCTGCAAGTTCTGAGGGAGCACCAGTTGTATGCAAAATTCAGCAAATGCGATTTTTACAAAGACAAGATTCAGTACTTGGGACACATAATCTCTGAGGAAGGGATTTCGGTTGACCCTGCCAAGATAAAGGCCATTAATGAATGGTCGGTTCCTAAAGATGTGACGGATGTGCGATCGTTTATGGGCATCACTGGTTATTATAGAAAATTCATTGAAGGGTTTCCAGCATTGCAAACCCCATAACGTCGCTACAGAAAAAGGGAAAGAAGTTTGTCTGGGACCAAAAGTGTGTGGATAGTTTTGCAAAGTTGAAAGAATTACTGACTTCAGTGCCTATTTTGAGGATTGCATATCCTAATAAAGATTGTGTAGTATGTACAGACATGTGCAATGATGGACTGGGAGGAGTCCTAATGCAGGAGGCACATGCTGTAGCATATGAATCAATAAAACTAAAATTACACGAGAAGAACTATTCCACCTACAACCTAGAATTGTTAGTAGTGATTCATGCCTTAAAAATGTGGCGTCACCACCTTATTGGCAGAAAATTTACCTTGATGACGGATAAGATGGGTTTGAAATATTTGTTAGATCAAACAAATTTGAATGCCAGGCAAACCAGATGGCTAACTTTTCTGAGTGAGTATGATTTTGAAATTCAGCACATTAAGGGGAAGGAGAATAAAGTTGCCAACGCATTAAGTCGTAATGCAAGGATACATTTTGTTTCAGCCATCAGCACATACGCAACAAATTTGGGGTAACAAATTTTTGAAGGAATTAAGGAGGATGAGGAATACAGAAAATTACAGAAAAGGACAGCAGAAAACAACTCTGAAAATTCTGTAACAGATTTTAGTTTGAAGGAAAATGGCTTACTGCTGTACAAAAACAGATTGTACATACCAAACGTACCAGCAGTAAAAATTATGATTTTGGATGAGATGCACAAAAGCCACTATTCTTGCCATCTAGGTTACCAAAAAACCATCACAATGCTAAGGAAGGAGTACTACTGGCCCAGGATGAAGGATGAAGTAGCGGAGTATATAGCTAAGTGTTTTGATTGTCAAAAAGTGAAGGTGGAACATCAGCATCCTGCTGGATTGCTGCAGCCCTTTCCTATACCCAGCTGGAAATGGGAAGTCATAAGTATAGATTTCATCACTGGGTTACCAAAGAATCAAAAACAGCATGACTCCATCATGGTGGTAGTAGACAAACTTAGCGAGGCAGCCCATTTTATCCCTGTCAAAACTACCCATAAAGCCCCTGATATCGCAGAAATTTTTATGAAGCAGGTTTTTCGACTACATGGCATACCCAAGGTAATAGTTTCAGACCGAGATTCGAAGTTCATAGGTAAATTTTGGAGGTCCTTGTTCAAGGGGTTAAACACCACCTTAAATTTAAGCACTGCGTTCCATCCGCAAACAAACAGACTGACTAAAAGGGTGAACCAGATATTGGAAGATATGCTCAGAATGTATGTTAAGGATCAGTTTGGTAAGTTGGAAGACTACTTGCATTTAGCAAAGTTTGTGTATAATAATAACTACCATGCTTCATCCAAACTTAGCTCATTTGAGATCCTTTACGGAAGAAAGTGTAACACCTCGGTGTCATGGAGTGATCCGGTTAGCAGGGTCACCTCCGCGACCAAATTGTTGCAGGAATTAGAACTAATCGTGAAGCAAGTACAAGGGAATCTTAAAGCTGCCTAGGATAGACAGAAAAGTCAAGCAGACCTTAAAAGAACTCATAGAGAGTTCCAGGTTGGTGAACATGTTTTTCTTAAGGTAAGGCCGAAAAAGAGTTCCTTAAAATTGGGAAGCTGTGCCAAATTGGCACCCAGGTATTGTGGCCCTTTCAAAATCTTGTCTAGGGTTGGACCTGTGGCATATCAATTAGCCTTACCTTCAAACCTCAAAGTCCATAATGTTTTTAACATTTCATTTTTAAAGAAATATGTGCATGATCCTACTCATGCTGTAAATTGGAATAATGTTCAGGTGGAACAAGTTGACGATTTTCCGGTGGAACCGGACTGTATTCTTGCAAGGAAAGAAACTCTACTTCGGAACCACATGGTTGGCCAAGTAAAAGTGCAATGGAAGCACTATATCCTAGCAGAGGCTACCTGGGAGTTGGAGAGTAGTATGTAGGCTGCATACCCAACTCTTTTCCAGGAACACTCAAGGAGTGAATAAAGAAACATCGAGGACGATGTTGAGGCTTAAGGGGGGGTGTATGTCACCTACCCAATTTTTGAGAATAATTATTTTCTACTATTATCCTTTTTGAAAAAATACTTTGTGTTAAATTATAATTACAAGTTTTGTAATTATGACCAATTAGGTCAAAGATGAATGTAATGACTCATTATTATAATTTAATAAATAAAAATGGGAGACAAACACTCAAGAAAGCTGTTACAAGAGTGTCCACTAGCCCACTAGGAGGAATGGAAGCTGCTGGAAGGATTGGGACAGATGGTAGCATTTGCACTCTACCATTAGCTATTGGTATGGGACAACTCCCCCTAATTTTGTGGCATTTCCCCCTCCAGGTGGAGGGAGGTGAGCAGGTAGCTCACTAATGACCAGTTAATTACAAAAAGACCTAGGCAACCTATAAAGGGCAATTCGAATTGAGTAGGGATCTCTTACAATGTTTTTGCAGTGAACGTATCCATTCACTCAGTTAACCGTGTGCAGTTAAGGGTTAAGAAGCGAGACCATCTTCCATATTTGCGATAATTGATAATAATATATTGATTGATGGTGATAAAGTTACAATAAGCTCACCTTTATAGGGCTTGAGAAAGAATAGCGAAGGTTTACACCCTTTCGCTTATTAACCTAATAATCTATTTAATATATAAATAACAATATTAATTAAATATTCATAGCATTGCCTTCCCCTTTTGGAAATCTTTGTCCTCAAAGCTTAAGTATTTTCCTAATGTCGTCCTTTATTCAGATTCAGTGTCGGTAATAGAATCGGACGTGATGTCTTGTGTAGAGACTTGCACTTCCTTTCCATTGATGATTTTGCACTGTATTGTCTGATTGTTCCTACATTTATGGCCTGGGATCCAATCATCACCGCATCGACGACATATGTTTTTCTTCTTTTTTCTATTATTAGAGTAACTGTTAGATGACTTTGATCTATTTTCCATTTCATAGGCATATGATTGAGGTTTGTGGCATTGATGGCCGGGTGACCAAGTATTTGCACAATACCTACATTATGTCTCTTTTTCTTGTCGATAATGGTTATCACCTCTTGTTTTTATTCCTTCCAATTTGTGTTCTGTGGCTTTTGCTTTATGTCTTGCTACCTCTACGTTAGGTATGTCATGTAACTTCAACTCTTTTTGGAGGTACGGTTTAAGACCTCCTAAATAGGTTTCGAGTCTTTGTTTGCCAGACAACCCAAATACTCGTGTCGATAAGGATTCCCATTGATGTGTGAATTCCTCAACGCTTCCAACCTGCTATAATCTGGTAAGTTTACTGAAAAATTCATCTTCTTTGATACCTTGAAACCTATTAAAAAAATCATTTTTGAACAAGTTCCAGGTGTAGGCAAAATTGTCTCTCTTCCACCATAAGTACCAATTATAGGCATACCCTTCCATATGCATTGATGCATATTTCACCTTCTCCTCGTCAAATTGAATATTGTAAATGTCGAAGTATTCTTTTGCTTTGTTTAGCCAAGCAACACATTGGTCTTCACTTCCATTGTATTTCGACAACTCTATTTTTGCTTTAGGTGGGTACACTATGTAAGGGTGATATTGATTCCCTTTTGCTTTATGGTTTGATGGTGGATCGGAACTACTGGATGATGTAAGTGACATATTTGAACTGCTTCGTTGTTGGCGGTGATTTTTATCTTTTTTATTCTCTACTATCTTACTGATAGCTTCTATTTGGCTATTTAATCGTGCCTCCATATCTGGCAGTACTTTTGTTTCTATCTCTTGCTTAAGCGTCGCATTGTTAATCTTTATTTCTTTTTGCAATTCTTCTTGATTCTTGGCAAGTACTTCCTGTGTGAAAATATGAAATGAGGCATCTAGCATGTCTGGACTGCTGACTTGGTCTGTCTTGGGTGTTAGTCTTTGTAACACCTCCATTAATGTATTATGGTTCTGCGTCATGGTGCTCAAGTTCTGGGTTATGGTGTTTATGTTTTGAGTCATAACACTCATTTTGTCATCCAAGTCTTTTTGTTTTTCATTCAGAGTGTTAACTTTTTCACTCAACCTTCTTTCTAGTACCAGAACAACTTCATCTTTGATTTCTTTTTTAAGCACGACATTGTTATTTTTCATCTCTTCCTTTAAATCTTCTTGAAACACTTTCTCAAGTTTGTCCATTCTGGAGTTTAGACCTTCGACGATTTTTAAATCTCTAATTTGTCCTTTTTCTAATTTTTCTAGTCGGTCTCGTAACTCGGCCATGATTCTTGACCTAGTGTGGGGAGGTGAATATTTGGAATCAATCTTGGAGTAAGGATAAGAGTTAGGGTTAGGGATAAATAACACAATAAATATTATTAAATTATAATAATAATTTATTATATATATTAAAAATAATAATACAATAATTATTATTTAAATTATAATAATAATTTATTATGTATATAAAAAATATAATAATAAAAAATTTATTATTATTATTTTTTTATATTAACTTTTTTTTTGTTTGATTGGTGTAGGTCATTGGAAATGGAGCCTGCATTGGAGATGGTGAAGGTGTCCGTTGGGGCAAGTGCAGGAGGGAGGGAGTGCGGTGGGAGAGGACGAGGGTTTGGAAGAGGTGCGCGAGTAGGCAGAGAAGAGGAGGGATGGAGTGGAGGCGTGAGGAAGAAAGGCACAGAGAGTGTGAAGGGGAGTGAGAGGAAAATGTAGGTGGAAGGTGGCGGTTGGAAGGATGGCGGCGATGGCTGGAATGTAGGGAAGGAGTGGCAGGCAGAGGGAGAAGGCCCGGTAGTGGATCAGCGCGGGGTGACGGAGGGGAGAGACGAGGAGGGAGAGAGGGAGCAGTGTGCGGGAAGGAAGTGGAGGTGCGTGGAGCAGGTACGCGCGAAAGGCAGGAAGGAGGGAGAATGCAAGGGATGGACGTAGTAGAGAGGGGATGAGGGGGTCGCAGGTGGTTGCGCAGTGGTGGTGGGAGGCGCGGTGTGGTGAGATGGGGTGAAGGGCGCAAAGGGAGAGTATGTAGAAGGCTTAACAGTAGTGTGGGGGCGAGCTGGGGCAGGGCGGGTGATGAGAGCAAGCACGAAGATGAAGGCGGTGTGTGAGGATAGGTGAGTCAAAACCGAGCTCAATAGTAGGAGGAGCCGAATCCGAGCTCAGGTGGAAGTAGCCGAATCCGAGCTTTGACACCAAATGTAGTGAACGTATCCGTTCACTCAGTTAACCGTGTCTGGTTAAGGGTTAAGAAGCAAGGCCGTCTACCATATTTGCGATAATTGATAATAATATATTGATTGATGGTGATAAAGTTACAATAAGCTCACCTTTATAGGGCATGAGCAAGAATAGAGAAGGGTTACACCCTTTCTCTTATTAACCTAATAATCTATTTAATCTATAAATAACAATATTAATTAAATATTCATAGCAGTTTTCTGCAGAAACATTCCTCATGCTCATCAGGTGATGACTGAGAGATTCTAATAGGGGAGGCTGTGGAGAGTGCAAGTATAAGTCTGCAATGTTATGAGAAGGACAAACCAGAGATGTTGGTGCTAGTCCCATTGATTTCTAAGCCTGTAAGGCTGGATATATATTTTCTTATTGCTGCAAGCAGAGACCCTAAGCTTCATAACTTCCTTCCTTCTGGTGGATCAGTGGATGGGCTCGGGGGTCCTAAGTGTAGATAGCTTGGCTGCTTAGGAGCAGGTTGGGTGGAACAGGCTTCTTGAGTGATTTGTTCCTCCCATTACACTCAGGTTCTATTCTTTTGTGTTTCTTTTTCAATCATATGAATGCTCTCATAAAATGGCTTAGTAATGCTATTAATGATCAATAGCAGTAAAATTTTAGATCCTAATTAATTTAGATTTGCTGAACTGATAAAATGACTCCTCTGCATTTTTCTCCATGCGTGGAGCTGCATCGTACTCCAGTACAGAGAGGTAGCATTAAATTTGACCAGTTAAAAGTGAAACCTAGCATGCATCTAAATATCTAAACCAAAAAGACCACCCATGCACAGACTTATGTTCCTCATGCATCTTATATTTTAGCAGTTGTAGATTAGATCCTTGCATGCAATGTTTTTACTCTTCAAATCTGTATGCTGAACAACCCACCCAAAACTAGTCATAGTAATAGGTTCTTTTCTGACTTCTGAAGGTGGACATTGTGTTAACAACTAGGGTTTACTAGTATTTCATTATTTCTTCAAAGAAAACAATATCATGCATTCTATTTAACCATATTCCCACTTTTCTATTTTCTTATTGTTTTGAGAATCTGATCGATTTTATAGAAAATATTGTCTTCACTGTATTATCTTGTGCAAAAAGAAAGAAAGAAAGATACTGTGTTATTCTATCATTTCATCAAAGGTCCAAACTGGAGGAATATACGAATATAGAATTAAAATAGACAAAATGTTGTACTAATAGGCAAATTAAACTAACTGATGATTACACTATATATTTCTTGATTCTATATTATTAACTGTATGTGGCAGAACTTACATCGCAGGATATCATGTTATTAAAATCAAGAAGAACATTGGATTATTGATTTGACAAAACATGTTACAGTATCTTTACACCTAAACCAGGGTTGACCTGCCTCATTACACTACTATTTACAAATATTTAAGCAGCTGCCAAATCAAATGTTTCATTACCATTAGATGACCTAACTGTAGAATAAAGAGTTATTATTCTTGTTTCCTTAACATCATTATAGACCAGCAGACTTCATTAACATCGATAGCTAGGGTTTAGCATTATCACTTATGTTTTCAAACAAAACCAATTCCTTTCCATTCTCGGCTTAATTCATGTATTCACAGATGCAATGTAAGCCAAGTAGATCACTTTCGGCTTATAGCCACTATTTAATTAAACAACTTAAAATAGGCTTCCATTTACAGATTCGAAAACAAGAGTTTGAAAACACCATACATAGCCATTAAACCCTAAATAATTATAATTTCCATTTAAATTAACGTGGGTTGCATCCTACAGTTTGTCGCATTCTTTTGCTAAAGGTTTCATTCAAAACCCAATGCTATTTACACACACAGCTAATGCCGAAACAAAATTATAGTCAACGTATTTCTTCTTCCATCAACACAGAAGTACCAAAACGACAGACATAAAACGTAAAGCTGTAAGACTCTTTGCAAACACGAGGGTTCAACCCTACCAAGCTTGCCGAGCCAAGGAATAGCCGGCCATACATTTTAAACATTTACATCATCTACACTATCAACAAAAATTAAAACATTAACGTTCCCCAATTACTTCAGGTGAGACAAAGCCACTGCAGTGAAGGCATGCTACCAACACTCTGCTCATCAAGTCCGATTCCAAGTGAACCACCGAGGGAGGGATACCACCGAAGCTTACCGATGGATTCACTATAGTTCTTCTCCTCACCAACTGTTTTGACACCCTGTTGTCCGCCGAGAGTTACCTGCCAACAACCATACACTGAGTTAAATATCGAATCATGAGATAGTAATGCATGCAACAAAGAATAATTTGAAAACACTTGCAAAGTTACGATACCTGAGTCATGACAGAGGCTTGACGAAGCCAGCATCTATCCAATGCGAAGGAGAAGCACCCAGATCGAAGGCCACTCTATGTGATACAATTGAAACTTACAACCCGATCAAAACCCCAGATTTGCAAGTCAGTACAACGCCACAACAGACACACTCATCCCACCTGTAGATTGCTACACAAATCATTTCCAGATTTGGCGTCCATGGATAACAATCACTCACAGATCGAAGGTTGCTACCGGTCTCAAGATTGAGCATGGGGGAGACTAGAAAAACATCAAAACCCTAAGTGCCTCTCGACCGGTTGGCCTCACCTCCCAAACCCTACCACCCAAACAATGACCAAGAAAATGTTACAAGAATCCATAAGTTACGTTAGGGTTCACCTCAATCCCTATACACAACGATCAATGACGGAGATCCATTTTCATCAAGCCACGATGGAGGGTGGTATATGTGGTATTAACTCACCCATCTACCTCCCAAGCCATGAAGTTTCCATTTCGGATGACACTAGGGCAGGAGGCCCGTTACAACTCAGCTTGCCAAACCTCATCACACACCGAATCATCCATCACGACTTACACGTAACAATATCCTTAACGTGGTGGCCAAGCAATTTAGTTGCAAACTCAATCATTTACTACACCCTCAACTTCGTACGTAGGATTTTGCAGTGCCATCATTCCACCCTCCAGCCATACGGATCAACATTAATAGCATCGACATATAAATGGTGTCAAGGTATAACGTCCATCGGTAGCATATGAATATCCAACAAGGTCGCGATCAATCATAGGGCATGGTATGACTCCGCCCCAAATATAAAGTTACTATAAAGTTCATCATAAGAATCATTGTAAAGCTCTTAAAGCTTTGTTCACACCATAAGTTATATGAATACACCCTTAGGGTATGGCTGCCACCCAAGGACCCATCGCATACATTGCATGGTAGGGTATTAATGCTTAATGCATCACCATTTTAATTGCCTGGGTAATAGAGACCATAACCACCTTATCACTCATTCTATAGTATGCTTAGGACCATGTGCCCTTGTCCTAAACTTGTCACCGTCAAAAATTATAAAAGAATTATTTTAACAGCCGCAAGTCATTTATGGAATGACCACACGTAAAGTCAGAAACACCTAACGGAAACATTATTAACAAGCACACCCTGAGATTGATGATATCTGCAGTCTTTGAGATAGTGAGGTTCATCTTATAGAATTGGAAGGAGACCATACCTGTAGCGTCGAAAATAATACACAGTTTTTATTGATATCACGGTTATTAGACACTCTGAATTTTATCGCTATCTCTTACCTGTGAATATACGCATGGAGGACGAGTACAATGCTTTCGCTGAGTAGCTAAGTAAGCCTCGGGGCACCTTGTGGGACCCCTTTCATCATCATCCAGAAAAATGAAACTGTCAGTACTTGTCGAGATGAATTCTGTTTCCAAATGCATCAGAATTTTCAATCATTTCAACATATAAATAAATAACATAATCATTAATTGGATTCAAGACGTGTCGCCAACATGATACGCCATCAGAAGACAAAAAGACACAACAGTTAAATTTTTTCCTACCAAGCATCGTATTTTTAATTACTGCTTTATTAATTATTATTATTTCCGCAATTTACAAATATTAGCTTTTTATGGAAATTTAAATTTTTTTAAATTTTTATGAAAATATTGGGATGTTACATGTGGTATCAGAGCTCATGTTCAAACTCTAGGCCTAAAGACGGTCCAAGAAACACGCAAATGGAAAAAGAATTATGACTGTGAATTTTTTTTGCTAACTCAATTTTAAATTATGTTGTCGTACATAGAAAATTTTCTTTGATTTACAGATATGGAAGGATCAGCTAAACACATAAGTGGAAGATTTCCGCCAAACAGCCCAATTATGGAACAACAATTCCAGGGCAATCGGGGTAATGATTTGTCAGAGTTATTGCATGCTTTTCATGAATTAAAAGCAGAGATCCAGTGAGTAAAACAGGACAATGAAAGAATCCTGAGGACACGGGAAGAGTTGAATCAAGAATTGTTCGACCAATATCCAAAATATGAAGAGAACCTGGAACATACTTCTAAAACTAAAGAGCTATCCCATGAAGGCAAGAATAAACAGACAGAAACAGCTGAAGAAAACAGCAACTCAATGTCATCAAGAGCTGCTAAGCATCCACATAAAAAGAAGCATAACTACTCTACTGACAGCAGTGAAGAAGACTTTAAGCCAAAAAGAAAAAGGAATAAACAGTACGAACAGATATCTAGTGAATTCAAGAAAATCAAACCCCCAACTTTCAATGGCGAGACAAAAAAAGGAGAGACAGCGGAAGCATGGCTGTCCGGCATGAAAAAGTATTTTCAGATCTATGACTATTCGGAATCCTTAAAGGCGAAGATGGCAATTTATAATATGACCGGGAAGGCAGATATTTGGTGGCAAGAACTTAAAAGGGTAAAAGGCATAAATGACTGAGATGTGAGTTGGAGTACTTTTAAAAGACACTTCAAGAAGAAATTCTTATCTGAGCAGTATTATGAAGAAAAATCCAAAGAATTTTATGATCTAAAACTGGGAACGATGAACATGAAAGAACTGAACAGCAAGTTTTTAAGTTTGCTAAGATATGTGTCGTATATGGTGGAAGAAAAACCAAAGGTCCAGAGGTACCTAAGTTGTCTACCTTTCCACATCAAGGATAGGATAGAGTATGATAACCCTAAGACACTAGAGGAAGCCATGAGGAAAGCCACTTTTTGCTTTGACCAGAATAAGAAAAGAGAAGGGGTACCTAGCTGGAAAAACCCAAAAACCAGTAACTTTGAACAGAAAAAGAAGAATTTTAGATATGGCGGCAATTCCAGTTTCCAGAAGAGAAATTTTCAGAATCAAAAATTTCAGCAGAACAGAAATAATCAATAGCAGAAATTTACAGCACCTAGAAATGTCCCCAATGTTGCCAGGACCAATGAACAGAAGCCACCTATAAAATACTTTGAGTGCCAAGGGCCCAATTATGCCTCAGACTGTCCCCTCAAGAAACGGGTGGCCAACCATATTCACTCCATACAGTCTGAAGCTATTGTAGGAGATGTGGCAAGAGAAGTACCCAGAATTAGTGCAGCATTAGACAACCGGCAAGCAGAACACCTAGTCTCAAAGGTGGAGGTCAAAGGTATGCTGCAAAACCACCCAGCTTCTATTTTAATTAACCCTAGTGCTAGTCTAAGCTATATATCACCAGTTTTTGTAGAAGGACTAGATTTGAAAACAGAAAAATTCGATAAATCCTGGTTAGTTAGATTAGCGACAGGAACAAAAAGGATGGTTTCTTATTTTGTGGAAAATTGTGCTTTATCTATGAATCAACTAACAACACAGGTTAAACTAAATGTTCTACCATTAGGGTTATATGACATCCTAATCAGTATGGACTAGTTAGAAACCCATCGTGTCATTCTGAATTGTTATGAAAAAAGTTTCATTTGCCTGGATGATGAAGGAAAGGTAGCAGAGGTAAAAGGCATCCCTAGAAAAAAATCCGTTCGACAGATTTCAGCCATGCAAGTGAAAAAGGAAATCAGAAAAGGGTGTTAGATATTTGCTGTGAATGCGGTGCATGATGAGATAAGTACTAAGGAGGACAAACTGAAAATGGAAAACCTACCTGTCTTACAGTGTTTCCAAGATATTTTTCCTGAAGAGATCCTAGATTTGCCTCCCAAAAGGGACCTGGATTTTACTATTGAATTAATACCTGGTGCTGTACCAAGTTCTAAATCTCCATACTAGATGAATATACTAGAGTTGAATGAGTTAAAATCTCAGCTGAAGGAGCTGATCGATAAAAAATATATAAGACCCAGCGTGTCCATTTGGGGAGCACCAGTCATTTTTATTAAGAAGAAAGATGGTACCCTAAGACTCTGCATAGATTATCGTCAATTGAATAAAATGACAATCAAGAATAGGTACCCGCTGCCCCGCATTGACGATCTTTTTGACCACCTACGCGGAGCAACAGTGTTCTCGAAGATCGATTTACGATCAAGATATCATCAAGTCTGTGTGAAGGATGAAGACATTTTCAAAACAGCCTTTAGAACTCGTTATGGACACTATGAGTTCGTTGTCATGCCGTTTGGATTAACTAATGCACCTGTTGTATTTATGTGCTTAATGAACAAAATTCTGCACAAATACTTAGATAAGTTTGTAGTTGTGTTTATCGATGACATTTTGGTATATTCTAAGAACAAGGAAGAGCATGATGAACATCTACGTATCATTCTGCAAGTTCTGAGGGAGCACCAGTTGTATGTAAAATTCAACAAATGTGATTTTTACAAAGACAAGATTTAGTACTTGGGACACATAATCTCTGAGGAAGGGATTTCGGTTGACCCTGCCAAGATAAAGGCCATTAATGAATGGTCGATTCCCAAAGATTTGATGGATGTGCGATCGTTTATGGACATCACTGGTTATTATAGAAAATTCATTGAAGGGTTTTCCAGGATCGCAAAACCATAACGTCGCTGCAGGAAAAGGGAAAGAAGTTTGTCTGGGACCAAATTTGTGCGGACATTTTTGCAAAGTTAAAAGAATTACTGACTTGAGGATTGCAGATCCTAATAAAAATTTTGTAGTATGTACAGACGCGTGCAATGATGGACTGGGAGGAGTCCTAACGCAGGAGGGACATGCTGTAGCATATGAATCAAGAAAACTAAAATTGCATGAGAAGAACTATTCCACCTATGACCTAGAATTGTTAGTAATGATTCATGCCTTAAAAATGTGGCATCACCACCTTATCGGCAGAAAATTTACCTTGATGACAGATAATATGGGGCTTAAATATTTGTTAGATCAAACAAATTTGAATGCCAGGCAAGCCATATGGCTAACTTTTCTAAGTGAGTATGATTTTGAAATTCAACACATTAAGGGGAAGGAGAATAAAGTTGCTGATGCATTAAGTCGTAATGAAAGGATACATTTTATTTCAGCCATCAGCACATACGCAACAGATTTGGAGGAACATATTTTTGAAGGAATTAAGGAGGATGAGGAATACAAAAAATTACAGGAAAGGACAATAGAAAACAACTCTGAAAATTCTGTAACAGATTTCAGTTTGAAGGAAAAAGGCTTATTGTTGTACAAAAATAGATTGTACATACCAAACGTACCAGTAGTAAAAATTCTGATTTTGGATGAGATGCACAAAAGCCACTATTCTTGCCATCCAGGTTACCAGAAAACCATCACAATGCTAAGGAAGGAGTACTACTGGCCTAGTATGAAGGAGGAAGTAGAGGAGTATATAGCTAAGTGTTTTGACTATCAAAAAGTGAAGGTGGAACATCAGCATCCTGCTGGATTGCTGCATCCCTTTCCTATACCCAGCTAGAAATGGGAAGTCATAAGTATAGATTTCATCACTGGGTTACCAAAGAGTAAAAAATAGCACGACTCCATCATAGTGGTAGTAGACAAACTTAGCGAGGCAGCCCATTTTATCCCTGTTAAAACTACACATAAAGCCCCTGATATCGCAGAAATTTTTATGAAGCAGGTTTTCCGAGTACATGGCATACCCAAGGTAATAGTTTCAGACCGAGATTCGAAGTTCACAGGTAAATTTTGGAGGTCCTTGTTCAAGGGGTTAAACACCACCTTAAATTTCAGCACTGCGTTCCATCGACAAATAGACTGACTGACTGAAACGGTGAACCAGATATTGGAAGATATGCTCAGAATATATGTTAAGGATCAGTCTGGTAAGTGCGAAGACTACTTGAATTTAGGAGAGTTTGCTTATAATAATCACTACCATCCTTCAGCCAAACTTAGCCCATTTGAGATCCTTTACGGAAGAAAGTGTAACACCCTGGTGTCATGGAGTGATCTGGTTAGCAGGGTCACCTTAGGGCCCGAATTGTTGCAGGAATTAGAACTAATCATGAAGCAAGTACAAGGGAATCTTAAATTTGCCCAGTATAGATAGAAAAGTCAAGCAGACCTTAAAAGAACTCATAGAGAGTTCCAGGTTGGTGAACATGTTTTTCTTAAGGTAAGGCCAAAAAAGAGTTCCTTAAAATTGGGAAGCTGTGCCAAACTGGCACCCAGGTATTATGGCCCTTTCGAAATCTTGTCCAGGGTTGGACCTATGGCATATCAATTAGCCTTACCTTCAAACCTCAAAGTCCATAATGTTTTTCACATTTCATTTTCAAAGAAATATGTGCATGATCCTACTCATGTTGTAAATTGGAATAATGCTCAGGTGGAACAAGGCGGCGATTTTTCGGTGGAACCATACTGTATTCTCGCAAGGAAAGAAACTCTACTCCGAAACCGCACGGTTGGCCAAGTAAAAGTGCAATGGAAGCACTATAGCCCAGCAAAGTCTACCTGGGATTTGGAGAGTAGTATGCGGGCTGCATACCCAACTCTATTCCAGGAACACTCAAGGAGTGAATAAAGAAACATCGAGGACGACGTTGAGGCTTAAGGGGAAGTGTATGTCACCTACCCAATTTTTGAGAATAATTATTTTCTACTATTATCCTTTTTGCAAAAATACTTTGTGTTAAATTATAATTACAATGTTTGTAATTATGACTAATTAGGTCAAAGATGAATGTAATGACTCATTATTATAATTTAATAAATAAAAATGGGAGACAAACACTCAAGAAAGCTGTTACAAGATTGTCCACTGGCCCACTAGGAGGAATGGAAGCAGTTGGAAGGATTGGGACAGATGGCAGCATTTTCACTCTACCATTAGCTGTTGGTATGGGACAACTCCCCCTAATTCTGTGGCATTTCCCCCTCCAGGTGGAGGGAGGTGAGCAGGTAGCACACTAATGACCAGTTAATTACAAAAAGACTTAGGAAGCCTATAAAGGGAAATTCGAATTGAGCAGGGATCTCTTACAATGTTTTCTGCAGAAACCTTCCTCATGCTCATCAGGTGATGACTGAGAGATTCAAATAGGGGAGGCTCTGGAGAGTGCAAGTATAAGTATGCAATGTTATGAGAAGGATAGACCAGAGATGATGGTGCTAGTCCTATTGATTTCCAAGCCTGTAAGGTTGGATATATATTTCTTGCTGCTACAAGCAGAGACCCTAAGCTTCAGAACTTCCGTCCTCCTGGTGGATCAGGGGATAGGATTGGGGGTCCTAAGTGTAGATAGCTTATCTGCTTAGGAGCAGGTTGGGTGGAACAGGCTTCTTGAGTGATTTGTTCCTCCCATTACACTCAAGTTCTATTCTGTTGTGTTTCTTTTTCAATCATATGAATGCTCTCAGAAAATGGCTTAGTAATGTTATTAATGATCAATAGCAGTAAAATGTTAGATCCTAATTAATTTAGATTTACTGAACTGATAAAATGACTCCTCTGCATTTTTCCCCATGCATGGAGCTACATCGTACTCTAGTACAGAGACGTAGCATTAAATCTACCCAGTTAAAAGTGAAACCTAGCATGCATCTAAATATCTAAACCAAAAAGACCACCCATGCGCAGATTGATGTTCCTCATGCATCTTATATTTTAGCAGCTATAGATTAGATCCTTGCATGCAATGTTTCTACTGTTCAAATCTGTATGCTGAACAACCTACCTGAAACTAGTCATAGTAATAGGTTCTTTTCTGACTTCTGAAGGTGCACATTGTGTTAACAACTATGGTTTACTGGTATTTAATTATTTCTTCAAAGAAAACAATATCATGCATTCTATTTAACCATATTCCCACTTTTCTATTTTCTTATTTTTTTGAGAATCTGATCGATTTTATAGAAAATATTGTCTTCACTGTATTATCTTGTGCAGAAAGAAAGAAAGAAAGATACTGTGTTATTCTATCATTTCATCAGAGGTCCAAATTGGACGAATACATGAATATAGAATTAAAATAGACAAACTGTTGTACTAATAGGCAAATTAAACTAACTGATGATTACACCATGTATTTCTTGATTATGTATTATTAACTGTACTTGGCAGAACTTACATCGCAAGATATCATGTTATTAAAATCAAGAAGAACATAGGATTATTGATTTGACAGAACATGTTACAGTATCTTTACACCCAAACCAGGGTTGACCTGCCTCATTACACTACTATTTACAAACATTTAAGCAGCTGCCAAATCAAACGTTTCATTACCATTAGATGAGCTAACTGTAGAATCAAGAGTTATTATTCTTGTTTCCTTAACATCATTACAGACCAGCAGACTTCATTAACATCGACAACTAAGGTTTAGCATTATCACTTATGTTTTCAAACAAAACCAATTCCTTTCCATTCTCGGCTTAATTCATGTATGCATAGATGCAATGTAAGCCAAGTAGATCACTTTCGGCTTATAGCCATTATTTAATTAGACAACTTAAAACAGGCTTCCATTTACAGATTCGAAAATGAGAGTTTGAAAACACCATGCATAGCCATTAAACCCTAAATAATTATCATCTCCATTTAAATTAACGCGGGTTGCATCCTACAGTTTGCTGCATTCTTTTGCTGAAGGTTCCATTCAAAACCCAGTGCTATTTACACACACAGCTAATGCCGAAACAAAATTACAGTCAACGTATCTCTTCTTCCATCAACACAGAAGTACCAAAACGAGAGACATAAAACGTAAAGCTGTAAGACTCTTTGCAAACATGAGGGTTCAACCCTACCAAGCTCGTCAAGCTAAGGAATGGCCAGCTATACATTTTAAACATTTACATCATCTACACTATCAACAAACCTTAAAACAGTAACGTTCCCCAATTGCTGCAGGAGAGACAAAGCCACTGTCGTGAAGGCATGCTACCAACACTCTGCTCATCAAGTCCGATTCTAGGGGAACCACCGAAGCTTACCGGTGGATTTGATATAGTTCTTCTCCTCACCAACTATTCCGGCACCTTGTTGTTTGCCGAGAGTTACCTGCCAACAACCATACACTAAGTTAAATATCCAATCATGAGATAGTAATGCATGCAACAAAGAATAATTTGAAAACCCTTGCAACGTTACGATACCTGAGTTGTGACAGAGCATTGACGAAGCCGACATCCATCCACTGCGAAGGAGAAGCACCCAGGTCAAAGGCCACTCTGTGTGATACAATTGAAACTTACAACCTGATCAAAACCCCAGATTTGCAAGTCTCTACAACGCCACAACAGACGCACTCATCCCACCTGTAGATTGCTACACAAATAATTTCCAGACTTGGCCTCCATGGATAACAATCACTCACAGACTGAAGGTTGCTGCAGGTCTCAGGATCGAGCCCGGGGAAGGCTAGAAAAACATCAAAACCCTAAGTGCCTCTCGGCCAGTTGGCCTCACCTCCCAAACCCTACCATCGAAACAATGATCAAGAAAACGTTACAAGAATCCATAAGTTACGTTAGGGTTCACCTCAATCCCTATACAAAACGATCAACGACGGAGATCCATTTTCATCAAGCCACGATGGAGGGTGGTAGATGCGGTATTAACTCACCCATCTACCTCCCAAGCCATGAAGTTACCATTTCGGTTGACACCAGGGTAGGAGGCCCGTTACAACTCAGCTTGCCAAACCTCATCACACGCCGAGTCATCCATCACTACCTACATGTAACAATATCCTTAACACGGTGACCAGGCAATTTAGTTGCAAACTCAATCATTTACTGCACCCCCGACTTCGTGCGCAGGCTTTTGCAGTGCCATCATTCCACTCGCCAGCCATACGGATCAACATTAATAACATCGACATATAAATTGTATCAATGTATAACGTCCGTCGGTAGCATATGAATATCCACCAAGGTCGCGATCAATCATAGGGCATGGATTGACTCCACCCCAACATATAAAGTTACTATATAGTTCATCATAAGAATCATTGTAAAGCTCTTAAAGCTTTGTTCACACCATAAGTTATATGAATACACCCTTAGGGTATGGCTGCCACCCAAGTACCCATCGCATACATTACATGGTAGGGTATTAATGCTTAATGCATCACCATTTTAATTTCCTGGGTAATAGAGACCAAAACCACCTTATCACTCATTCTATAGTATGCTTAGGACCATGTGCCCTTGTCCTAAACTTGTCACCATCAAAAATTATAAAAGAATTATTTTAACAGCCGCAAGTCATTTATGGAATGACCACATGTAAAGTCATAAACACCTAACGGAAACATTCATAACAAGCACACCCTGAGATTGACGATATCTGCAGTCTTTGAGATAGTTAGGTTCATCTTACAGAATTGGAAGGAGACCATACCTGTAGCGTCGAAAATCATACGTAGTTTTTATTTATATCACGGTTATTAGACACTCTGAATTTTATCACTATCTCTTACCTACGAATCTGCGCATGGAGGACAAGTACAATGCTTTAGTTGAGTAGCTAAGTAAGCCTCAGGGCACCTCGTGGGACCCCTTTCCTCATCATCCAAAAAAATGAAACTGTCAGTACTTGTCGAGAAGAATTTTGTTTCCAAATGCATCAGAATTTTCAATCATTTCATCATATAAATAAAGAACATAATCATTAATTGGATTCATGACGTGTTGCCGACACGATACACCATCAGAAGACAAAAAGACACAACAGTTAAATTGTTTCCTACCAAGCGTCGTATTTTTAATTACTGCTTTATTAATTATTATTATTTCCGCAATTTACAAATATTAGCTTTTTATGGCAATTTAAATTTTTTTAAATTTTTATGAAAATATCGGGATGTTACAAACTCATAGCCAAAACATCCCTTCACATTATACATCAGACTGCCTTACACATCACGGAAACAACAGGGATACACATCCGCAGAACCAATCACTCAAAGGCAAAGACCATATCCAAAACAATCAAATCAGCTTCCTAGGATTCGATTATATTAGATAAGATTCCCTAAAGGCTTACAATGCAACCTCTATTTATAGGCTCACTGGCCATTACAAGGTTGGTCCTCTTCGCAAAGTGACCCTTTGACTAACTAACTAATTAATTAATAATTCCTCTTTATCCTCTTTGTTGCGCTATGTGACTGGTCATTTACTGTTGTCATTGTCCCTTTTGTTGTTGTTTGGACCAAAAATTCTGTGACTTAGCCCTATTCCAACAAAGATACTCAATTACGCCATTGAAGTGACTACCCGCTACAACATCACCTCAAGTGGATACATTCCCATGAGCTCAATTACGTCACTACATGAATAACTGCGTCTCATGCGTGCTATGTTACTCATACCTCCCTCTTTCAAGGAACATCGATCTAGACCACTCCAAGCTTGTCCTTGAAGTACTCAAACTTCACTCTCGATAGAGGCTTCATCAACACATCGGCTATCTACTCCTCTGTCGCTACATATTGTAGCCTCACCTCTCCTTGCACCATGTCCCAGATATAGTGATACCTGATCTCAATGTGCTTCGACTTGTCATGAAACACCAGGTTCTCAGACAACTTTACACAACTCTAGTTGTCACATAAAATACAAGTCGCCTCTAACTTGAGATCGAACAATTCTGCAAGTAGCTTTCGAAGCCACACTACCTTGCAGCTAGCCAAACAAACAACCATATACTCTTCTTTGGTTGTACTGAGTTCCACACTCATCTGCTTCCTACTAAACCAAGAGATCATACCTAATCCCAAACTGAAGTAGCACCCTGGTGTGCTCTTTCTATCCATGACATTATCGGCCCAACCTACATAAACATAACACTGTACTAGGTTAATCTTCTGATTTGATGCATATTTGAGGCCATAATTAATCATACCCCTCAGGTACTCAACACATGTTTTTCCATAATCAAGAACACGTCTCGTCTATACCATATACTGACTCAAGGTGTTCATCGCAAAGCATAAATCCAGCCTCATGTTCATTAAGTACATCAACAAACCAATCAGCTGCATGTATATTATGGCTTCCACTATCTCTAAAGAAGTATCACACAACAAATTGAGATTCGATTCCATTGGTGTGGCCATGGCCTTGCAATCCATCATCCCAAATCTCTTCAGAATTTCTACTACATATTTTCCTTGGCTAAGGAAAATTTAGTATGGATTCTGCCACACTTCAAGACCTAAGAAGTAGTGCATCATACCCAATACTTTCATCTCAAACTTTGCATCAAGTTTCCTCTTTATTTCTGCAATGATCTTCTCATGATCACCTATCAGGAATAGATCATCTACATACAAAAGTAGTATCACCAATTTCTTATCCTTAACCTTGAAGTAAAGGTTGGAATCCACTTTACTCTTAGTAAATCCCAAGCTCGTCAGAAATCCATCAATCCTATTGCACCACATCCTGGGTGTCTGTTTCAAACCGTAAAAGGCCTTCTTCAATTTGTACACATGTGTCTCAAATCCTAGTGGCTACTCCACATACACTTCTTCTTATACCACACCATTCATGAAAGTTCTCTTTGCATCCATCTGGTGTACCTTCCATTTCATCACTGAAGCTATCGCAAGTATAGCTCTAATTGAATTTTATCTAGCCACATGAGCAACAACGTCTCATCATAATCTACTCTCTCTTTCTAATAAAAACCATGAACCTTTCCTTGTACTTCTGTAGTATGCTTGATTTTGTAAATCACTTGTTCTTTGGAACAAGACTAGTTATCATTCTTCTCTTGTAGGTCATAGCACATGATTTTCCTACAAGTCAAATTCAGTGGTATGATTAGTAACATTTCATAGTCATCAAATCATATTTACATTTTAAAGACAAATTCATAATTCACACAATTATGTAACAATGCATTTAGCCAATGCCTCAGCACAACCCTAATCCATATCTTGTATACACACAGTAACTATCTACATGCCTTCCATCTCTATCAGAACATATTATTAAGAGTGTGCACTACTCTCAACATGTTAGCAAAGAGGTTTTATCCTAGACTAGCTCCATCATTGGATCATGCGATGTTGTGCAGCACTATAGGCCACTTACCCATAACATGCACTACATAAGCCTACTGCTAGTCAATCTTATTCATATATAAGTGCATAAAAGAAAAGTGCATTGCATATCTACATGTAACTGTTATGATCAATGTCCTTCAAAAATACTTATGAATTCAAATGACAATAAATACTTATATTTCATGTGCTTTGTAGGCTCCCTCTTAGTTTTTGCCTCCTTGCAGAATTTACTGGAGTTTCTGGAAGAGTACTCTGCTTCATCATTTTATTATGAATATCTTGATATTTTTCTTCGTCTAGTCTAGAACTTTCTGAAGTCTTCATCCTTGGACTCATGTATTAGATTCAAGATCTCCTTTTGCTTGGAAACAAATGCTCCACATCCTTTAGATACATCATCATGTATTGTATGGATCTCAGGTAGACTAGTCACCATTTTTCTTACAATCGGTAAAGATTTGTAGTGTATATATATACAAGCCTTATGTGCCATAGTTCATTTGGTTCCATAGTGTCATGAACCAATGTTTGAACTAGTTGGAATTTTAATTTGTACAAGCCTCCATCTTGATATTCAATTACAAATGTATCATCAAAAGTTCAAGATATAATCTTCATCACTTGAGGAATTGCCCCTTTCTCTCTTCTTGACTGGTTCATCATCTTCTGCAGCATGAGCATGGTACCTCTTCTTCTTTCATTTATTGTCATTTCCCTTGTTCTTTGGGAAATCTATTGCAAGGTCTCATTTCTCATCACAAGTGTAACATTTGTAGTTTGAGTAGTTCTTATCAAGTCTATGATTCTTTTGGAATCTTCTAGACTTCTTGTGAGAGTGTTCTTCTTTTCTCTCTTTTCCTTCTTTGCATGAGTTGCTAAGGTTTGATCGTCATTTTCACCCATCTTCTCTTCTCTGGATTCAATTTTGGATTCCACTTGTGTACAATTTTCCCATATCCTACTGAATTTGATTATCTTCCTTCTAGAACAAATTCCTTGAATGAATGATTCCCATGATCTTAGGAGACCATTCAACGTAGTCATCACCAATTCTGCTTCTTCAACCTGATCTCCAATAGCTTCTAGTTGTTCTTTGATTTGGTATACCCTTTTGAAATAAGATTGAATACTTTCTGAGATCTGCATCTTCACACCCTTGAGTTGAGTTATCAAGGTCATATTTATGTTAATGTTCTTCCCTTCAAATAATCTCTTCAATGTATCAAACATTTCTTTAAGAGTCTTCAAAGATGAGATATGGGGGATCAAGTTATCCTTGATGGAGTCAGCAATGATCCTCTTGATGTTAACTAATTTGTTCTTGTGTTTAGCTTTGTCTTCATCTCCCTCTGGCTCTGTAGCTTCTTCCTTGACATATTTTTCCAACTCATTCTCTTCTAGAATGAGCATCACTCTATACTTCTAGGCATGTAAATTATCTACTCCTTCAATTTTATCCTCAATATTGGTATTTTTTTCAAACTCATTCTCAAGTGATTGTTTCAATGTCTTCTAAGATCTGACTTCTGGATGACCTGGGGTTTGTCAAAGAAACCCTAATTTTTCAACTTTGGATTCTTGAAAAAATGAATGCAGAGAGGGATGCGCCTCCCTAAGGGAAGTTGAGCAAAGGTCCTTTTCTTCTGATTCTATGGACATAACTGCCAAAAACTTGATGCCCTACTTTTCCCGAGCAGTAGTGACAAGGACAAAAATGAAAATTCGTTGAACTAAATTCTGCCTCCACAAAAAAATGTGCCCTCAAGGGAGAGTTGATTTGACCTCCTTTTCATTCCAAACAATGGTGAAGATCTTCCAGACTATGAAACCCTAGTTTTCACTTCTGATAGTTTCTGATACACAATGTATTCTTTCATGCTAGCTCTAAAACCATGTTAGAATTTTGATACTTCCAGGATGGTTATGTTATTTCTTCGGACAATTTATATATTATTAAAACAATGATAAACAATATGATCACTGAAATATAGACAAGCACATCATAAACAAGAGAACACAAAGGTTGACCCCGAGAAAACCCTCTCATGGGAAAAACCTAGCAAAAATTCTTCACTATAGATGTGTCACAAGTACAATGCCAATATAGTACATCAAAATATAGAGGATCTTACACAAATACCCCGAGAATAAGATAAGCTAGAAAACCAAACATAAGCTTCCTCTAGTTGCAGCTACTCTCCCATGTGCACTTGTTGCTTGATCGAATTTGTGATGATCCAAATGAGCAATTCGAACCTATTATTTATACATGTGTCTGGCTAACTTTTCCACTATAGAGTGGACCTTACTAGGGCAGTTCTTCCCATTGTCTGGGGAATACTTCCCATTGTTTGGGGCAGTTTACCAACTAACTTCTATTGAGTCGGCTTGTCTATTTTGACTTATTCTTTTAGGTTTTTATATATTCAAATACAGTATGAATATTTCTTGAAGGAAGTACAACAAGAATACAATAAAATACAATAGTAATATCTTATGAAGTTACACAATATTCAACAATAATAGCATACAGAACCTAGTTCTATTGCTTAGTTTTTTTTTATGCCCCATAAACAAATTCACTAAGTGTCCATAAACGCTTAAGGAGGCAAGTTACAAATCATTGTAAAATGATGACCAAGGCTTGGATTGAAGATTCGTTGACTACATTACAATTGTGAGATCATACTAAACCAAGGGGTTCCTGTCTCTTGTGATTCCATGGCCCGACACTTGTCTTATTCAACAATCTCAGAAGCTATGGTTTTGTTCAATAAAAGATAATGTAATTTTTGCATTATGAGTTCAACAACAGAAAGCACTCAACCATGGGACTGTGGGTAGCATGAACACATCGAACCTACCCAAACACACTTGTAGGAGCTTACAATACCCAATTATGTTGCTCAGTTTGTTTTTTTAGCCCACGGCACAAATTCACCAAGTGTCCCTGAAAGGCTTAAGGAGGTGAGTTCCAACTAACCATAAAACGATAATGGAGGCTTATATCAATGATCCATCAAATACATCGCAATCATGAAATTGGAATACAATGAAGTTTTCCTATATCATGCAAGTCCATGGTCTGATGCTTAGCTTATTCGACAATCTAAAAAACTAGGGTTTTGTTCAATGAAGGAAATCTAATTTTTGCATTATGATGTTAACTTTGGAAAACCATCAACCATGGGATTGTAGGTAGCATTCCCACGTCATCCCTTTTAAAAACACACTTACAAGATTTTATGGAATCATGACATCGAAACACACCCAAGGGTTTCTCTCTTCGTTGTGTCCATGGCCCCACACTTACAATCACTAAGAAAATTAAGATGGTAGCATGCCTAGGGATTTGTCTTCTCTATTTTGAGCATGCTATAATTTTCCTTGTATAATCTAAAATTCAACTAGGAACCTAGGAGTGGATTCATACTCACACATGTTGGAATCTTTTTAATACTGAGAAGGGGGGGTGAATCAGTAATAACGTAGTTATGAACAATTTTTATCTTCTTAAATGATTAATATTGAACTTTAATTATGCATCCACCATAAATAAAACATTCATCCACATATGCAAAAAAACACAGAACACACATAATTTTTATGTGGAAACCGAAATGGGAGAAAACCATGGAATGCTCTTTAATAATAAAAAGATTACATTAAAGGAAGCACCAACTTCCTAAGTTCTCCAACACCAACTGGAAGAAGGAACCGACCCTCTAGTTTTACAAGCACCAACCTAAAGGAAGCACCAACTCCTTGATTTACCAACACCAACTGGAAGGAGGCTACGACCCCCTGCTCCTTGCCCCATCTTGCCACCCAGATATATAAGAATAAGATATTGCACCGTTGAACTTTGGATTTGCGCACACTTCTAATAATATGCTCTTCTTTATACTATGCACACCTTTTGTATGATGTAATATTGTTGTCATTGTGCTGGATACATCACTTGACTTCACACTCAATGATTCACTTCAACTGACGTCGTACTTCATTTGTTGTGTGCAACTTCATCAAATTATGTAGTATGTGCCAAGGTTCAATATTCCATTCTACTACTGCGCATCAGCAATATCAACTGATAATGTGCATCTATTGATGAATTGTTGTTTTGACTTCACGCATCAGTATCAACTGGAAACTGCACACCTTCTAAAATGTGTATGTTCTGTTTTGGTGCAATAGTCTTCAGATAATATGAAACCTTTTGTGCATCATATGATTTGTCCTTTTCGTTTAACACACTTGTCTCAGATCATCCCTATCATAATGTGCATCTCTCACTGCGATGTAACTTTGTCTTTTCACTATTATGTACTGCCTTACTTCGCACACATTAACTTAGTCTTAGTGCGTTAGAGAAACTTCTTCGCTCCGTGCATAAGAATATATACTTCAAATCTATCTTTGTGCTTCTCTCTTAGATCATTTGTGACTGTATACGTGTTGTTTGTGATATTTTCCTTCATCCTGCACGCACTTGTGCCTCTTCTATAATTTTTCCTTTCTATCATCGAACAATTGTCACATATTCATAGCATCATTTTGTGCACATCAGCTATTCCATTCCTCTACTTGTGTGCACTCGTCTCTTTGCTATATCATCCTATTCTGGTTCCACGAGCCCTTGATTCCTTGAATATTACAAGATTGATAAATATGTATCTTTAAGCTTTCCACTTCAAAGCATACTTCAATCTTACCTTAAATATCCAACTTGCTCCTTATTTATACTTGTCCCACACATATTGTATGTCCACAGTTGGTTGTTGCTTTCCTTCTTATTTGCTTCACAGTTCATGCTTTCCACCACTTGTCATATTTTGCGTCATTGAGGTGTCATCTCTTGTGGGTATTGCGCATACTCGGTCCTCTACCTAGTGGGACTTGCACCCTTGTAGTGTGGTCTTGCACCCTTGATGTATCATTGCTTGTGGGACTTGTGCACTTGACATCTTCAACCGCTACTACCTTCTTGGTAATTGTGCACACTTCAACAACTGAAAGATTCCTCCGATTGGTGAGTCTTGCGCGTTTTTAGGAATTCCTTCCGTATTTAACCATTTCTTGTTCCAAGTTTCTTGCTTACTTCCCAAACCTTGTCCAATCAACTCTTTGGATTTCTTGCACACTCTCGAACCTTTTTCCAACCAACTCTTTAGCTTTTACCTTCAAGGAGTATGACTGGGTGGACTTGATACCTGCACCTATACCACATTTATTTAGACTGGATGCACTTTTGGATATACTTCTTCATACTGGCATCCATATACTTCTTTAAAGTATATTTCATATACTTCTTAAAACTAGCACACAAATATAATTTTTCAAAGTGCCTTTCATATACTTCTTCAAGCTAGCAGAAGAATAATGAATCCTCTTTGACATCAATGACAACCAAATTTCAATAATATCCCCCTTTGGCATTGATGTCAACACTTTATGAAGTTCTGCAAAATCATCTCATGAATTTGGTATGCTTCATCTATGCTTGTCACAGCACTCCCCCAATGTGTACTCCCCAGTGTTCTTTTCCAACTTGAACCTTTGACATCTATGCATTCTACTATCAATGTTTTTTCTGCTTTCCATTACTTCTGCATGGATCACATGCTTATGATCATTCTCATATTGTTGTTGCATAATTCACGATCAAATTCATGCTCTTTCTCCCTCTTTGACATCAATGGAAAAGAGGTGCCATTACTGCACAATTATTGGTTCTTTTTTCTTCTATTTTGCACTGGGATTCATTCATTTTATTACTAGCATAACTCCCCCTGTCTTCATGCTTCATTATTTTACTAAATTTTCTGCGCTGATACCCTACAATATGTATTGTGTTTTCATATCCATCTCAGATGTGCTCCCCTTGTACAATTTCTATCTTCCTTCTTATCTTAAACTTCATTATTCCTTGTGCAAATCTTCATGCAATCGTCCTATTGTGCCAACTGCGCAATACCAAATTCCAGTTGCTTCTAGTTTAGAACTATCTTTCCCATCAATTGCATTTAAATGTTCCTTAAGTCACATTCACTATGCTATGACTATTTTTGTTACTTTTTCGGATATCGTATCCCTTTCCACGAAAACCAAATATTGGGCATGTTTTTCCACATGTCAGTTAGCTCGGCAATAAAATGATATGACAATTAGTTCATGTTGAAACTATGACGTGTTGCATTCGTACTTGAACCTTTTGGGAAAAATCATTCTAGTCACACGGAATAATGAATTAGATTTCCTCTTTTTATACTTTTTCCCAAATTCATTAACTCATGCATTTACTTTTGGAGACTCCATAACCAGCTTCGGATCATGCGGACTTGAATGTGATTTACTACACGTATCTTCAACTTATTTTTACGCACGCTAAAACTACCATTCGATTCTATAATAGAGTTGTGAAATGCATGGTTCATCACCTTTGTTCTTCTACCATCTTGCTCTGCATCGCATTGCCTCCTGGTCTTTCATCTTCTCTGGTCATGGCTTCTTTCTTCAAGAAGTTCAATGATTCTCTTAAAAGTGTCCACCCTTGTTTTCTAGTCGTAGCAAACAGAGTTTACTCGTCTAAGAATTTACATGGGCATTTGGTAGTTCCAATTGAAGGAGTCTGAATTCAATCATCTGTATGCTCATTCACAGGTGAACCATATCCACGTGGAAAGATGGACTAATATGAGTAAACAAGTAGACTTCTTGGAGCAACAACAATAACTAATTCTTGACGAACTAAATTCTATTCGGGTTGAGAAATCTGCTGAACAAGCGTCATTTGAAACTCTACAGCTTTATCCTATGTGGCCAACTTATGAGTATGACGAGTTGGTTCTGATAGATTTGGAGTTTCATCTCGCACAACAACCAGACGTGGAGTTAGACCTTGAATTGTGTCTTTAAAGTTTGCTTATCATGGCCTTAATTGTATTCTTGAACTCGCCTTTTGGCCTCAGCATGATGCCTCTTTGTTCTTCAATTTTGTTCTCAGTCAACAGAATACTCATGCATTTTGTAAAACTACAAATTTTGAATATAATACAATATATTTATGTATTTGCGCAGACTCATTCTTTGTCATTTTAATAATGCACATTTGAACTTTTCTTCATCTTGTAATATGTATGTGAGAACTAACTTTAACATATCATAGCAACTAACTGAATACACGTATCTTTGCTCATCAACAATACTGAAGATATTTTATGTGACAATCCAACTTAACACATATAACTTTTGCAACATTGACATTTATGCGACATACATCTTCAACCTATACCCTTTACTAACATACTCCTTGAATTTTTAATATTCATCGTGTTGAATTCAAGCGTCTCATTCAATCTCTTGGAGATCGACAAGAGGGGCAGAGATTACTTGCTTCTTTGGATGTATTTGTATTGTCAGCTTCTTCTGCACATTTTTTAGATAATTTCCTTACCCAAGTTTTCATGTGCGCGCTTCCATTCCAATTTTGCAAATGATTGTTTCCTCTTTTGGTCCTTGTATTGCGATATCTATTAGATGGAATATATTCATCTGAACAATTCATTTCTTTTTTTAAATACATAGCCTTGTGTCCAAATTGATCGCAAGCATAACATCTCATAGTTTGATAGTACTTAGCCATATGGCCAATAAGATTGCACCTTGCGCACTTCATTCTGTTAGTCCTTCTTTGGTAAGTGTAATAGAATGAGTTGTAATAATTGAAGGAATTTTCATACCTGAAATACTTCACTTGATTTGGACGATGTTCACTATCGCAGACCTTCCTAAATGTTCTTTCATAACCAAGTCTTGACTTATCTTCTGGTGATCTCTGATCATTCATAATTTTGTTCAAACTTGATGTGTTATCTTTGAACTTGTTCTTCACTTCATCTTCAAGACTAGTCTTGTCACTCCTGGATGTGCGCAATTTGAAATGTCACTTATGATGGGATATTGAACTTGTTTCTTTCCCTTTATCTTGATGAACTTGTATTCTAAGTGAGATATCTCTCTATCCTTTAGTTCAATCTGACTTGTCAACATCTTATTTTTCAGCACTAACTCTTTCAAAGAATCCTTCAATATATATTTATCTTATTCAAGCACTTTGACCTTGTCGACTGCACAATTCAATTGTTTCTCACAGCTCATCACCTTTTCGCAGACATGTTTATAAAGGGACTCTTGAACCTATTTAACTTGCTTGACCTGTTCTACATACTTTGAAATTTGATCCTACAAGAGTTTATTCTTCTTCCTTTAATTCTTCAATCATCTAAGCCACTGACCAGCTCACCGTCCCAATCAACATCTGCAACTTCTTGTTCTTCATATTGACTATCATATTTAATTTTTGCGACAGGATTTGAAGGTGTATTGAAGAACCCACTAAAGAAGTACGTATCCAGTGATCCTAGTTTTATTTGTGCAATTGGTTTACTCTTCTTTATTGATGAACAATTCTTCTTCTTTTCATCACTGCTTTATTTTGGCTTCTCGTCGAAGTCACTTTCTTCGGAGACATTGTTGTCTTCCTCAGTATATAGACTCTTCCTCTGCTTAGGAAATTTATTCCTAGTCTCTGGTCTGATCTGAGTGCACACTGTTCTTCATTCATGAGAATTGGATTCTTCCTCATTGTCTCTATCTCCAACTTCCCTGTATGGACACTTAGAAGCAAAGTGTCATATTCCTCCACATTTGAAACATTTGAAAGGAAATTTGTTTTTAAACTTACCACGTCCTCTTTTCATCTTCCTCACGAGTTTTGAATCCTCTTCATCTTATTCATTGCAAGAGTCTTTGTCATGCTCATGCTTATCCTCTCCAGTGGCTTTAAAGGATGCTTCTTTTATGATGGGATTATATTTCTCAGTTCTCATCCCATATGCTATCAAGATCCCTTGAAGCTCGTATTTTTTCAAGTCTTCAAGATTGGCTCTATCTTCAAAACATTTACCTTTGCATCAAATCTTGAAGGCAGAGTTCTCAGTATATTCTATATTATTGATTCTTCTTCTAGAGTAACTGCAAAACTCTTGATAGCATTAACTATCTCATCAACTCGCAAGAAGTAAGAGGCAATATTCTCTTCATATTTCATTTTCAAGGATTCAAATAACTTAGAGTAATTCTGCAGCTTTGCCTTCTTTACTTTCTCGTCCACTTCATAGGCACTTCTGAGCTTATCCCATACATCCTTGGATTAGGCACAATGCATGACCTTAATAAATTTAGTGTCCATTAACCCACACATCATTATGTTTCTAGTTCTTGCATTGCACTCATATAGTCTCTTCTCAGCTGGGTCAACTAGTGCAATTGATGGGACATTGCAACCATCCATAATGGACTTCGAGACATTAGCTTCGAGAGATTGAAAATATACGTCCATCCTAACCTTCTAGAAGGTGTATTTGGTGCCATCAAACCTTGGTTCTCTGTTGGTGAAGAGTCCTCCCTACGTGTCCATATCCATGCACAGATCTATCTTCCAAATGTTAAGTTGTTACTGAAGACACCTGCTCTGAAACCAATTGTTGGAATCTATTTAATACTAAGAGGGGGGGGAATCAATATTAGTGCAGTTATGAACAGGTTTTATCTTCTTAACTGATTAATATTTAACTTTAATTATGCATCCACTATAAATAAAACATTCATCCACATATGCGCAAAAACACAGAACACACATAATTTTTACATGGAAGCCCAAACAGGACAAAACCACGGAATTATCATTTATAATAAAAAGGTTACACTCAAGGAATCACCAACTTCTTAAGTTCTCCAGCACCAACTGGAAGGAGGAACCAAACCCTTGGTTTTATAGGCACCAACTTGAAGGAGGCTACGACCCCCTACTCCTTGCCCCATCCTACCACCCAGATATATAAGAATAAGATATTGCACTGTTGAATTTCTAATCTACACACATTTCTGATAATCTGCTCTTCTTTATGCTGTGAGCACCTTCTAAATTTTGTAATATTGTTGTATCACTTGACTTCACACTCAACACTTCACCTAAACTGACACCACACTTCATATGTTGTGTGCAACTTCATCAAATTATGTAGTCTACACCAAGGTTCAATATTCCATTCTGTTACGGTGCATTTGCAATCTCAACTAATAAAGTGCACCTACTGATGAATTATTGTTCTGACTTCGCACATCAGTATCAGCTAGAAACCGTGCACCTTTTGAAATGTGTCTGTTATGTTTGGGTGAAATAGTCTTCAGATAATATGCGACCTTCTTTGAATCGTATGATTTGTCCTTTACGTTTCATGCACTTGTCTCAGATCATCCTTATCATAATGCATATCTCTCACGGTGTTGTAACTCTATCTTTGCACATATGATGGACTACCTTACTTCGCATACATTAACTTAGTCTTATTGAGTCAGAGAAACTTATTCGCTTCGCACATCACAACACTAGTACAAAATGAGAGATAAGTGACCAAAAAATGACCAAAATCCACATATAAATGACCACTTTTGAGTTGGTGACCACTGGTAGCAAATTAGTGGCCATATATCATGCGACCAAAAATGTGGTCGTATTTAGCTTGATCATTTATAGCTTATCTTGTGGTCATATATTTGATCATATATTTGGTCATTAATTTGGTAATATATTTGGTCATTAATGGTCACGTGATAAATGACCGCTAATTTGCTACCAGCAATCTCCAACTCAAAAGTGGTTATTTATATGCATATTTTGGTCATTTGTTTGGTCACTTATCTCTCATGTTGTAATAGTGGTCGTTTATATGCAATTTTTTGTCATTTTTTTAGTCATTTATCTCTTTTTAGTGGTTTCAGAATATAAATAGGGCATAATGGAATCGAACCACCAACCTCCTGCCTATAAGGAATGTGCTCTACCATTGAGCTAGCACCCTTAAATAGAATTCCTTATGGATTGATATGAGAATAAAATGTAAGGAGTGGGATATTAACATTGGATACACCAAGCCAGAGTCTACATGTAAATACAAAGTTATGAATAGCTGAAATTTTTACAAGTCATATTTTTTGAGTGAAGGAACAGTCTAGGCATTTCAGAATGTAGTCTTGTGATAAGTGGAAGATTAGCAATATGTCAAAACAATGCAGTCCAATGTTTGAAAAACACTATTAAACAAGATAGACATTAGCTTCATTGAATAAGCAGCGATCAGAAAGTGTGTCGGATTCATGCTATAAACATTGATAAGACATTTTTAGCACTTGTCAGAATAGTACAAATGCACCAGTTTGACCTTTCAATAGACCACTTCAGCATGGGAAACATGAACATAACTGCCACAAGTGCATTAGGAAACAAATATATTGCAATGGTCAAGATACACAATGAAGGGAAATTCCAACGGCTGGCAAAGTTCTAGAAGGTTTTGACAAGACTAGTAGGATTCTCCCAGGTATGGACATAACAAGCTGAAAGAATGATGACCCATGCAGAAACAACTACATCCATCAATATATATCTTAGGATATGTCTGAATTTCATATCTTTTCTTTCTTTCCAGCTAAAAATTATATCAAGAACTATTGCAAAAATGAAAATATATTAAACTAGAATAAGACTGCACACTGTGAAAGGTTAACGCACAATTAAGTTAAAATTAGACTGCACACTGTGCAAGGTTAACATACAGTTAACCTTTATTCCATAGTTGCATATATTCAACCAATATTTATCAAATAATGAAAATACCAAGCAATGGAGCTTAGCTCTTCAAATAACCACAACAATCGAAAGAAATGCAATCTGAAATGTGATTGCAATCCATCTTATAATGTGGTGGTTGTTGCATCATAGACAAATGTGGTTCTCTTGAAGTCTATGATCATTAGGTTACCTTTCACTAAGGTTCAATGGATCCGCAATGATGCTCTCACAATATGAATAAATAGGATGAAAGGATCTACAAGAGTTCTCTTGCATACCTTCACTATTAAGGGTCTTCCATGGAAGGCCTAAGGATTGAGCATGCTTACATCAGCTTACAAAAGAGAAGGATCCATCAAAGGAATAATAGTGGGGAATTCAATGCCATTGTGTCACCCTTTATTTGTTGATGATGTTATTTTATTTGGAGTTGGGAATTGAATCAGTACTTAAATGTAACTACTGCATCTTGCTTTCACATTTTCAATGAATATTTTATGTCTGCTATATTTTTATTCTTATAATGCAAAAATTTTATCTTTTGGGACAAACAAAAGTTGCCAGATCAAGCACAAGCATCTTGTAATTGATAAACTCTGAAAATCCTATATTAAGAACGCTTATACGCTCATAGTCAAAACACCCCAAATTCCTTGTTTAACATAAATCAAATATCCATGGCTTGTCTATGCACAGTTGCATTGCCATACAATGCTAAGAGCTCTCCTAAGTAATAAATAATTTGATAAATGCCAACTTTCAAAGTCAGTAACAGACATGTCCTGCAAACAATAGGAATGAAAAAAAAAGTGTTAATACTAGGAAGCTCCAATGGATATGTTTGGAAGCCTTTTCTACTTTTACAAATAGATAGAAATCCCGAGGAGAAAGAAGGGGTTGCACTGCTACATTAAATACTTTATGCACAGAGGAATGCAACATAAAAGAAAATGAAATTTATGGGGTGACTGCACTAGGAGTGTGCACTCCAGATGGTGGAGTTTCTTGTTGTGAAGGAGTGTGGCCATTTGAATCTTTAGATTTGTCTTATGAATCTAATTTTTTTACTTCCTCAATCATTTTAAATACTTCTGTCATTTTAGGCCTCTGATCAGGCATTATAACAACACAAGCCATGGAAATCTGCAACATCTAGACCATCTCCTCCTCAATATTCTAATATCTCATCAATTCCACATCAAATACTTCGGCAGACCACTCCTCACGAACCACTGACTGAACCTATCTGGGCAAATCAATTACCTCTTCATTTACCGATGCATGGATTGGGGCCTTCCTTGTGAGAAGCTCCAGAATCAGAACCCCAATACTATAAACATCATATTTTTGTGAAACCTTGCACGCTTCAATAACCTCTGGAGCTCTATATCACACAATGCGGCTGGGAAGAACAGACAAGTTTGTCAAAGGAGACAAACCAAAATCAGAAACACATCCATCCAGGTCTGTGGTAAGAAGGACATTGGAATATCTAATGTTTCGATGGCTAAGTTTGCCTCCCCCTTCTTGATGGATATGAGCTATCCCCCTTGCTACTCCCAAGGCTATCCTAATCCTTGTGTCCCAATCCAAAGGAGTTCTTCCTGCACCTCTCCCACCTGCAATTCAATTATGTGACAAAATTGATCTCTAAAATACAAAATCCATGTTGCAGGCAATATAAGAAATAATCAAATAAATTTTGCAGTGTCACATATCTGAGCTAAAGAACTTTAGGAATTCCCCACTAATCAAGACATAGAACAAATTCAAAGTCCACAGTCTACTTCACTGGCCACCTTATATACATAAAGGTGAGAACAAAGACAGGTCACGATGGGCTTAACTGTAGGTGGAGAGATGTGTATGTCAGTAGCAACAATAGAAAAGAATCGGACTTTCCGTATAAACTTTGGTGGAAATTATTAATTCTTAAAATGCAACTATAAATGTTTTATAAAATTTCTAAAGATGAAAGTATAGACAAATTGTTTTTGGGAAAAATGGGGAAGGAAGGGAAATGAATCAATGATCCATGTTCCTCTCATAATTTATCTTTTCCCCTGGAACAAATTTGAAAACCTTAGATTTCCTGAAACTCAAAGGATAAATGAGAACTTTTTTGGAATTTGTTAACAATTCCTGGGGCAAAGATCCATCCACAAATTTTTCTGAAACTCAATTGGATCAATAAGAACTTTACCCAGAAATTTGACCAGATTGTGTTTTCCTATATGTTTTGAGCAACCCTTATCAAGCTCCATAAGTGAATAGATTGCCATACTTGAAATTTTGTGAGGGCAGACCTCTCAAGCCACAGAGGAATGTGGTTGGCTAATAAGCATTGAGTTAAACTTGGGCCCTGAGCTTTCACAGCTCAAAAACACAAAGTTGAAACATATTAATAATATGAGTATACTGATTCTGATAGCCAGTGCTAGTGATTAGGGGTGTATTCATATAGAAATAAACTATCAGTTCTACAAACAAGACTACTATACACAAGCCTACATCCCTAACAACAAAGAGAACAAATGCAATCTAGTGTAACCCTATCAGCGCTAATTACAACACTTGAATTGTTAGGGCATTAAGCAAGGCATTAAACAGAGCCATCCAACCCAAGGGATTGACTCCGAGACTCCTTGCATGAAGCTCAAAGGCACTCAATCACTCAAGCTAGCACACAGAGATAGTAAATAGTTGAAGATTTGAATCGCTAGTTGAAGATTTGAATCGCTGACTTCTAAATTTATAAGTTGTTATCTGTTATTCTCTTCTTTTTTTTAATTTCCATGACTATTTTGGATTTTAGGAAACTGCATCAAGGAGGAGACAACATGTTGTTTTTATTATGGTGCTAAACATTTGTTTCTAAAGAGCATCATGCCAACAAACATGCTCATTGACAACATTTTCCATACCTCATTTGTAGGGGAGTGAAACCCAAAATTTCTTCCTATGCCAAAAGGCATCAAGTCTCTTTGCATATACAAAGTCTTCAAATTTTTTCTGGATTTCATCTTTCTCTTTCTGCCATTCTGGACTGAGAAGCTGAGCTTCAATCCTTTTGTATTGCAGATGTTGCTGGATTAACTTCAAGTCTTGTTTTTTGTGTTCTATTGCTAGATAGCATTCAAAAGCTTTATCGACCTGAGTAGACACCTTAGGAATAGACTTGAATTCATAAAAAACTTTATTTTTCCCTATAGTAAACCATATGCCTTTCTTACCAGTTTTTTCGTTTCGTTCGCTGGTGTGAGGTTCAACTGTGGCAAGGAAAGGAGCTCCCATGATAGCTTCAACATCCGAGTTGATAATATAAGCCTTGATATGGAGCTTATGGTTTTTCATTATTATCACAGTATTGGGAATGAAATGCGTGATTTTTCTATCTCCCTCCAATCCCTTGATTGAGCTCTTGACATGCATCTTTTTCCAGAACCTGCCACTCAGGAATCTAGAGCTGAAGAAGTTACAATCTGCCTGAGTCGATGAGAGTAAGGAAGGATTTCCTTATTCCATCGATGTAAAATGTCATCTCAACTATGGGCCTCTGAGTTTGGATTGTGTATAAATGCATTCCAAAGGATCCACATAAATGACCAAAAATGCAGAAAGAGCTACCTGTTCATGTGACATATGAAGACATGCACATGTGACTTGTGAAGACATGCACAAAAATTGGCCAGCGCCAGCTACAAAGCATCTGTTTTGTAATGTTAATCCATTAAAACCACTCCACCATTCTTTTTAAATTCACACAATGCTAAGCTTTTACTCAAAACTGCTTGTCAAAACCATTATTATAATTCCTATAAACAAGAAAATTTTCCGACACTGCAGGAGAATAATCACACGAAGACGAAGAGAACAACGACGCGGAAAATTTAGGTAATGTACAACATAGAATATCAAAAACTTTTATGTACAACGCGGAGCACTGTCGGATTTAGCACAATCCAAGTTCAGCTCTATCTGACAAACTCTCACAATCAATCTTTCCAAGAAACAACCAAAATGTCGGCCTTCACATGATTTACAGAGGATCACGAATTCAGACATCACATGCAATGGCATGATTACATTTCATATATTCTCAACAATTTGATATGTGGGTAGCTTCGAGACAAATCTAGGTTGGTTACTGGAATAAGTTTATGGTATACTATCAGCCTAATATATATTGTAAGCCTGCTTCATCTTGTAATTTTGAAGCCCTTTTGAGAAAATGCTACCACATGGGAATTCCACGGATTTTGATAAAAAATCTAATGAAAGAGTATAATGCTTTTCAGCTGAAGAAAAAGTTGAAGAGATGTAGTGAGTTGAAGAGAAAGTTGAAGAGATGTAGTGAGTTGCTTTTACTATAGTACAGCTTCATATCTTACAATATGCTGCAGCAATTTTTTTATGATATCGTCCACTCTAACATCTGCCCCCTGGATTGCTGAGGACATTTTCCAAAATAGCAAAGTTAGACCATGTGCAAGTGAAGCTTAATCATGCATAATCAATTTAAAATATTACCTTTGCTTGAAAAGGCATCTAGTGCAAATCCATTGAAGCAGCTTATGATTGCTTGCTTAGCCTCAAGACCAAGTCCATCCAGAGCCCTGATTGTGGAGTTATGGAAGTCTGTCTTCTCTTACTGAACATATGAATGTTTAGGACCTTCTCTTCTTTTGTCCTCTTTTCCACCTGCAACATTTCCAACAAAATGATATCAGACAGCATTCTCTATCTAAATCTATCCCCATTGATCAGCTACTTAGCTAAAGGAGCTTACAAGAAAATTAGTAGTCAGACATAATCACAGATACCCCGTGAAGGTTGCAAACATAAGAAGATTGGTTGGACTTGGGACCTGTGACATTTAACTTTAATAGAGAATTATAGAACATTCTTAAAAAGTTGCAAAGAAAGAAAAATGAAAATATTGAAGTTGACTGAGTGTCATGGGCTTTCATTGTGATAGACAACTCAAGATTACAAAATCTTGCAAACGAAACAAAAGTTTATTGACAGTGGTGAACTTTCAGTGTGGAAAGCAAAAACAAAATCATCAAGGAATATTCAATGAAGCTAGCAAAAACCCATTGCAAACTATCATGTGGACTTGATCCTCAGTGAGCGGTGTACGGGATTTTCCTCTTGCATTCCACCTTCTGTCTTCTGCATGTGTCAATGAATGGAGCCTAGGCTGAAAGTCTACAAAGTTGAAGCAAGCATTTTGTCTGAAATGACAGGATATCGACCTTGAATGATAGGAGAAATACAACGTCTCCATTAGGAGTTTCTTCACAGCCACACCGATTTGCATAAGAAAATTCCATACTTCCATACACTTCTGCATATGACATTCTGGGAGACTTATCGGACGACTTTATAGTGCTAGACCAGCAAAGATTATCGTTAACAGCTGTATGCCACTTACTAACAGAAGTCTCTCTGGTAGATCCTGTGCTTATTTGCTCACATCTTTGTAATTTTGTGGTGTATATTTTTTTATACAGGCATTTATTTATGTAGTACTCCTACTCATTGAATATATTCAAATTTTATAGGAAATGCCAATTTGTCTTTTGTACAGAGAAATTGAGCATAATATTTTTTTGTAAAGGAGCTAATTTTTCATTTCTTGATATATTTAGGTGAATCTAAATTCCTGTACTCTAAATTTACCTGTGGAATATTGTTAAAACCTAGGACATGATCAGACAATGTTGAACCAGGAAACACATCCCCACCAATTGCAATACCTACAGGAGTGTAAGCTTTCCAAGGTGTGTGCATTATATGGGATGCTAGTAGATACTAGAGACTACACAGGAAAAAAGGTTTTCAGATAATTAGCTAACGACAACAATAATAAATATCAGTTACCTTCATATATTCCATCATTTACCCCCTTCAGGAAACTAATATCAGCAATGCCTAAATGAAAAACAACTCAAAACAATGAAATAAAGCTAAGCCATTCAAAGACAACAAAATAATTCCACAGGAAACAAATGACTTAGATGAATGCCTGTAGATGACCAAAAGCAATCAATGCAACTGAAAATTATGCCATGTCAAATGTAGCAAAGTACTGCTTAAGGCAACTCCAACCTAAGAGAGAGCTTAGGATGATTACAGATTTAGAAACAAAGCCAACAGATCCAAATAAGTTATTCCTTGTCTCCATTTCCGTACATCTTCACAACCTTCATGAATCCTTCAGCTCCTCCTTATCTTGCAAGGAAAGTTGTGCTTTGCACTTTATATTTCACACCATTTAGTATTCAAACTAAATGATGCTCTTCGAAGAGGCATATTCAACTGTTTGACTTGCCATTTGGCTCTCTGTCAACAAAGAATGCAAGCAAATAACTTTGTTGTCATTGATGCAGTTAATCCTATCTCATTGAGTATGAATGTTTCGTAAGATCTCAAAGTGAAGGCTATATATACTACAAAGAGAACCAGTTCACAATTCATTTCCAGAAATCAACCACAAATTCAACAATAGTCCAGAGCTGATCATCAACAAACATGCACCTATTGTGGAAGATTCCAGATACCAAATTTGTTGGACAAGTTCTTGAGGTTCAAATTTCTACACTAAATATAGCAACTTCTAAGAGCCCTGCCAACGTGCCAAACCAAGAATGTAAGATTCCAAAGTGTCTTTTCAACTCACCATTATCCAGAAGAATTGGTAGTACTCTCAGTCAGCATGCTCGACAAAATTTAAGGAAAAATATCGAAATTTGGTAAATATCATGACCCAACAAATAAATTTCCGCAAATAAATTTGAATAATTCATAACATTGAAATACAAGAAGAAAATGTCTAATATAAAGTAAAGGAAAAAACATAAATACTTAAAAGATAATGTTAAAATTAAAAACTGTAATCTTCTAAGTTTATGCACTAGAGTTTCTAAACATAATGTTTAAATTTTGAACTATGTGTTTTCTCAAACTTTATGGCGAGGTTATGGAATTAATTATGAATTCAATTGTCACAGTCACTGAATTTGAACATGGACACAAACCAGGTGACTTAGGTAATACTTATATTTTTACATATATGTTCTTGAAATTGAAAAGAAACACCATCTACTTCAAAAGGAAATTGTTGCTACAACTATGTTAACATTTTGCACACTTTAACAACTGTCACTTACTATGATGAAATACAGAAACCAGAATTGCAAACTTATCACACCAACTACTAAAAATAAAGAACAAACCCAAAAATAAAACAATGTGAGAAGAGGGGTGACCTATCCCATGCCACTATGAGGCCCTTCCAAGTAACAAGTGGTCCAACGCACTTAATACGCTAAGGAAAACCAAATACAAGGTGAAAATGAGACTTGAGCTGAGAACTCAATTCATCCAATTCTCTCTTCTACCTTCCAAGATGGAAGTGGAAGAGTATTTATACAAAAAGAAGTGAATAGTCATGATGGATCATAATAACCTTTGAGTTAATACCCTTTACTAACAATAACTAATCATAATATGACTAATATCATTAAATCGTTTACATGTTAATTTCTCACTTGCTTCCCCTTGAAGGAAAAAGTAGGAAATAGAAAAGAAGGCAACGATGCAAACAAAGGCAAGATCCTGCTTTCAACCATGTAAAGGTGAAGCCATCTATCTCATATCTCACCAAAAGGTGTGGGTTCCATATCAAAATGAGTTATTACTGTTTCAAATGGTCCTGACTTTTGAAAATTCTCTTTTCTGTGCTCAAAACAATCTTCAAGACATATGTAGGCAGACAACACTAGCGCAGAAAGAGTTGTATGATGGGATCTTTTGGGAACCCATCAATCCCCCTTGCCTAAATTCACTCACCCCAAGTGATCAATAAACTTTTGAAGGAGAAGTGAAGTCATCAAAACTGGACTAGAAAACCCGCATCTTGTAATTATCCGAAAAATTCATCAAAACCATCAAATCACTCAGATCCATGTCAAAATTTATCGATCCTATTGAAATCCAAGACAAATCATGACTCTTGTGCAACTATACTTTGAGTGACAAGTCTAATTGCAGAAGCAGAATAGACACTGCTACAGTACCCTCTCCCCTAGGGTTTACACAAATTGAATGATAATCAATTATATGTGGATTGAACCATTTAAAATTATTTTTCTAAATAATTTTATTTCAAAACAATAACATGTACTATAAGCCTCTAGGATTGCAATCCTTCTCAAAGTTTCAATATGAGGTCTGCGATGTCTAACATGCTTAGCACATCACAAGAAACACGACAACAAGGTATTAATATTCGACATCTGCTTCTTGTCACTACATAAATTATTGCATTGATGAATTATGAAGAACATCTATCAAGACCTATGGCAGGGGCTGGTTTCGGAGCTTACTATACGTTGTTTGAATATGGGACGGACTGAAAGAGGATCCACAGCTTCTTTTTAATGGAGATTGAAGTACCAACATTCTTAATTACAATATTAGACAGATGGCCATTTCTGCTTGAGGAAAAAGGAGTGTTTTCTCCCCCACACCACCCATCCCCAACTTTTTAGTGCTGAAATAAGTATTCACACTATAATTTTATCTTCTTCCCGTCAATTAATAAGTAGAATGGAGTAGTGGAGATCAAAACCCATATAAGACCAAAGGATTGGAACCCATACCGATCCCTAAGAAATTTTATTTTCCACCACAGGTGCCTAATTTCAGCCTATCAATTTGTTTTTCATATATATGTTTCCTTGGGGGATTGATTTGATAATCCATAACAAATTCATTAGAATTCAATACCAACTAGACCAGATCCCCAATCAGCCCTAAGATCACACTCTGTTCTCAATTAACAGAAATAAATTCACAATCAGCAAAACAGATCTATGCAGATCCAGACAACGCAACCAACAATCGGAAATACTAAATCTGAATGTAGAAAGAGCATATCTTATTGAATAGAAGAACATTAAGCTTTGCACCCACAAAAGATAGATCACACAGAGCTGAGAAGGTAATTCACACCAAAATCTCTATGTATAAGGCTACACGTTTCAGCCAACCCCCAATACAGAAATGGAGAGAGAGAAGGTTAGCTCAGCTCAGTTGAATCACGTGAAACGGGAAGCACAGGTATACATATATTAAATCAAATGCTTTTGGTAGGCATGGTATTTATAGCCAAAAATTATTGGGGGCAGGTAAACACGTTGAAGCACGCAGCACGAGAAGGGGAAGAGAGGCTCAACTGGTTGGCTTGTGGGTTGGTGGGTCGCCAGTGAAGACCTACCCGAAAACTTGCGTTGCCTTGTCTGACTTGATTGGTTTCCTGGATCAAAATTTTTAAATATGATATTTTCCATTATGGTTCTCTTAATGAAAAAATTGTCCTTTGCCTCGCAAAGGAGATTTAGGGCTTTCAGGCAGACGAGGGAAACCATGAATAAATGGAACTGGTAGGCCATAAGACTATCTCTCACCACATAGATCCAAACCCCAGCTAGTATGTATGTCAAACACAGTGAAAAATAGATCTTCTGTAGAAGGGTTTCACCAGCCAAAAGATAATCCTTGGTGCCATCACTGTCGTCCTGAAGATTACACATAATGGTGAGAATATGCCTTGCGTATACCTTCCAGCCAAATGGATAAGCCATTTCATTAGAATGCATGTAGGATGGCTAATTATGTACGATGTTCCCTGATTACTGCAATAGTGTAGTTGTCATGTTGCTAGGTGTTTGCTTACCCTGCGTCTATTCCCTAAGCGTCTATTCCCTGGTGCTAGGTGTATTCGCCAGGTGTATCTGTGTTGTCCTTAGGGTAAGCGCTAAGGTAAGGTGTATACCTTATTCATCCAGGTAATTCCTTCGGGTAAGCTCTAAGGTAAGGTGTATACCTTATTCGTCCAGGTAATGCCTTCGTGAAGACGTAGTATTCTCTCGGTAAGGTACCCTCTTACATGCATTTATATTATATATTTACTTATTTATCACTTTATTATCAGTCTGGATTTAGGCTTAACCAAACCACCCATTCAGATCTTATAACCCCCATAGACAGGTTCAATTTCATTTCCGGACATAATAATTAAGTATGATGGGCAGGGCATTCCACCCTTATAATATATAGAGTTATAAACAGAAATTTAGGGTATAACCTAAGTCAAAATCATTAAATGTAAAGAGGAGTTTAATGATCTTACTCTAAGGTACACAAACGAAGACTTGAACCCAGGCATATCTGGTGCTCAAGAATAACTCCATGGACGCAAGTTCAATATTCTTCTCTTCGATGGCGCATTCTTCATGTAGATTTCCAGGCAACCTATGTGAACCCAAATTCATCAGATCGAATCACTTAATGTAAAATTTCAACTAAACAAAAGGACAAAAACCTCATAAAAAAGGCCATCAGATTGCCATTGCAGAAACCCTTGGACTCCAACCTGAAGATCTGAGATTTGAGATCATAAAAAAGGCCATCGGATTGCCATTGTAGAAACCCTTGGACTCCAACCTGAAGATCTGAGATTTGAGATTAATATTTCATTACATTTCACTCGCAGAAGGGGAGTTTACAAAATATCCAGTGATGGTTAGATAAATGGAGCTAGTTCCCAGCCTGAAATTTATGTATCCATTTTGCATGCCCTAGCTTCCATACAATGTTGTCATCAACTTTTCCACCAGCACCTAGGTTATTTTCATATGCGAGTGAAGTAACAGGCGGGACAGATAGAGGACTTGTCTAGGCTGTAAAAAAAATTCAACACTTCACCGTATCAATCCGATCTTCCGCAATAAATACATACTCTATATAGCATCTAGCTACGCTGAATACACTTGCCAAATAGGTTGCAAGGGCTGTGATCAAGATCAAAGGTATACACAGGTAGTTTGTTTGGGTGTAGTTGACTGGTTAGCCCCATATTAGCCTATGGGAACATCGTTATACATAATTAAGCCAACCTTGTAAATGGCCTCTAAGATGTCACATGATTATGAAGCTTTGTAAAATAAGTTTACTTCTTTCAAGACAATATTCAATATGTTACTTAAAAATAATATAAATATAAATAAAAAATTATATGTTAAAAATAATAAAAATAAAAATATATATGTTTATGACATAAATTTGATATATAAAGAGATGAGAAACATAGTTTAGAAAATATAGATATGATAATTATATAAAAATATTGTTACAATAAAAATAATAATACAAATATTACTTATTAAGAAAGTATTTTAAAGAAATTAATACCATAAGGCAAAGAAAAGTTTGAAGAAGCAAAAATTCCTTTTCATTTAGCCACTAATGGTTTATCAGGAGAATAAATGCATAAAATTGAAGGTCAACATGCTTACATTTATTAATGGATAACTCAAAATGTGGCTCCCACTATCTTAGGTGTATCATTTAGAAGATGCTCATACAATTTCAGATTTTGGACATTGATCATAACATGAATGCCACCTTAGAAGGGAAGTCAAAATAGTAGACATTGCCAGGAACATGTTGTAAGATTGTAAACTAGCAAAACACCACTTCACTGGGACAGACAGAGGACTTGTCTGGGCTGTAAAAAAAATTCAACACTTCACCATATCAATCCGACTACTCTGTGAGGAGAGTGTGTGAGGAGAGGGGAGAACATGGCATATATATATAATCAATTTTATTTTTTTTATTAATTTTTAAAATATAAAATTTGTTATAGAATTAAAATAAAAAATATAGTGTGAAAATAATTAATTTTTATAGAATTAAATCATTTTTTAAGATGTAATGTGCATTATAGAATGAAAATAATATAATAAATCTTTTAAAATGTAGTATGTATTGTACAATTAGTTTTATATAAAAATAAAATTTATTGTGCATTGTAAAATTAGTTATAAAAGTTAAAAATAAAATGTTATATATATATTTCTCCTTTAATATATATTCGGGTCAAAACCCTTTCATGGAATGAAGTTTATTCATCATCTTAGATGTTTTGGGGGATAATGATATCACCTAAAAATTCTTTGGAAAGAAATGAAAATCCTAACATCTCCTATAACATTTAAATGAAGATTTCATAATATGGTTTTAGAGGTCAAGTTGAAGTGTATATGTGGCTTCAAAGAAAAATCAAACTAGCTTTAGGGGTTTGAGGCACATAATAAGAAAGATAAGTTAAATATAGCCTTCAACACTTAGAAGGGTGAACACATACATGGCGGGTAAGGTGGATCACCACACATCCCAAAGGAACTTTCAGTAAGTTCATACTTGCAATATCCCAAAGAGTTGACCAACATTTCACAACACCCCCTATAAGCCCAAATGTCACAAATGCTCCTATCTTTGGTCTAAAATCCCCAAATGTCACAAATGCTCTTAGCCTTGGTCTAAAATCCATGTATGTACCCTCAGGAAACTTTATATCGATGGCCTCAAAGAAATGGTCCCTTAGAAGACATGTATTGAAAAATAATCCAAATTGTATACTATTAATGTTACAATTTACTAAATTTTAACACCACAGATAGATTCAGAGACCCCCATGTTACAATTTACTAAATTTTAACACTGCAGCTGGATTCGGAGAACCCCCATGTTACAATTTACTAAATTTTAACACCGCAGATGGATTCAGAGACCCCCCCCCAAGGGGTCTCCGAATCCATCTGCGGTGGGTCTCCGAATCCATCTGCGGTGTTAAAATTTAGTAAATTGTACAAATTCATTATCAAAATTATAATTTTCGACTGTTGGAATGACACAGCTAAAAATGACCACATAAATGACCAATTGTTATGTGGTCATTTTTAGTATAGTTCTTATCTCGTGACCAAATTGGTCATTTATCTTGGTCATTTTTAGTTTAGTTCTTATCCCGTGACCAAATTGGCCATTTATCTTGGTCATTTTTACTCAGTTCACTTCAAATTTCTCAATTTTGGTCATTTATCCCTTGAAACATATGTGGTGACCAAATTTTTTGGACTCCTGGTCAGTTATCTCTCATTTTTTACTAGTGCAAGATATACTTCAAATCCGTCTCTGAACTTTTGTATTAGATCATCTGTGACTGTCTGCATGTTGTTTGCGATATTGTCATTCAGTCTCTATGCAGTTGTACATCTTCTATAATTATTCCTTTTTGTCATCACGCAATTGCCACAGATTCATAGCATCATTCTACGCACATCAGCTATTCCATTCCTCTGATTGTGTGCACTCGGCTCTCTACTAGATAATCATGTTATGTTTCTACGATCCCTTGATGCCCCAAGTATTGGAATCTTGATAAATCTGTATCTTCCAACTTTCCACTTCAAAGCATACTTCAAGCTTACCTCAAATCTCCAAATTGCTCCTTATTTATACTTGTCCTACGTGGATTGTATGTCCACAATTTGGTTGTGGATTTCCTTCTTCTTTTCTTTGTGGTTCATGCTTTTGGCATTTGTCATGTTTTGCACCGTTGATGTGTCATCTCTTGTGGGTATTGGACACACTCGGTCCTCTGTCTACTGGGATTTTCACCCTTACAATGTGGTCTTTCACCCTTGATGTATCATTGCTTGTGGGACTTGCGCACTTGACATATTCAACCGCGACTACCTTCTTGGTACTTTTGTGCAATTAAACAGTTGAAAGCTTCCTCCGATTGGTGAGTCTTGCGTGCTTTCGAGACTTCCTTCCTTATTCAACCATTTCTTGTTCCAAGCTACTTGCGCGCTTCCCTAGCCATATCCAATCAGCTCTTTGGCTTGCTTGCGCACTCCTAAGCTTTTTTCTAACCAACTCTTTAGCTTTTAACTTGAAGGAGTATGACTCAGTGGACTTGAGACCTGCACCAGTACCACATTTCTTCAGACTGGATGCACTTCTGGATATACTTATTCATATTGGCATCCATATACTTCTTTAAAGTATCCACTACAACAAAATAGACCTTTAGGGGCGGTTTTGGCTTGCGAGGGTCTTGGTAAAACCCCCCCTAAAAGCTTTTTCACACCTTTGGAGGCGGTCTTTTAAAACTGCCCCTAAAAGTCATGGAAATTGGACTTTAGGGGGTGGTTTTTTTAAATCTACCCCCAAAAGTCCTGAAATTTGACTTTTGGGGGTGGTTTTTGGAGAACCCCCCCTAAAATCCCAATTCTCATAACTTTTGGGGGCGGTTTGTCAAACCCCCCCCCTAAAAGTCATGAAAATTGAACTTTTGGAGGCGGTTTTTTTTGGAACCCCTCTTAAAAGTCATGAGAATTGAACTTTTGGAGGCAATTGTTTGAAAACCCCCCCTAAAATCTCAATTCCCATAACTTTTGGGGGTAGTTTGTCAAAACCCCCCCTAAAAGTCATGAGAATTGAACTTTGGGAGGCAGTTTGTTTGGAACCCCCCTTAAAAGTCATGAGAATTGAACTTTTGGAGGCAGTTGTTTGAAACCCCCCCCCTAAAAGCCCAATTTTCATAACTTTTGGGGGTGGTTTGTCAAACCCCCCCTAAAAGTCATGAGAATTGAACTTTGGGAGGCGGTTTGTTTGAAACCCCCCTTAAAAGTCATGAGAATTGAATTTTTGGAGACGGTTATTTGAAAACCCCCCCTAAAATCTCAATTCTCATAATGTTTGGGGGCAGTTTGTCAAAACCCCCCCTAAAAGTCATGAGAATTGAACTTTGGGAGGCAATTTGTTTGGAACCCCCCTTAAAAGTCACGAGAATTGAACTTTTGGAGGCAGTTGTTTGAAAAGCCCCCCTAAAATCTCAATTCTCATAACTTGTGGGAGCGGTTTGTCAAAACCCCCACTAAAATCCATGAGAATTGAACTTTTGGAGGTGGTTTTTTTGGAATCCCCCTTAAAACTCATGAAAATTGAACTTTTGGAGGTAGTTTTTTGGCATTGAACTCATGAGTATGCCTAGAGATTTTAGCATTGAACCATGACATATGCATTGAGAACCATGTCTAGTATTAGAAAGAGGAAAATATATATCATATCTCATTTGTAGGCTAATGATTCCCTATGGAGGGTATGTGGGGTGGTTTGAGGGCTTGAAAATGGACCATGAGCTTAGAGAAAAATGTTATGACCTAAGACCCTTATTTAACATTATATCATAACATGAGCCTTCAAAATCATACTTGGTGTGTCCTTCCTCAAAATGGTGAACATATCTCGCATATAGGCTAAGATTCCCCATGTAGGCCTTGTGTTATAATCCGGGCCTCCATTCATGGGCCATGATCCCCAATGTAATTCGTATGGCCTTGTACCCTAAAACCTTGGTCCATCGCCTAGGTACTGAAATCCATACTTGGTGTGTCAAACCTCAAAATGGCCAACATATCTTACTCATTGGATAAATATTTCCTATGTAGTATATGGGGCCTTTGAGGTGGTCCAGGGCATCACACGTGACCCATGAGCCCCTTACCCTTAGACGTTATGTTTTGACTTGATAATATGGCCCAATCAATGATAGCCATTCTTCGTCGCATAAAACTTGAAATGGCCATTTCTTGTTTGTAAGCCAAATATTTCCCACATATAGATGATGTTATGGATTAGGGCCCCATTTGTGGGCCCCGATCCCTTGAGGAAAATGTTATGGCCTAGGACTTTATATGTTTACCCTAGAACATGGACTAGGCCATGAGAGGCATCCTTAGTGTGCCAAACTTGAAATGAACACTATATTCCACGTACATGATAAAGATTCCCTTTATAGGGCTTGTATGGTGGACATAGGCCTATTAATGTCACATGATCCCTCGAGAAAAAATGGCCTAAGGTGTTAACACCCAAAAAGTGCTCACTACCTCATCTACCCCTTTATATGACTCATTTGTCCATATTTCCTACCATATTTTCCTCCAAAAGGCCACAAAACCATTAAAAAAGCCTCCAAAAGGCCAAAAAACTCCTTTTTCCCCCAAAATAATCCAAAATTCCTCCAAAATAGCAAAAACCCTCTAAAAAGGGAATAAAAAATATAAAAAAGAGGGAAAATGGGGAAAAAGGAAGCAAAAAACCCTATACAGCTGACCTAAACCATATGGTGCCCAAAACTATGGGCCAGCACTCCACTAAAAACCTATAAATAGGTGATGGAGGCCCCTCATTTCCACAGTCAAACACACCCTTACTCTGCCAAAATCACTCCTGAAACCCTAGCTCACCCTTGAGCTACTTTCACACTTGAGTGCCCCTTTGGCCCATTTCCAAATCCCTTTGGAGAAAGAGAAAGGAGCAAAACTAGAAGCTTAGAAGAAACCCTCTTGGACTACTGCAAAGGCTTCACCAACCTTCACATTGGAGGTATAATCAATACAAAAACCATTTTTATTATCTTGTTTTTTCTGTTTTATGCACATGCTTAGAGTAGTTATTTTTTTTTGTACTGTCTTTCATTTACTGTTTTTCTGAACTGCTACTAAGGAGTCCCTTCTCCTTAGTAGGTGCTCATTTGCACAAGCTAGGGTGAAAACCCTAGCTACAGTTTTGGCGACTCCCCTTGTGTTCCTTTGAATTTCTAGTTATAGTTTTAAAATTTTAAACGTTTTTAATTTTCTACAATATTTTTCTGTTTTTTCCTTTCGGCTGTCCCTTTCGGCTGCCGTAAACCGCGTCTTTTTCCCCCCGTAGTTGCATTCCGACTGCGTCTTTTAGGCATTTACCTGCGATTCGACCACGGCTCTCAGACTGTTTACGGCGACCTACCAGCGGTTTCCAGTCTACTACTTGCGATCTGACCGCGGCTATCAGCTTGTTTCATGCGATCCGACTGCGGCTGTTAACCCATTTTTCCGCGGCCTGCTTGCAGCTTTCAACCATTTTTCTGCAACCCTCCTGCGTCTATCGGCCTTTTTCACGCGTCCTGCTTGCGGCTTTCAGCCATTTTTCTGCAACCCACCTGCGTTTTTCGGCCTTTTTTCCGCGTCCCGCTTGCAGCTTTTAGCCATTTTCCTATAGCCCGCCTGCATCTTTCAGCCTTTTTCCCGCGTCCTACTTGCGGCTTTCAGCCATTTTCCTGCAACCCGCCTGCGTCTTTCGGCCTTTTTCCCACATCCCGCTTGTGGCTTTCAGCCATTTTCCTACAACCCGCCTGCGACTTTCGACCCTTTTCCCGCGGTCCGCCTGTGTCTTTCGGCCAAAATCCTGCAACCCATCCGCGACTGTTGAGCTGTTTCCCGCGGTCCAACCGCACAGATTTGCCACAGACCCACGGTCTGTTTTCTGCACTTTTTTCACTGTTTTGAACTCAGCACTTTGCTGCAATATTTTCTGCACCTGCAGAGCCATCTGTCCTATCTGCAGCCATACTTCCTTACAACATTTTTTCTGCAGGATTATTTTTTTTCCATTTACAGAATATTTTTTAAAAATTTTCAGCATTTTAATTGAAAAGAGAAAATTTTGCATTTCAAAGTTTAAATTCTGTATTTTTATTTTTAGTTAGAAAGTTGCCCACCCCGTGGCACTTTTACGTGGGTTCATCATCTCACATGCACACACTCTGTCACCTAATTCAAGTGAGCCCTAAAATACTACTTAACACAACCAACATTCTAACCTCACTTGGGAAACACATAAGAATTTTTGTAGTTACGTAGGATCGGGGGGATAGGCATCCAAATAACACCCCTCGGTTGCTTACACTTGAGACATAGCTGTTGTCCATTAGGGAACTAAAATCCCCTAGTATTTTTTGACACGGTTTAAAACCAATTTATCGGGAAGGCCTCTCCCCTAGCAGGGTTGAAGTCGCCAGACTGGTTCCAGAAGCCTGAGTGGAATACCGCAATCCATTCAGTAACCGAAGGATACCTTTCGCAGTTCTCGGTGTATCACCCGTATGGGGATACATCAGCAATAGAACCAAACGGCAGATTCACCCAACCGAACGTGTCATGAACAGGGTATCTTAGTTGCTTTTCTTCTAGGATTGACTACCCGGTGTCCCTCCCAGTAGGGGGATATCTTTAGCCACTTGGCTCTACTATCCATATTGTCTGACTTGGATTTCATCACCTTACAGAGGATATGTCTAGTTGGGTCAGAATACTATTTAGCTAAGTGTTTGCATGCTCCCTTACCTCCTTTTGGTCTAGCGAGTCCACTATTTTTATTTTTTAGGAAACCTGCTGCTTGTTGGTATTCTGACCATTTCTGTTGATACTCCACTTATTGTAGCACAGCTGTTACAGTAAGTGTTTTGAGTTGGTTGTTGGCCTGAGTGCCATTTTTTTTAGCTCTCCTTCTGCACACTCGGTTGCATTAGAGTTTTTTGAGTTGTTTTTCACTCAACACAACTCCCAGATACTTGACACCATCTATCACCATTGAGTCCCCGAGACATTCTCGGCGCCTCCGGGGTGAGCCCCCTGTTAGAAAAACAGGATCGCAGAGCAATAACAATAAACAAAAATGCAAATATAATCACATATACACATTACAAGAGAGACACAGATATATCGTGGTTCACCCAACTTGGGCTACGTCCACACTAAATTTGCCAGTCCTTATTATTATTACCGTCCAGCAAGGTGAAGGGATACAACCTGCAACACAACCGCTACACTTCCTCTTCACTGTTTCACAGTCTCTCTCCTGATCTCAGAGATCTTTACAATGCATAAAACCTAATACATCAGCCTCCCTAGCCGTATTACAATGTCTTTATTTTATAGGGGAAATACAATGGAAAAATACCACGGGATACCCAAAACCATGAGCAAGCAAAATAGCTAACGAAAACAGCCCCAAAAATTTTCTTCAGGGGCGCTTCCCCTGGACCCCCCAGCCAGGGGGGATGGTCCCCCTGGAACCCCGTGGGGGGGCGATGCCCCCCCACACCCCCCCGCTAAGGTGAGTGTACAGTCCACCTACATATCATATAAAACTGGGGTACAAACATGGCTGATACAATATCATCTATGAGACTAGAAGATCTGGCTCCACAACCAACAATCTCCCACTTGGAGACTGATCACAGCAACTCCACTGCTGCTGCACTTGCTGGACTTGGACTTGGAAAATTTCTCCTCTTCACCTTAATGCTAGAAGGCCAACTGAAACCGAGCATGAACTCAGTTTCTCTCTGGTCACTACCTTTGTGAACATGTCTGCAGGATTTTGGCTAGTATGTATCTTTTCCAGCTTCGACAGTTCATCTTCCAGAACAGAGCGTATGAAATGGTACTTGAGCTGTATATGTTTAGTCCTGGAATGGAATGCTGAGTTCTTTGCAAGATGAATGACACTCTGGTTTTCACTATACAATATGTGATCCTTCTGCTTCTTACCCACTTCCTCCATAAACCTCTGCAACCAAATCATTTCTTTACTAGCCTCTGTAATGGCAACATACTCTGCTTCTGTTGTTGAAAGTGAAACAACCTTTTGTAGTTTCGAAATCCAGCTTACTGCTGTTCCACCTACAGTAAACACATACCCTGTGGTGCTCCTCCTGCTATCCTTGTCACCTGCCATATCTACATCAACATATCCCTGTAGAACAGTGTCTGAACCTCCAAAACATAATGCCTCAGTGGTAGTACCTCTCAAATACTTGAGAATCCACTGTACTGCCTTCCAATGTTCTTTACCTGGATTGTTCATATATCTGCTTACAACTCCCACTGCATGTGCAATATCTAGTCTTGTACACACCATGGCATACATCAAGTTGCCAACTGCTGATTGATAGGGAATCTTGGACATGTAATCTGTCTCTTCTTGTGTCTTGGGACACATTTCCTTACTTAGACTGAAATGGCTAGCCAAAGGTGTACTTACAGGTTTTTCATTCTGCATTCTGAACCTCTCCAACACCTTTTGTATGTACTCACTTTGAGACAATGTCAATTTGTGATTTTTCCTGTCTCTCGTTATTCTCATACCAAGGATTTGCTTTGCAGCACCCAAATCCTTCATCGCAAATGAATTAGCTAGCTTCCTTTTGAGTACATTTATATCCTGCATATCAGACCCTGCAACAAGCATGTCATCCACATACAATAACAAGATAATATATCTTCCATTATATAGCTTCTTGAAATAAACACAGTGGTCAAAATGACATCTGCTATAACCTTGTTCTGTCATAAACCTATCAAACTTTAGATACCACTGCCTTGGAGCTTGCTTCAAGCCATACAAGCTCTTTTTCAACCTGCATACCAAATCCTCCTTACCTTTGACCTCATACCCTTGTGGCTGTTGCATATATATTTCTTCCTCCAAATCCCCATGGAGGAAGGTTGTTTTTACATCTAACTGTTCAAGACGCAAATCTTCTATCGCCACTAGACTTAAGATAGTCCTAATTGAAGTCATCTTAACAACAGGAGAAAATATTTCATCAAAATCTATACCTTTCTTATGTGCAAACCCCTTTACAACAAGTCTGGCCTTATACCGCTTCTTACCTCCTTCTTCTTCCTTCAACCTGTAAATCCATTTGTTTTGCAATGCTCTTTTACCAGTAGGCAATTGAACCAGATCCCAAGTCTGGTTTCCTACCAATGAGTCCATCTCCTCATTCATGCCTTGCTCCCAATTATTTCTAGTTTCCACCTGCATTGCTTTTTCATAACATTCTGGTTCACCAGAATCAGTCATCAATAAATAATACATTGAAGGAGAGTATCGTTAAGGGAGTCTACTTAACTTGGTAGATCTTCTTACAGTTGCAGGAGTTTCAGGTACTTGCTGCTGCTCTTGATTTTCTGGCACCTTCGGAACTTCCTTTTCTTTAATTTCATCAAGCACTATGTAATCTGTGTTTTCCTTTTCCTGTTTCTTTCCCTGCAACTGATCTTTATACATGAACTTTTCATTGAATATCACATCTCTACTCCTGATGATTTTGTTATTTTCATAATCCCATAAACGATAACCAAATTCATCAACCCCGTATCCAATAAAGGTACATTTCTTGGATTTAGCTTCAAGCTTTGTTCTATTTTCTTTATCAATATGGACAAATGCTTCACAACCAAACGTTCTAAAAAATGAGTAGTTTACCTTTTTATCTGTCCATGCTTCCTCTGAAATACCACCATCCAAAGCACTTGAAGGTCCTCTGTTTATTAAATAAACAGCAATATTTACAGCATCCGCCCAAAACTGTAAGGGCAACCCTGCATGCAGTCTCATACACCTTGCACGCTCCATGATCGTTCTGTTCATCCTTTCTGACACATCATTTATCTGTGGTGTGCCTGGGACTGTCTTCTCTCTACGAATCCCATGGCATGAACAGTAACTATCAAACTCCTTGCCGCAGTACCCACCTCCATTATCAGATCTGAGACACTTCAATCTTTTTCCTGTCTCATTCTCAACCAAAGCTTTCCACTTCTTAAAAGTAGCAAACACATCAAATTTCTGTCTAATGCAATAAACCCAAGTTTTTCTAGTTGCATCATCAATAAATGTAACATAATAATGAGAGCCACCAAGAGATTGTACCTGAGCCGGTCCCCATACATATGCATGCACAAGCTCTAATTTTTCATTCTTCTTATGTTTCCCAACCCTGAGAAATCTGACTCTCTTTTGTTTTCCATAAACACAGTTTTCACAGAATTCCAAACTTACCTGCTTCAAATCCGGCAGCAACTTCCTTGAGTGGAGAATCTGCATCCCCTTCTCACTCATGTGGCCAAGCCTATGATGCCACAATGCTGTATCTGTTCCTGTGGAAGCTAAAGAGATAGAATGGTCAATATTATGAGGACATAAATACAACGTACCTACTCTGTCTCCTTTTGCTATCACCATTGATCCTTTAGTGATCTTCCACCACTTTTCTCCGAATGTAGATAGACAGTCGCCATCTCCCAACTGCCCTATTGAGATCAGATTTCTTTTCATAGCAGGAATATGCCTAACTTCTTTCAACAACCAATCAGTTCCATTCTTAACTTTTATCCATACCTTACCCATTCCAACAATTTTACATGGCTCATCATCACCCAATAAAACATGTCCAAAGTCGCCAGGAACATACTCATGAAAGTATTTCCTATGGGGTGTAGCATGACATGAAGCTCCTGAATCTACTACCCAATAATCACTAGTATTATCTAATGCAAGAATCAAAGCATCTTGTAACACATCACCTGCTACATTTGCTTCCTAGGTAGTTTCCTTCTGTGCATCTCCTTTCTTCTTTAGAGATTTGCAGTCTTTCTTCAAATGTCCTTTCTTTCCACAGTTCCAGCACTCTATCTTTCCCAGTCTGGACTTGGATCTGCCCGTTTTAGACTTTCCACGATTACCTTGGCTCTTTCCTCTCTCCTTTTGTCTTCCCCTGCTCTCCATGGTCAACACATTACCTGATGTCTCACCTGTGCTTTTTCTTTGCATTTTCTCGCTAAGAATAACACCAATAACATCATCAAATTTCAAGGTGTTTGAACCAGAGACAGAGTTACTTACAGCCATGACCAAGCTATTCCAGCTTTTTGGCAATGAACACAAGATTAGAAGAGCCCTAACCTCATCATCAAAGTTCACACTTACAGAACTTAGCTGATTTGTAACCGTATTAAACTCATTTAAATGATCAGTAACAGATCCACCTTCAGACATCTTCATATTAAATAAACACTTCATTAGAAATACCTTGTTGGAGGCCGAGGGTTTTTCATACAGCTTACCCAATGCTTTCATCAAACCCTCTGTTGTCGTTTCTTTTGAGATATTGAAAGCCACCGACGAAGCCAGGCTCAACCGTATTGTTCCCAGAGCCTTTCTGTCAAGAACCTCCCATTCTTCGTCCTTCATAGCCGTCGGCTGCTTTGCTTTTCCTCCCAACGGTAGGAATAGATCCTTCTGGTACAGATAGTCCTCCATTTGCATCTTCCATAACCCAAAGTTTTGGCCACTAAACTTCTCGACCTTAAACTTTCCTTCTTCTGCCATTGCTCCCACTCGAACCAGAAACCCTAGCTTCCTGCGAGTTTAACTACCAAATAGACCTTTGGCTCTGATACCAATTGTTAGAAAAACAGGATCGCAGAGCAATAACAATAAACAGAAATGCAAATATAATCACACATACACATTACAAGAGAGACACAGATATATCGTGGTTCACCCAACTTGGGCTACGTCCACACTAAATTTCCCAGTCCTTATTATTATTACCGTCCAGCAAGGTGAAGGGATACAACCTGCAGCACAACCGCTGCACTTCCTCTTCATTGTTTCACAGTCTCTCTCCTGATCTCAGAGATCTTTACAATGCATAAAACCTAATACATCAGCCTCCCTAGCCGTATTACAATGTCTTTATTTTATAGAGGAAATACAATGGGAAAATACCACGGGATACCCAAAACCATGGGAAAGCAAAACAGTTGGCAAAAACAGCCCCAAAAATTTTCTTCGGGGGCGCTGCCCCCGGACCCCCCATGGAACCCCGTGGGGGGGCGATTCCCCCCCACAGCCCCCCGCTGGGGTGAGTGTACAGTCCACCTACATATCATATAAAACTGGGGTACAAACACGGCTGATACAATATCATCTATGAGACTAGAAGATCTAGCTTCACAACCAACACCCCCACAGCACGGTTCACTTGACATCACCCGTCATAGACATAGATCTTCATCACTTGATACCACTCATCATAGATCTCGAGCCTTGCCACTTGACTCCACTCGTCAATGGCATAGAACTCCGTCACCCGATCTTGACGCCCCTTATTTTACCTTTGATTCTGAGGTAGAGTCCGAGAACCCCACTTACACTGCACCAACCAGCCCCATGGCTGACGTGACTTTCACCCCTTTCTTTGTAGGGACCATTGGTGGAGCATCCACCACCACACCAGCTACCACACCTGCTTTAGGTATGCCCTCAATGGGGCCCACATCTAACATTCTGATCACTGCACCCATTCCAGTAGCTGGCATACCAATTCCCACTCCATCAGTGACTCATAATACCCTTGGCGGTGCAGGACCATCCCATACCACTTTCGTTCCTCCACTTGGGGGCAACATCCCGAACCCAGCCCCTCCACTTGGGGGCATTGGCCCCAACATGGTCACACCCACTAGTATGTCACATCCTTCTACTAGTTTTCCATTCATGGCTAGTCTCAACCTTCCTGACCTAGCTATACTGACTAACGATCCCATCAGACACGACCCTACGTGGCCTCACATGCCCACCAAGCTCCCCTCCGACATCCCTAAGTTTGAGGGCAAGGCAGGTGAAGACCCCCAGAACCATATTATGTCCTTCCATCTAAGGTTTTCCTCCAACTCCATAGTGGACGACTCTGTCTACCTCCGTCTGTTATAGCGCACCCTCACTAGCTCTGTAGCTTAGTGGTACATCGAGCAACCCCATGGGACCCATGCCACCTTTACCTCCCTTGCCTCAACTTTCCTGTAGTTCTTTCAGTTACCTGTCTGCTATGACATGGGAATTGAGATCTTATTGTCTTGCAAACAGAACACGGCTACCCACATCACTGACCACATTCATGAGTGGCGTCGACGCTGCAGCCTCTGCAAAATCAAGTTAGACGACTGTCTCTTCTTAGATTGGTTTCTAAAATCCCTCCTTCCTGTCATTGCCAAGGATGTGGCATCCGAACGACCCCAGTCCGAAGAAGAGGCCATCTTCAAAGCCTGGCAATTTGACCTCATTTACGCCCAGTCGGGTTATCTGTATTCCATCATACCTGACGCCCCTCACAGGGATTCCTCCCTACACGATGCGCAGGGGGCATCCCATGCCGCAGATGGCATCATTGGCCGTGTTGCCTTGCATCCCCAACCCTTTTCCATAGCACGTCCTAGCCATAGCCCCGACCTTTTGCGGGCTACATCTCAGTCCAGAGCAACCAATTCTTATGCTCCCATGGCACATCACCACCATTCCCACGGACCCTCCTGTCCACCTCAGTGCTTTGGTCATGCATCCCCTGCTTACGCCCCCCCGGTCACACCTCAGCCATATTACCACCCACAGGCTGCACCAGCTCCTGTGTCCTCTCAAGCCCAACCTGCTTATTACCCACCACAGGCAGCCCCTACGGAAAACTCACAACCCGTTCTACAGACGTATCAACAACCCCCACAAGGTTCAACACCTGCACAGCCTCCCCCTACTTATTATCCACCACAGCCTACTCTCGCACATGAACAACCCCAGAACCCACCTATTGCCCAAGGGCAAGTGTATGCCCAACAGAATCCGCAGCAGAACCAAAATAACCAGCGCCAACAGGGCCAACAAAACCATGGCAAAGGTCGTAACCATGGGAACAACCCCCCTCCAGACCAAGCCGGTCAACCTCCCAATCCCCCAAACAACAATAACGCAACACCTGCCAACTAGAACCCTGATTGGATGCCCAAGCAGGCCAAAAATCCTAATTTGCGAACAAACCATCCTTGTTCTATTTGCGGGGTCTATGGCCATTACACACATGCTTGCCCACATTTGGAGTGAGCTCGGCAACTCTGGACTGATGATGCCCTTCGCCAAGGGCACGCGGCTCCTCAAGCGCCACCCAAACCCCCACCACCTTAGCATCAACCTTTGGTGCTACAAAACCCCTTACCAACCCAAGGTGTAGTGAACACTCAGCCGTTGGCTCCCCCTCAAGGCAACGTGCCACCACAACAACAGATCACTTATGCCGCTCCTGATCAACCCATGTTAGACTCAGGTACCCACCACTTGTTAATGATGTCATCCACTGATGTCAACCTCCAAACCCGTCGGAACCAATATGGCTCCACCCCTGAAGCCTCTCCCACCGACAAAAACACTAACGCTCATCCCACTGATCAAACGTTACGTATACCTCTGCCTCTGCTAGATGGCGCCTCCAAAGCACCTCGCTTCCCACTTCGTCGCATCAACAATAATCCCAATGCTCGCGTTGCGTCAAATTACAACATTGTAGATGACTTAGCCCAGTCTCCCATAGCCATGTCTGCGTTAGAAGTCTTAAAAAATTGTCCTTCACAATGCAAGACTTTGCTCTCCGCCATTGGTGCTATTGACCCAAATGATTCACGAATGATGGCCTTCGATTTGGACCAGTCCGAACCACGCCTGCCTTCCACTTTAGCATTCCAAGTTTATGTTTCCGTTTGGAATCTTGTCATCCATCGGTGCATTATCGATGAAGGTGCCTCTACATGCATTATGTCCACATTCGTTTGGCAGAAGTTCAGATCCCCTACTCTCCAGCAGTCCACCACTGCGTTGCGAGCCTACAACGGCCGTTCGGCTCAACCCCAAGGTCTCTTAGCTAATGTCCCCATCCAGTTGGCTGGTAAAACAGTGCTCATTGACATAGAGGTCATCAATGCCAAACTTGATTATAACCTCTTACTTGGCCGCAGCTACATGTATGCCATGTGGGCAGTTGCCTCATCCATTTTTCATACCATGATGTTCCCCCATGACGGACGCGTGGTCAAGGTCGATCAACTCACCTATTATGATCCCAATGCCCCCGCTGCACCTGAAAATGTTCTCCCCATGGTTGAACAACCTGTTTGTGGTGCAACTACCTCGTTTGTTTCCTCCGTGGGACCCAGAGTTTACTCAGATATATAGATGACCTCAACATTCCAATCCATTCCACCCCTGTCACCCGCGACCGAAGTATCTGACCTATGTACCCTTTCCCACAATACAGAAACACCCAACAATCAACCGCCCTTGTTACCCAAACCACCATTGGTACCTAGTCACATTAGTGTTAAACCCATCCACACAATCCCCTTCCTATTTTCTCCCTTGGGAGTAGTAAGCGCCCCGGTTATGGCTACCCTCAGCCTCCCCAGGTTAACCTTAGGATTACCCGTGTGGTATATTTCGCCTCCCGTTCCCCCGCCGACACCAAATGTTTTCCTACAACTGGTGCAACCCATTGTCACTACCCCTTCATCCTCTACGAATCCCCCCCCTCTTATCAAGCACACTGGGGGCAGAGGCCCACAACCATACACTGTTGTATCTCCGCCCAAAACAGTTAAAAACCCCCCCGTGTTTCGTGCTCCTCCCAAATGCTCGTTGTGTGATGAGTTAGGCCATCCGACTCATCAATGTCCACAATTACCTGCATTACAGGAACACATGCAAATGCTTGACGACGACCCCAACATCTCGGTTGTCAAACTCGATCCAACCCCTAAGCCTCATGATAAATCACTGCGTACCAGCCACCCTTGTGCAATATGCGGTATTTACGGCTATTACTCACATCATTGTCCTGATCTCCCAGATTACAGAGCAGCTCTCTACGAGATGAATAATTTGGACCTTGAGACAGCACCCCCCACAATTGAGGAGATCCACCCCCCTATATCACCTTCACCCAGAGAGATTAACACCATTTATATGATCTCTTCAACTACCACTCCCTCGTCAACCGATTTGACAACTCAAAGTTTCCATAATGATGAGGAGATTCTAGAGGCCCTCATTGCCCCGGATTATCCCTGGGAAGACATGCACCATCATTCCTATTTCCTCCCAGAAGAGTCATCCTCCACCACAGCCACCCAATTTGTGGTTGAGTCCAAAGATTTCCTTCCCACCAAAGCTAACTGGTTTAAGGATCCCATTCATGCTCCTGATGCGTTTGAGGAGGGTAACATGGCCAACATCTCACTTGTCATCCACATCGATATCTTTGACCCACCTGGTGCTCTTGAAATCATTACATTAGGAGCCTCCTGCAGTGAGTCTGATATTGGAGAGTACAAAAAACTTTTCCAAGAGTTCCGTGATGTCTTTTCCTGGTCCTATACCGAAATGCCTGGTCTCGACCCCGCTATTATAGAGCACCACATTGACACATGGCCAGATGTACCCCCCGTTCGCCAAAAACAGCGCCCCATTCATCCCTCAAAGCTCCCCACTGTTAAAGCAAAGATTGAGAAACTTCGCAAGGCAGGATTCATTTATCCTATTGCATATACCACTTGGGTTTCAAACCCCGTCCCTGTTAACAAGAAACAAGGCACTATCAGAGTATGTACTGACTTCCACGATTTAAACCGAGCCTGTCCCAAAGACAACTTCCCCATGCCATTTATTGACCAACTCATCGATGCGTGTGCAGGGCATGAAGTCCTATCTTTCATGGACGGTTTTTCTAGATACAACCAGATTCAGATCCGTAAGGAGGATCAATACAAGACTGCCTTTACCACCCCATGGGGCACCTTCGCCTATCGCGTCATGCCTTTCAACCTCAAAAATGATGGTGCCACCTTCCAGCAAGCCATGACCTATTGTTTTCACGACTTGGTCCATATCCTGCTAGTCTATCTTGACGACCTTACAACTCATTCCCAGAAACGATCAAACCACCTTAACGACCTCCGGCAAGTCTTTCTGCGTTGTCGCAAATATCAAATCTGCTTGAACCCACACAAGTGTGTCTTTTTCATTCCGACAGGCCATTTGTTGGGTTTCATTGTTTCCGAGAAAGGAATTGTCGTGGATCCCCTGAAAGTCCAAGCCATCATAGACCTTCCCTCTCCTCGCATGCTCTGGCAGCTCCAGAGTCTGCAGGGGTGATCCAATTTCCTCTGTCGCTTCGTTCCTGATTATGCCACCACCATTCACGATTTCTTACACCTGCTTCATACCCACATACCCTTTGTTTGGGATGGGAAAGCAGAAGCTGCATTCGAAGCCCTCAAGAAAGCTCTTACACAAGCCCCCTTGATCGCCCCTCCGGATTTCTCTCAGGACTTCATCCTCTACGTCTCAGCATCCAATTATGTCGTGTTCGAAGTCCTTGTTCAAGAAGACACCGCTCTCCAGGAGCATGTCATCTATTACGTCAGCCAGACCTTGTCTGGACCACCCCTACGTTACCCATATGAGGAAATACTAGCCGTTGTTGTGGTCTTTTCCATCCAAAAATTGCAACACTACATTTTACTCAGTCATACCACAATTGTCGCCGACTCCAACCCAATGGTTTATCTCTTAAACCAGCGGCTCCTGCAAGGTCGCGTTGCTAAGTGGGTAATTGTCCTCCAAGAATATGACCTCACTTTTAGAACCCCTAAGAGCACTAAATCCCTCGCGCTTGCCCATCTCATCATCGATCTCCCCTCCCTTTTGCTGTCCCCACAAATCTTCGATGAGTTACCCAACAATCATTTGTTCATCATCTCGTCTGATGACCCATGGTATGGTGATATTTTGTTATACCTTTGCATGCAGAAGTTTCGACCCAACATCAGTCATGATGGACGTCGTCGTATCTGTCACCAGGCCTCTCGATATCTCCTCTTAGGAGATGTCCTTTACCGATGAGGGGTTGACACGATTCTCCATCGTTGTCTTACACACGTGGAAGTCGAACACGTCCTCAATGACTGTCATAGCGGTGCCTGCGGCGGACATTTCTCTGGAATGGCCACCACCCAAAAGGTCATCTGCGCCGGATACTTCTGGCCCACACTCTTCACCGACTACATCACAGCAGTCAAACATTGCCATAATTGCCAACTTTTTGCCCCCAAGGCCCGGACACCACCCGCTCCGTTAAACCCAGTCATCACCATTGGCCCCTTTTGTAAGTGGGTCATCGACTTCATGGAATGTAAACTCTCATCCACCAACGGCCATAAGTACATTATTGTCGCCGTCGATTACTTCACCAAATGGGCTGAATCCATGCCCACCTTCAATTGTAAAGCTGACACCGCTACCCATTTATTTTTTAACCATGTTATCACTCAATTCGGGGTCCCCAAACAGTTGGTCTCGAACCATGGTTCACACTTCGAAGATTCCCATTGGTGTGAGTTATCCACCCTACTGAAGTTCAAACATCAGTATTCCTCTGCTTCCTACCCCCAAGGGAATGGCCAAGTAGAGGCCATTAACAAAATTTTAAAAACCATCCTCCAACGCATTGTCGACCGGCATAAGTCCAATTGGCACCACGTGCTGTTCCCTGCATTATGGGCTTACTGTACATCCACCAAAACCGCCACCGGTTTTACCCTGTTTCATTTAGTTCATGGTGTAGAATCTGTCCTCCCCATCGAGTGTCAGATAACTACCTTACACATCGTTGTTGAGCTTCTCCCAGACACCTCCCCACTCGAGCAACGTCTGCTATCACTAGAACAAGCTGATGAAGACCGTCATGCCACTCTACAGGCCATTGAAGCCGCCAAGAACCGCTCCAAAGCTGGTTAAGACAAACATGTACACCGTCGAACTTTCCGTGAAGGGGACCTCGTCCTCGCCTATGACCAAGCCCATGACAAAACTGGTAAAGGAAAGTTTGAATCCATGTGGCAAGGCCCTTAGATCATGCAGACCTGCCTCGGAAATGGGGCATACATTTTAACTAACTCAGAAGGCCACCCTTTGCGCAACCCCCATAATGGGTTGTATCTTAAACGCTTTTTTCCCTAAATAAACCCGCGACCCCCATTGGTCCGTATTGTACAGTTTGCTCTCTTTTTTTTTTTCACATTTTTTACCGCAATCTTACATTCATCATTTTTGCATGATCACAGATGAACCATCTTCCACCTCATTACATTGGCTTCGCTGATGGAGCAAGCCGCTGGTCTCCAAACCTGGCTTCTGTAGCATGGGTCTTATATTCCCGTTCACATGAATTGATTCACCTTGACGGAATATGTATATGCACTGCTACCAATAACCAGGTGGAGTATGATGCTGTGACCGGCCTCCTGACTGCTGCCCTTCAGATGGGCATATGTCACCTTCATGTGTTCCTTGACTCCCAGCTACTTGTCTCCCAGCTCAACAACTGTTATCAGGTGCATGATCCCTGCCTCTTTCGAAAATTCCTGCTCACAAAACAACTCAGTCAACAATTTGAATCCATAACATTCACCCATGTCCCAAGAACTCAAAATAGTGTCGCAGATCAAATGGCTAACAATATCCTAGATTGGCACATCAATCACACTATGTAAAACCTCCATCATGCATCATCATCCCATAACATCTCATCAAAAATATATAAAAATCCAAAAAGATTGCCAGGGGCATCCACGTGCCTATCACCATATAAACATTTGCATCCATGTGCAATAACAATAAAAACACATTACTATACAGGGGCATCCACGTGCCTAATCCTACATACATAATGTTGCATAACATAAAATGCACAAGGGGCATCCATGTTCCCATCATCCTACACTACTTGCATCCACGTGCAATACAAACATCTAACAAACCATAAGCGCATCCACGTGCGTACACTAAATCATTATCACAAAAAGGTGTATCCATGTGCATATATATATATATATCAAAAAATAAACGTCAATATGCTACACATGTCCTGAGTACCCCCGTACTCAACTATACAAAAAAAATATCTATACATCAATACGCCTCATAGAATACATGCCGTAGCTACAAAATCGGGGGGGAGTCCCCTGCACTCCCTACTGAGAGTCATACCCTCTGTCACTGCCTGCATCAGCTACCTCCGAGTCCTCACCTCTCTACTCCTCCGGCAGCTCTTCATCCCCTGCGGGCTCCTGTGCCCAACCCCTATCCACCAAAATAGCCACCCGGATCACGATCGATCGAAACTCTCGTCGCGCCCTCAGATAGTCCTGAATCACCTCTGGATCCACGTCCCTCCACCCATCATCAGTCACTCCAACCAGCAACCGATCCAGAAGCATCCATACGGACTCCAGAGTCCCCTCAGCATCTCGTCGACGCACCTCCCCTCGGCCTAGAAGGGCTGGTACCGCCACATGCCCCCTGCGCGCTACATGTCCTGGTGGTGGTCTCGGGCCAACATCTGTAGATCATACATCAGTCAGTAACAGCATATCAACATCATAAACCTATCATACAAAAGACTTGACATCAACAACAAGCAAGCAAATCAATACGTACCATCTAGTCCCCATGCCTGCCCTGGTGGTCGTGGTGCCTCCGGATCCCCGGTGTAATCCATATCTCTGTATGGATAATCATCGAGTGTCAGCAGCATCTACAACCACTGAAGGTAGAGCTCCTGGGTGAAGTATCTCCCAACCTCACCGCCACCCCCGTCGGCGCATCATCCCTCCCCACCGCACCATGCGCGGCTCCCTCAGTCCTCCTGTCCTGACTGACACCCGCGGCCGCAGTGTAGGTACCCGCTCCATGAAGAAGGCACACAGAAAGGATCCATAACAGAATCCCTTGCCAGATTCCTTCACTGATGTCAGCTACCGCTGAAAACAAGTGAGGAACATCTGGCCCCAGGCATAATATACACCATCCAGCACCCGCTCCACCAGCTGCATCTGGCCCCTGGACACCTTCTCAGGTGATTGGGACCCCAAAACTCGAACCACGCATGCCACGATCGCCTGTACTGCTGGCTCCTGTAGGTCCACCACCCGGAGTGCATTCCTCTGCACCCTAGCCTCCGGAACACAATACCGCTCCAACATATCCTCCATATCCACATCTGCGGATACTCGTGGCTGTGTATCTGCCACCCTACCCTTACAGGGAAACCCCGTCAAGAAGTATACATTTGCGAGGGTGAGATCCACCCTCTCTCCCTGCACCCTGAATGGATGAATGTCCGACTCCCAAAAGTTCACTAATCGGTTTAGCAGCAGCGCTGCTGAAAGCATCATAGGCACCTGTGCGAACTTCAGTAGCCCGTACAACCCCAACGTAGACCGCACATGCCGATCCCTTTGGATGACATCCACTATGTCATTCGGGACATCCCGCTCTGACCAAAGCACCAACGGCACCCTGTCAATCACACAAGGCAAACTCATTAGACTCATGTCACAGAAGTAACCCTTCCCCTCCCCAGGAAAACCCTAAAAGCTCGATCCCAATCACGGCTTTGGGTCCCCTTGCCGCAGTTTTCGACCGCGACTGTCAGGGCTACAGTCGCGGTATGGGGCCGCGCCTGTAAGAGCCGAACTCGTGGTCCCGAACCGTGAGTCTAGCCTCGGAACTCGCGGTACCGAACCACGTATTCCGACCCAAACCTCGCGGTCCCCGTCTGTGTGATCCACCCTAGAACCCGCGGTTCCACCCCACAAACCCATGGTCCACCCCACGTGGACCGTACAAAAACTCCCCTGGGACCCACTACACCCCCCCCCTGTTGATGTATATGTAACTTCGGAATGTATTTCATCAGTATATTATATGTATATTTATTGTACCCTTATAAGAGATGTGTTATTCCTCTATAAGGAAGTGTCGTCATGTGGATTGACAAGTGTCGCAAGTGTGTATACTTGCCGATGGGTTATTAGACCACCTTATGGGGTCGGCCCTAATTAATATATAATATAATGTGGATGTACTCAAATAGACAAGTCGGCCCCAGTAAGTCACTGGGCAAAAAGGTGAGTATAAATAGAGATAGGAGATCTCTATTTTACTCACTCGGAAAAAGTATCTATCTCTCTCTCTGGAAAGTGGCGCACTAGTGAGGAGGAGGAGGATCATCTGCTAGGAGACTATCTCTGTATTATTTGGTTGTATTTTGGTTGAGCCATTGCTCTCTCTATCTCTGAGGAAGTTTGTGGGGTTTTTCACCTTAGGGTTTTCCCCACGGAAACTCTGTGTCTCTTGTCTCTATGCTTTTGATTCTTGTGATGCTTGTGATGCTTGTCATATTATGGTTGTCATGCATTGATATACTGTAGATGTTATTCTCTCAGCAAAGATCCTATAGTATTGTGATTTAATACTGAAAATTTAACATGGTATCAGAGCTTAACTGAGAAGAAGACATTGTGCAGTGACGGAAGCTTGTATTGCTTGTTTATTGGGTTTCTCTCCACAGATTTTTGAAATTCAGTATAGTAGATTGGATCTACTCATCAAGGCGCATCTTTCTGTCCAATCAGATTTCAGTTCCGAGCATTTTCAGTTTTGGCCCTAAAATTTAGGGTTTCCACAAAAATAGGAATTTCTGGAAACTGAAGGTACAGCTGGAAGCTCCTTGCAAAAATCGAAGGTTTGAGCTTTGGATCGAGATTTTTGGCTGGGTAGATCTCCGGGAAACTCAAACCCTAATTCAGGGCTCTCCCCAGTGAACCCGGGAGGACAAAAAGGCAATTTTGAAGGACAAGACTTTGCTGATCTCAAATTCTGAATGTACTAGGCTGATCAGCTCTCCAAGGCGAATCTTTCTATCCTTTCGGAATTTTGAAATTCACATTTTGAAATTTTAGGGTTTCTCTGACAAACCCTAATCCGGGTCCAGATCCAGTTTTCAGCACTTCAAGTGGTAAGTTCTAAATCTTTTCTATTTCCATTTGAAGTACTCTTAAAGATGTCCCTTCACACCAAGCTTGAGGATAAGCTTGAAGGGGCTGATAACTTCCGAGCCTGGAAGTATAGGATTGGGCTAATCCTGGAAGAGAATGAGTTGGACTCATATGTGAAAGAAGACATCCCTATCCCAGAAGATGAAGAAGCCAAGGCATTGCACAAGAAGAACTTGGTCAAGGCAAAGAGAATCATTGCTGATTCTATCAAAGACCATCTCATACCCCATGTGTCTTCTCTCAAGACACCCAAAGAGATGTTTGAATCTTTGACCAAGCTATTTGAAGGAAAGAACATAAATCGGAAGATGACCCTGCGGAACCAATTGAAAGCAGTGAAGTTTCAGAATGGAGAAACCATTCAATCCTACTTTTCAAGGGTCTCTCAGATCAAGGAACAATTAGAAGCAGTAGATGAAATGGTGGAGAATGGTGAAGTGGTGATGACCACTCTAAATGGCCTACCCAGGTCATGGGATTCCTTTATTCAAGGAATTTGTGCAAGGAAGAAGTTGATCTCCTTCAGTAGACTTCGAGAAGAATGTTCTCAAGAAGAAGCTAGGCTTATAGCTCGTGAAGAAAAGATGGGAGGAGAAGATCAAGCCCTTGCAGCTCACACCAAAAGAAGCAAAACCAAGAAGGATCACTCTCACCACAAAAGAACTCATAAGAAGGACCTAAGATGCTTTACATGCAATGAGAAGGGTCACTATGCTTCAGATTGTCCCAAGAACAAAAGGGATAATAACAAAAACTTCAGTAAGAAGAAGAAAGGCAGCAAAAGAAGATTTCATGCTCATGCTGCCGAAGATGATGAACCCCCAAAGAAGAAGGCAAGGGCAGAAAGTGACAGTGATGATGTCTCATCAAGTGAAGAAGAATATGTTCTGATCTCTGCTCTTACAGGTACCATCTCTCATGGATGTAATGATTGGTTGATTGATAGTGGGGCTTCCAAACACATGACTGGATTTAAAGAATCCTTTGTGAACCTATCCGAACATGAGTCACCCCATAAGGTGAAACTTGGGGATGATTATCAATACCCAATCAAAGGAAGTGGTGAAGCCTCTTACAACCTAGATTCTGGAAAATCTCTGAAGATGAAGGAAGTCCTCTATGTACCTGGGCTCAAGAAGAACTTACTCTCCATCTCTGCTTTAGATGCAAAAGGTATGAGGGTTGCATTTGTTGATGGCCAAGTACTAATGTGGCCAAAGGGAAAGACCATAGATGATGCAGTAGTGATTGGAGAGCAAGAGGGAGGACTGTATAAATTGAAGGGACAACCTGAACATGCCATGGTACATGAATCCATGGAGCCAAGTGAACTTTGGCACAGAAGACTTGCTCACATGCACTATAGGGCACTTCCAATTGCAAGCAAAGCAGTAGAAGGCCTTCCTGAAATCAAGACCAAACATGAAGGTGTTTGCAAAGGATGTGCAAAAGGAAAGAACACTAAGAAGGCTTTCCCAAGCAGTGAAAGCAAGGCAAAAGACATTCTGGAAATCATCCACTCAGATGTATGTGGCCCTATGTCATCTAGCTCCCTGAGTGGGTATGTTTACTATGTATCATTTATTGATGACTTCTCCAGGAAGACTTGGGTATACTTCTTGAAAGGCAAAGATGAGGTGTTTGATAAATTCAAGGAATTCAAAAACTTGATGGAGAATCAAACTGACAAGAAAATCAAAACATTCAGATCTGACAATGGTGGAGAATTCACCTCAAATGACTTCAAGAAGCTTTGCAATGATTCAGGGATTAAGAGGGAGTTGACTGCTCCATATAATCCTCAACAGAATGGAGTTGCAGAAAGGAAGAACAGAACTATCATGGAAGCAGCAAGGGCAATGTTGCATGACCAGGATCTTCCTATGCATCTTTGGGCAGAAGCAGCTAGAACAGTTGTATATGTGCAGAATAGAACACCCCACAAGATATTGGACAACAAGACACCAGAAGAAGTCTTTTCTGGTAAGAAGCCTGAAGTCAGCCATCTCAGAATATTTGGTTGTCCAGTATACACTCATGTCCCAAAGGAGAAGAGGACTAAACTAGATCCTTCAGGAAAGAAGGGCATCTTTGTGGGTTATAGTGAAAGCTCGAAGGCTTACAGAATATATTTTCCAGGGTTCAAGAAGATTGATGTCAGCAGGGATGTAACATTTGATGAGAATTCAGCGTTCATCAAATCAAGAAAGGCACCTATCGAAGTATATGAAGAACCTAAGGAAACAAGATTTCAGGACACTACGATGACTGATGCAGTTCCAGAAACTGCTCATGAGTTTGAAGATCCACAAGAACCTGTAGATCCACCCCGTGAGGATAACACTCACAAGAGGAAACCTGTATGGGCTAGAGAGCTCATTAATGATGCAGAAAGATTTGGCATTCCAGAAGAAGAACACAGAGCAAAGAAGAGAACCAGATCACACACCAGTTATGTTGCTTTACTCTGTGACATTATGAACAAAGAGCCTTCCAGTTATGAAGAGGCAGCAGAAAAGAAAGAATGGAAGGATGCTATGATTGAGGAATACCAATCAATTATGAAGAATGATGTTTGGGATGTTGTCCCAAGACCTAAAGGGAAGTCTGTTGTGACTTCCAAGTGGATCTACAAAATCAAGCATGCTGCAGATGGCAGTGTGGAAAAATATAAAGCAAGATTCGTAGCTCGTGGTTTCTCTCAGAAGGAAGGAATAGACTATGAAGAAACCTTTGCACCTGTAGCCAGATATACTTCCATCAGAACAGTACTTGCCCTGGCTGCAGCAATGAAGTGGAAGATACAGCAGATGGATGTCAAGACTGCTTTTCTGAACGGTATAGTAGAAGAGGAAGTATATGTGGAACAACCACTCGGCTTTGAAATACATGACAGGGAATCTTATGTATGCAGATTGAAGAAAGCCTTGTATGGATTGAAGCAAGCTCCCAGAACCTGGTACGGTAGGATGGACAGTTTCCTATCTAGTTTGGGCTTTACCAAGAGTAAAGCGGATTCCAACCTTTACTACAAAGTTGAGGAAGGGAATCCTGTGGTTCTATTACTATATGTGGATGACCTATTTGTGACAGGAGATGACAGACTGATTGCGGATACTAAGAGGAAGCTTGCAGTTGAATTCGATATGAAAGACTTGGGAATGATGCACTATTTCCTAGGTATGGAGGTGTGGCAGAATGCAGGTGGGATCTTCCTTGGTCAAGGGAAGTACACAGTAGATATCCTGAAGAGATATGGGATGATGGATTGCAAGGCCATGGCCACACCTATGGCATCGAATCTGAAGCTTCTTTGTGATGCTTCATCTGAGCCAGTTGATGTTTCTATGTATCGTCAGATGATTGGGTCCTTGATGTACCTGACGAACACGAGACCAGACATTTGCTTTGCTGTGAACACATTGAGCCAATTCCTGACGGATCCGAGGAGTGTTCACCTAGTTGTTGTAAAGCATGTTCTGAGGTACCTGAAGGGTACAGTAGATTATGGGCTCAGATATGAGGCGAATCAAAAGTTTAACCTGCATGGTTATGTTGATTCGGATTGGGCTGGCAGTGCTGCAGATAGGAAGAGCACATCAGGGTGTTGCTTCAGTATGGGATCAGGTGTGATCTCTTGGTTTAGCAGGAAGCAGTCCTGCGTAGCACTGAGTACAGCTGAGGCAGAGTATGTTGCAGCCTGTTCAGCCAGTTGTGAGGCAGTATGGCTACGGAAGCTACTGTCTGAGTTATTTGATCTCCCGTTGGAGGCTACTGGTATCTTCTGTGATAACCAGATTTGTGTGAAGCTGTCCGAGAACCCAGTGTTTCATGACAGGTCGAAACACATAGAGATCAAATATCACTATATCAGGGATATGGTGCAGAGAGGAGCTGTGAAGCTCCTGTATGTTGCAACAGACGAGCAGATTGCAGATGTGCTGACGAAGCCACTAGCCAGGGTGAAGTTCGAGTACTTCAGAGAGAGGCTTGGCGTTCTTCAGATCGAGGACACTTCGAGGAAGAAGTGATGGATACATTTGCTGAAGCCATTCCAAGCATGTTGGAAGGAGGATCCTTCACATGGCTGTGGATGTAAGCGCTGGATGATGAGCATCAGGATGATGTTCTAGTTTCTGCTTGATATGATCAGTTGGATCATTTTATGTATGTATGTACGCTTCATGTTGGATGCAGGATATGATCAGTTGGATCATTTTATGTATGTACGCATCATGTTGGATGCAGGACATGATCAGTTGGATCATTTTATGTATGTATGTACGCATCATGTTGGATGCAGGATATGATCAGTTGGATCATTTTTATGTATGCATCATGTAGATGCTGGATATGATCAGTTGGATCATGTGTATGTATTTTGTATATGCATCATGTTGGATGTTTGGACCATGTATCTGTATATGTACCAGGTGGGTACATTGTATGATCAGGTGGATCATGTATGGTGATATATATCATGTATTTGTATTTGTATCAGGTGGATACATTGATGATCAGGAGGATCATGTATGATGATATGTATCAGGTAGATACTTGGTATGCATCAGGTAGATGCATTGATGATCAGGAGGATCATGTATGATGATATGTATCAGATAGATACTTGACATGCAGCAGGATGTTGCAGTGATGATCAGGATGATCATAGATGACGAGCTTCAGGATGTTGCTCCAGATGACATGCAGCAGGACGTTGCAGTGATGATGATCAGGATGATCATGGATACATCAGGATGATGTATGGTGAGTATCAGGATGATACTCTGTGGCCGTGGATCAGGTTGTGCAGATGAGCATATAATAGCGCCCTGGGAGATTTACAGATGGTCTTTCGAGGTTTTGCCTATGGCATGTAATTCGGTTCCCTGGGACATCTGGCAAATGCTCTTTCGAGGTTTTGCTCTGGGAGGACATATAATAGCGCCCTGGGAGATCTGCAGATAGTCTTACGAGGTTTTGCCTATGGCATGTAATAGCGCCCTGGGATATCTGGCAGATGCTCTTACGAGGTTTTGTCCTATGGCATATAATAGCGCCCTGGGAGATCCGATAGGTTGGGCTGTGTGCCCGTAATCAGTCCTAGGATGCTCTTGCGAGGTTTTGCCATGACCACATGTAATAACGCCCTGGGAGATCTGCAGATAGTCTTACGAGGTTTTGCCTACGGCATGTAATAGCGCCCTGGGATATCTGGCAGATGCTCTTACGAGGTTTTGTGGTGGACCACATGTAATAGCGCCCTGGGAGATTTCAGGTCGGAGTTGTGTACCCGTAACATCCTGAGATGCTCTTGCGAGGTTTTGTGGTGAGGTCACATATAATAGCGCCCTGGGAGATCCTATAGGTAGAGCTGTGTGCTCGTAACAGCCTGGGATGCTCTTTCGAGGTTTTGTGACGCACGTAAAAGTCCTGAGGATTCCACAGTATGGCCAGTGATGATGAAGACCTGCAGGTGGTGGGCCTACATCCAGTATGAAAAAGGACTGGCTCTGTAGAACTTCCTATGACGAGTAGAGACAGAGATTGGACGAGATAGCAGCAGCAGTGACGATGACGATGACGATGCATCGATGACGATGATCCAGAGAAGAAGACTTGTCTAGCGAATCTGTGTCGAGAAATACCTTCCTTGTTAAGAGGGAGTGTTGATGTATATGTAACTTCGGAATGTATTTCATCAGTATATTATATGTATATTTATTGTACCCTTATAAGAGATGTGTTATTCCTCTATAAGGAAGTGTCGTCATGTGGATTGACAAGTGTCGCAAGTGTGTATACTTGCCGATGGGTTATTAGACCACCTTATGGGGTCGGCCCTAATTAATATATAATATAATGTGGATGTACTCAAATAGACAAGTCGGCCCCAGTAAGTCACTGGGCAAAAAGGTGAGTATAAATAGAGATAGGAGATCTCTATTTTACTCACTCGGAAAAAGTATCTATCTCTCTCTCTGGAAAGTGGTGCACTAGTGAGGAGGAGGAGGATCATCTGCTAGGAGACTATCTCTGTATTATTTGGTTGTATTTTGGTTGAGCCATTGCTCTCTCTATCTCTGAGGAAGTTTGTGGGGTTTTTCACCTTAGGGTTTTCCCCACGGAAACTCTGTGTCTCTTGTCTCTATGCTTTTGATTCTTGTGATGCTTGTGATGCTTGTCATATTATGGTTGTCATGCATTGATATACTGTAGATGTTATTCTCTCAGCAAAGATCCTATAGTATTGTGATTTAATACTGAAAATTTAACACCCCCCCCCCCCCCCCGAACCCAATGAAAATGCAGGTATGAGTTTATCAGAATACCTGTAACTCCCGGATCTAAAAACGGTCGGTCGGATCGTCTAGAAACACCAACTCAGCTCTGGTCCACTCTGATCACTAGTCAAAGTCAACAATTCCAAATGACACTTGTCATGTTGGACCCACTTACTATTTATAATTCATCGACTTTTTCTTGTTTTGGCCATTCTGAACCCATACGGAGTCCATTTTTCGAACCATTTCCACCACTGGAATCAGCACGACGAGACCGTCATGATGGTCAACTTGTTTTCTTATTTTTTCCACATCATTTTTTGAGCATTTTAAAGACACCACTAGTCACCTCAATTTGCGTGCCACTTCGGCTGCTCTCCGTTTTTTATATATTTGATATCATCAGATTCATTTTTTCGAGCCTGTGATGATGCTTGAGATCATTTCTCGCTCTCACCCCCATATTTTTGGGGTTTTTTTCAAAACACCCCCCGTCACCTCAATTTGCGTGCCACATCGGCCATTATCTTTTTTTGACACTTTATATCGCCGGATTCATTTTTTCGAGCTCGTGATGATGCTTGAGGTCATTTCTCGCTCTCAACAGGTACATTTTCAACATTGTGTCCTGACACCTTACTGCCTCGATTTGTGCACCACCTCGGCCGCCATCGGATTGTTCCACCTTTTTACATGAGCCATTCACTCCTTTCATACTGCAATTATTTCGTTATTTTGCCACCATTCATTATCCCGCAAGGAGGCCCACCAGTGTTCCCCCCTACCCTCGTTCTTGGTCATCATCAATGTTCCTTGATTGAGCACTTCCTCCTTGCCTGACCATTCCTTTTGTTCGATATAATTTTATCCCTTTTTCGGGTCGGACTAGTCCTTTATGAAAAAGGCACTTAGGGAGTTTCTGTTAAGCTCTTTTCTGACTCCTAAAACAATGAAAAGATTTCCAAGCAATCTTACTTCCTTTCATGCTCGTTAAAGTACCTGAAAGGGTGTCTATCTGGTATAAGTTTAACCCTTTTCCGAACCTGGTAGACTACTTACAAAAAAGGAATACTCTAGTCACACCGGCTAGAAGAGTTCTTCATTGCATCCTTTTATGCTTCTTTGGGCCTTGGAGACTAACACACGAAAAAGCAACCCCCTGGAATCTTCTTATCGTTTTCAGACTCTCTAAAATTGAAAGCAACCACGAGCATGCACCATCCTGGGCTCGTACAAATCCACATGACGGTACCATTCCTTTATTTCAGAGTCTTCTTATCGCTTTTAGACTCTCTAAAATTGAAAGCAACCACGAGCATGCACCGTCCTGGGCTCGTACAAATCCACACAACGGTACCATTCCATTATTTCAGAGTCTTCTTATTGCTTTCAGACTCCTTAAAATTGAAAGCAATCATGAGCATGAACTGTCCTGGTCTCGTATAAATCCACACGACAGTACCATTTTACACACACTTCTTCTAGTTCCTTAAACCATGAAGAAGTCCCCACATGCCTCTTGGAACTATGATCAATCATTTCGGCAACACCCCTAATCAGGTTGCCTTTGTTCAGAGTATTCTGCAGTCTCTTGCCATTTTACACCATCTTGAGTATCACTCATCCCAGTCACTATCCTTGATCCATTACAGCTATGATCCCTTTCCTACTAGTTAGTTTCATATGCTGCCCGATCATCCCCGCCATCATACTCTGAACAAAGGAAGTTTGAGTCCACCCACTCTACTTGCTTAGTTATCCCCCACAGTATGACAGTCCTACCATCAGTACTCTCACACTTTAGTTCCCTACCTTGCGCTCCTATCAAGGAAACATCATTGCCTTGCTAGTTGCAGGTCTCCCTCTGTCGACGGCAACCCCTCTATTCCAGAGGATAGACCCAGAGGTCCCTGCGCCTTGGACCCATCACCATCTGTGGTGAGTGCCTACAGACCATTTTGAGAGGAGTCATCATTTCCTCTCTGAGTGTTTGTTTCTCACATGCTCGACTTCAACACCTTGATCGCATCGTTGAGAATCGCGCAGGGTTTATATCCCTTCAGTTATTGGTTGAAGACCCTGGATTTCCCTCGACTCTAGCACATTGGTGAGTCACTTCGGAACACCGAGTTATATGTTCCCGTGGATGTTTAGGTTGAATTGGCGATTGTATTCGGAAGCCATCCAGTTCTATGCTTCTTTGAGTACCCAATTCAGTTCCAGTTCAGTTTATCATTGAGGATATGACTTCCCATCACTATGATCCAGCTACTCATCAGTTCTTCTGGTACCCCACTCAGCAGCACTGTAGTTATTTCAATTTACCATTTCTTCAGCTCAGACATGGTCAGCCCAGCAATATGTCCCAGATTTGTGTCCCCTCTAGACCCTTATGATGTACACAGTGGTTCTCTATGTATCCTACAGGTCCCTCTTTTCGGGCCTCACAGTTATTTTTTATGTATCTTGATACGAGCATGGGTATGCCCGCCTCGTCCATATATTGAGATTCTTCCTCATTCATTATTTGAGGCCATGTATATGTCAGGTCCCCATATTTTGGACCCCATTGTTATTGTTGTTCTATATCTTGATACAAGCATGGGAATGCCCACCTCGTCCATATGTTCAGCTTATTCCTCATTCCTTATTGAGGTCATGTACTTTCAGTTTTTGCAGTTTGTTCGAGACCGTTGTTCCGGGCTCTAGTTTGTTTCTCCTCTTCTGCACACCCCAGGAAAACCATAAAAGACTTATGATGTCTATCTGCCATACGATGAGCTCATACCCTCACACATCAGGGGGCAATCTGTTAACACCCAAAAAGTGCTCACTACCTCATCTACCCCATTACATGACTCATTTGTCCATATTTCCTACCATATTTGCCTCCAAAAGGCCACAAAACCATTAAAAAAGCCTTCCAAAGGCCAAAAAACCCCTTTTTCCCCCCAAATAATCCAAAATTCCTCCAAAATAGCAAAAACCCTCTAAAAAAAGAATAAAAAATACAAAAAAGAGGAAAAAGGGGGGAAAAGGAAGCAAAAACCCTATACAGTTGACCTAAACCATATGGTGCCCAAAACTATGGGCCAGCACTCCACCACTAAAAACCTATAAATAGGTGATGGAGGCCCCTCATTTCATATCCACAGTCAAACACACCCTTACTCTGCCAAAATCACTCTTGAAACCCTAGCTCACCCTTGAGCTACTTTCACACTTGAGTGCCCCTTTGGCCCATTTCCAAATCCCTTTGGAGAAAGAGAAAGGAGAAAAACTGGAAGCTTGGATGCAACCCTCTTGGACTGTTGCAAAGGCTTCACCAACCTTCACATTGGAGGTATAATCAATACAAAAACCATTTTTATTATCTTGTCTTTTCTGTTTTATGCACATGCTTAGAGTAGTTATTATTTTTCTGTACTGTCTTTCATTTACTATTTTTCTGAACTGCTACTAAGGAGTCCCTTCTCCTTAGTAGGTGCTCATTTGCACAAGCTAGGGTGAAAACCCTAGCTACATAAGGTAATTAAGTTGATGTAGAAGAATTATCCTTACTTACATGGCATATTTGGATGTGTGAGGTTTTGAGTTTAATTAATGTGTCCTCCCACCTTGTAAATGGCCAGCTTTTGCCTTGTATTTGTCCCTTTTCCTTGACACATTAATCACATATTACATTCTTTTACTCCCTCGAATTCCTCACTAGTCATGTCTTCGACAAATGAAGGTCATTGTCCAAACTATGATGATAATCTTAAAAGGTACCATGATGGAATGCCCTCACTGTTTGGCAATTTTTGTTGGTAATTGTAACTGGTCGTATGTCAAATCCACACCAAGTATCTATCAGTTCCACATAAATAAACAACAAGACCAATGTAAGAACATCTCTCCATGCTTGAAACAATGCATATCTCCATTGTAGCATTCTTTTAAACAATTTGTAATCCTCCTTGATTTTCCCATTTTATATGTAATCCCAAATCACAACATTCCACGAGACAATATTATTCTCAAGCATGTTATTAAACATTGTTGAGCTTTGTCCATCCTACCATTATGGGCATATTTCATAAGCATTATAGTCCATAAAATGGTGTCTCATTGAGACATTCTATAAGCCACGCAATGGGCATATTATAATCAACCCTCCATACCAATTGTTCCAAGTGAAGATGGCATTCTTTGGAAATACATCCACAAATTATCAATGCTCTAAAAGGTCCTGGAGAATCTAGCTTGCCACATCCAACCTTTACACTCATCCTTTCTTTTGAAAGAGGGACTTTGTTGTGGTTAGGTCGTATTCTCTAATGATTCAATGTTCCTAATTGGGGAGGACCTTAATCATACTTAATATTTCCAAACATTAATCTAGAATTTGTCAAGGATCAATGAACCCATATACATTAGTTATATTGCCCTTTACCCTTGAGTCTAAAGTATATATCGCTAGTCATCTATCAATAGGTGGTAAGTTGGTTTTCTAGATCCATGTTTATGGGATCCTACATCATTTCCATAACTCTTGAAAATCCTCTCAATCCTCTAATCGAGCAATCGCATCCTCCCCATATCATTTTGGTGAATTTATACAGGTTATACATTTTGCATTTTGTTTATTGAATAAACACTAAGTCTAGTTTTTCTACTCTTATTTTGTTTTTCAAAATGATTTGTTTCTTAGGTGCATTATTGCCCCTTATGTTCCACAAGAGAATTTTCATTTAGAAGGCCTAAGCGTTTGAAGAAATGTCGCCTTAAGTGAGGTTGTTTGTCTTGGGTTAATTAATTGCTCCCTTTTCTCCTTCAAGTTATCATTGACAAGTTTCTCGCCTCATCCCAACTTAGATTTTGCCAATTTTGTGGGATTTGTGTCTATTCATGATCATTTCTTATGGGAACTTGACAATCCTTCAACATTTCTATCCTCCCATTTCCATTTAGCATGTGCTAGTGTAGATTCACCAGTTGCTAACTTGAAAGGGAAATTATAAATGTTTTATTATAATGCAAGGATAATAACTCCATGTCCACTTCTTCCACATCCTCCTCCTCCTCTTGCATTCAATTCTAATTTATATATCTTCTTTATGCTCTCTTTTCCCTTTTTAGTATCAAGGTCATTTGCAATATTACTATTTTACCATTGCCACAATCTCATTCCTTATCCTTTGTTGATTCCATTTCTTTGGTGTGGTTTCTATCTTAAATTCATTTAGTTTCATGTATATAGCCTCTTATTTGGTCTCCTAGTTATTTTTTCTTCCTCCTCCCTTCCTTGGATATGATTTTGATTTGTTGTTTGATTAGTGTGTGTTGTATCCTTCATTATTAATTTCTCTTTAGTTTCATTATGATCTTGATTGTCTTCTTTATTTATTCCTTCATATTTATATCCCTCCTTCTCCATCTTCTCATGGTTATTCACCTCATGAGTGAGTTTAATGAAGGGACCTTGGTTTGGGTTTCTTAGTGGCACCACCTTCCCTTTCCTCTAAACTACTACTCAACCATCATAGTTCCTATTTCCATTCTCCTCCACTTGCACATGTTTAACTTTAAGGGGGTTGTCCCATAGTTAATGGCAATGCTAATTCCATTTTATGTTAGTGAAAAGGGACATTCTCATAGTCTAGATTTTGGACCCATCCATTGTCCATATAGTCTAGATTTTGTATCATGACTTGAGAAAGTCATCTCCTTCAAAGGTACACTTTTGAACTTTAAGAATCCCTCATCCTAAATGTCACTCTACTACTTCTTGTTGATGGTGGTCATCCCCTTCATCTCGATGGTTTCTTTCCTCCTTGTCCTTTGCTCCCAAGGTGTTGAAGATTCTAAAGGATTTGATTAAGAGTTATTCTTTAATTCTAGATATATGTACCATACTAATTGGCAATTCCATCCCTCATTGAAGGCTAAATTTGGATTCAACCTAAGTCTATCTATAATTCTAGATCACCCTATTGAGTTTTTCCTTGATCCTTCTATACACATATAATAAGTAAACATTCTTTCCTCCCTACCTACCTAGGTCATCATTAATCATCTTCAATGGTTCCCTACCATCAACAATTTATCATCTACCGAATTTAGGATCATGGCTCAGTCATATCATGATCCTCGGGTTCTTCTGGAACTCTGGGAGTCTTAGGTTCTTCTTTACGTCCTTCATTGGATTGAATCTGCCTTGACCTGCTGAAGGCAATGTCTTCATCAAAGGTTACATCTCTATTAGTCCCATCACTGTATCTCGAACTCTGGGAGTCTTAGGTTCTTCTTTACGTCCTTCATTGGATTGAATCTGCCTTGACCTGCTGAAGGCAATGTCTTCATCAAAGGTTACATCTCTATTAGTCTCGATCTTCTTAAATCCTGGTATATATATTCTATAAGCCTTTGATGAATCACTATAACCGACAAAGATTCCCTTCTTTCCTGAAGGATCCAACTTGGTCCTCTTTTCTTTCAGAATGTGAATTTATACATGCAAGACAAATATTCTGAGATGGATAACTTCTGGCTTCTGTCCTATAAACATCTCCTTTGGTGTCTTGTTCTCAAGAACTCAGTGGGGATTCCTATTTTGAACATATACTACTATTCTTACAGCTTCCGCCCATAAGTGCATAGGAAGGTCCTGATCATGGATCATGGCCTTCATTGCTTCCATAATGTTCTATTCTTCTTTGATTTAGGTATGAGTGGAACCAAGCTAATGAATATGCCCTAAGATGAATCAATCAAAATTGCAAAGTGAGATCCAAGCTAGCCATAAGGGATCCATGTAGAGGTATTGGAGATGGAAAGTGCAAGCAACCTAAGGGTATTAGAGAGGTGGAAGGAGCTTGATAGCTAATATTGATGTGTACTTGCAAATTAGGGTTTTCCAAAATCAAATAATTGACGAGTTGAAGAGACTTTACAATGATGAATTGAATGGTATAAATATGAAATGGATCAACCTAAAGGAATATGTGTACATTAGGTTAGCCATTGGAGCTAGGTCATACTATCATAACATCATACCACACTTATTCACTATGTTGTAGGTTTAGTAAGATGGTACTATCACAAGTTAGCATAGAGTCATTTTGTTGCTTGAAGGACATCTATTTGCATGGTTGTATCCTTTCAACTAGCAACTTCCTAACGTCAAATTTCCTTTCATTGCGATGTTGATTTGCTTGTTGTTTCACCTTGTTTTGTGCTAACACCAAGTTGTCCTTCAATAGTTGGAGAACCTCTTTTTGGTACTCGATGAATTCCTCAACTTCTTGAAATATAGGGTTCCCTCTGTGGATGATTATACTTGCACTTATCTATGCATAGATAATGACCTAATGAGTTGTAAAAGAATTGTCAACAATATGGAATTTGTCCACAACATTAAGATCGATGGAAGAGGGATCAATATGTGCCTACTTCTTAGAAGGATTGGGAGGTGTAGGCCCCTCTTCATATTACTCAAATGAGTGATCAAATTTGGGCTTAGGATCCATATTTTTTTTTACTTTTAGAAAACATTTTGGTCTAAGGAGAACATGCTCAAGCATATGAGGCTTGTAAATGTTGAGTTTGGTCTTAACGTATATAATGCCAATGTTATTTTTATCATTTTTTTTTTAATTTAAATTTTCTTTTGATTATTAAATTTTTTATTTTATATTATATAAATAAACAATATATATATATATATAACAATATTATGTATTTTATATTTTTTCAGTAAATATTATGTATTTTATATATAAACATATTAATCTATATAATATTAAAAAAGACAAGTAAAACACAAAACAAACTTTAAACTTTACCTCCCACACAAAGTATCCTTACCTCCCAAACTCCCAACCTCCAACGCGGACCTCCTGCAAATATTATCCATCCCTCCCGACCTCCCGCGAGCAGAGTCAATAGAAATTACCCAGGAAGAGCAAGGAGACCTCGACGATATTGAAAAGCAGACCTCGACGACATGGGTGAATTAAACAAGCTACTATGCCTCCAACATATTTTAGATTATATCTCTTTCTTGAATAAAATTTTCCTATGAATTGATGAGTGGATTGTTGGCTTGTTGGGATAGGTTCATTCAACAATTTTGTGAGGGATGAATTATTCATTTCCACCTTACAGATTTTTGTGAAAGATAAATTATTTTCTTTCCTAGGTAGAAATCCTCTTTCTGCAACATGATAAAACCTTAACCCTTGATCTAATTGGACACCTGAATTTATCCCCTTTATTGATCTTTGAATGCCCTTAACTTGTAACAAAAAAACCTACTCTTCGCCTTTATGGACGCATATACAGGTTCGTGGTCACCACAAAGGTTCATGCACGCCACACACAGAGACTTACTCTATTTTCATATCATCAAATCTCCAATTTGTCTGCCAACTAGCATAAATAATAAATTTCTTAAAAGTATGACCCCAAGACTAGACACAATTTGCTATTGCTAAGATTCCATTCTAAATAAGTCTTTGATAATGTTTTTTAACCTTTAAAGGACAACCTTCTAATTCACTATTATGTATGCTCTGAACCTTATGTTTATGATTGTCTAGTACATCTAACTAATTCATACTTGTTGAGTGGCTCATATTGTCACATTTCACAAGATTATTGATGATGGTATTTCATATTAATGTCATACTAGTTGAAGCAGCTTGTTAACCATATAAATGCAAATGTTTAAGAATGGTGGATACATCTACGATTTGGTAACCTTACTCACATTAGTTCACAATTGATAATGTTGTAAAGACTGCCTAGAAGTACTTTTTCTGTTGACCTCTAACAAGGGTTATTCCTGATACAAACTTCTATATTTTCAAACACTAAAACATTTAACTAGTACCCTATATTTATTGAATGACAGTTAATTAGTAGGCTTTCTATGAGTTAAATGATTAGCATATGCGAATTGATCTTTGAATGCCTAATACAAGTCTAAACAAGTCTAATAATGATGATGTAGTGATCTAATTATTGCTAAAATAGGGTGAAATCATGCCTCCTTACCTCTGTTATGTGCCTAAAAATGATAGGAATTACCTCAAATTGATTAGATAATGCCTAGAATTGAGAATTAAGTATTTTTGAAGGTTTTTTCATGCCTAGACTTGCTAAATCAGATTTCTTATTAATATTTTATTGCTTAGAATGGAGATATAAGGATTGTTAGTATTGTCTTTGTCCAAATTGTGCCCAGAATTGCCTAAAACAACCCATATCTGAGAAATGAGACTCTATACCACAGTTGTTCATGCTCAGATCTGTCCAAATTGTGCCCAAAACTCATATTTCAGGCTCAGAATTGTTGATTAGGGATGAAATTGTCCACAAATTCTATGAACATCTATCAGCATTGTTATAGCATCATCAAATTATGCCATCCACTAGCATCCATGATCAAGCAAGACATGAACAATATCACCCCCTACATATTGTGATCAAAATTACAAGTGGACACCCATACAAAATGTTGGGTAGCAAGTGGTATATGTATTTGGGTAGAAAAACTCGGGATCTCAATCATGTACTTTGTTGCAACATCATTGATATATCTAACACTTATTATCATATCCACATTTATGTATTTCTGGTATTTTGTCATGCATCCATATAACATCCTATAATTATTGTGTATAAATTGCACTATGCTCAACAAACTCCCAAGCATAGTTTTAAAAATATGAATTGGACTCGGAATCGATTGAGGGTCAACTCGGAATCAGAATCGGAATCGGTAATGAATCAGTCAGAAATTGGTTGATTTGAAGTTAATGACTCAGTTACTAAAAAATACATAAAATATTTAAATTTTAAAGAAAAACAACATTTTCAAGATTTGAATCCATGATTCCAAAGCATTAGAGACAAAATATCCAAAGTCTGCTCGTGTATATACCATATAAGAGTCAATATATTAAAATGCCAATGTGTACTATGCAATACATATCTAGGAGACTAGGATTGGAACAAAATACATAATATATGAGGCCTGTAGGCTATATGTCCTATAGAGTAAAAAAAAAACATGCTACAAAGTCAACTACATACTAGTGACTACTACATAGTCAACTATCATGCATCATCAATGATCAAACTCATCACCATTGCTGGAAAAAGGACTATCAATGGCATCATCATGTGCCTCAGGCTCAGACTCCTCTGCAATTGCAGTAGTAGTACTAGTTGAATGCCTACGTCGCCTAGAAGCCTAGTTGCATCACACAATTGTACTAGATGAAAAAAGCTATTGTTCCACTATCTTCTCCACATTAGCATTCCATGTAGTCCTAGGAATTCCAATGCCACAAACAATAGTCTTCCCCCACAAGAACCACATGAACAAGTGTTTCTTTTTCTCCTTTAGGGTTTATCCCAAACCATAGCTCTCCTTGTTTTCTTAGGGTAAATCCTAACCCTAATGCCTTCCTTGCATCAACACAAGAACCCAAATGCAGTAGACAAGATTTCAAATTGCAATGAAAAAGAGCTACATGAAAGATACAAATTTACTTGAGTTCACATCTCTAAGACATGATGATGTGAATGATTAATGTGATGAATGAAACAAAAGACTATATCCCCCCTTTATATAGAATATGTGATGGAGGAAAACATAAATAAAGTGGAAAAGGTCCACACCCAACTATCTCAAGCAACCTAACTACTCACTAGATAGGTCCACATGTGAAGCACTTCAATTCTAAGGTAACTCTTGTCAATCTCCAAGGTAAGCATGTTAATCAAGCAAGGGCCTCAAGGTAAGTGTTGAACAAGACAAGGTCCAACGCTCCTTCCCTAAAGGTATCCAACACTCCAATGATACCTCCTAAGATATGCGTTCCTTTAGGTCCACCACACCTCATGAAAATTCCTCAACACAAACATTCTCAAGTCAAGCACAAGCCTCCATGTTAGAAACCGAATGATCCCATGCTACCTAGGGCTCAACGCCCTCTTAAATGCCCCAACGCTCCTTGGGAAGGGTTCACTTGGTATTCTTAGTCGAATTGACCTAAATTTTGGTCATTTGTGGACATTAATAATATTATCTTATCTTATCTAGAGTAAGCTTGAACAACTTGCTACCTATCAAATTTGTGCTCAAGACTTCCAAATTTTTACCTTCTTGTATCCTTGATTGCTTGAAATAGGTTTTCTACTAGATTTAGTTTACTGATTTTTTCAGCTCAGCGTTTGAGTGCATACTATGCAAGCTAGACTTTCTTCTAGCATGTAGCTTTATTCTTATGGCCCATAGATCAACAAATATAAGATTGAAGCACTATGTTCTTTTGAGCAGGCTATGCAATAGTCATCCAACAAGAATCTGAATCATGAACTGAATGTTGCATTCAATTTTCAACACCTTCTTGTCTGTTAGGTATCAGGCAGTTTCTTCGGTGTTGGTTGCCTCACTGTTTCTTGTCAGACAATGGCAATTTGCTTCCTCATTTGGTTGGATATAGATCCCATCCTTTTACTAGTAGAACCTAGGATGATTGAAACCTGATTTTCATGTTTTGGAACAACACAAATTCACCACATACATAGCTCCATGCACAAGTATTTTAAGAGTACTTGGTTGTGCACTAATGATTCTTAAAAAATATGATTGGCATGCCACATTCACACATTCCACCTGCATAAAAACTTATGCAATCACCAATATTAGCGTACTTCCACCCATTTTCATGACCTTATCTTGTTCACTTCTACCTATATTTGTTTTTTCTCTGCTAGAATTTTTTGCTCTTGTATTTATTTATTTATGTGCACATTGTTATTGCTTGATTCATCTCTTTAGATAACATATATATATGAAACCTTATTTCTCTATTGGCAATTATTTTATATTTGTGATGGGACAAATATTCTTATAGACACCTCTATTTTTGAATTGAATGATTGACTTTTGTAAATTATGAAGTGATGTGATTGGTTATAGAATGGTTTGGCTTGTAAATCTTGAACATAGATGGTTTACCTAAGTTAGATGCAATATTGTTTTTGAATCTTGTCTCCCACGATCAAAATATTGATGCAATGGATACCAAGTCATAATTTACTGGTAAGTTTGTTAAACAATGGCATGTAAGTCTTAATAGTATAATATGTTCAATGGTGATTGTTCATTACATTTTTGTCAACAAATGTTGTCATTTTGAAATAAATGATAACCTTTTGTCCTATAAAATTATAAATCCATGCTAGCTTGGTGGGTTAGCTTGAGTGTTTTGAACTTCATGCAGGATGTTTTGGGGTTGATTCCCCTAGTTGTCTGTCTTTGTTGTGGGCCTTTCTTGATGTCCCTGTTAGCTCAGGAACTGTAATCAAGGCCAATAGGTATGAACTGAGTATCATCCGTGGAAGTTCTTGGGAGTTTCCTTGTGATGTTTTACATGGAGAAAATAATAAAGCTGTGCACTTATTAGGGTCCCAATGCTGCATATCCATTATAAACCTTTGATTGGGAACAGGTTTATGAATCTGACAATTTTCAATTATATCCCCCCAAAATTACCATCTGTTCTTAGAGTCAAGTCATCTTTTGTATTTTTTCTTTTTCAGGTGGCAAGGGAAGGGGGAAAAGGTTGGTTGTGACACCTCAAATGATAAAAAGAACTATTAAAAGTGTTTGAAAATGAATGTCAAATGATGAAAAATACAATAGTTATTTTTGGATATGAAAATTAACAAAATCACAACCCAAGATAAAAATGAAAAATGAAGGTTTTTCCTTATACAATAATGTAGTAATGGACTAGGCTTCCACCATGACAACTAGCACCATGACAACTAGCAGGGGATGAAATTTTTGCTTGCTAAACCAATTTCTAAAAAGATTGAGGTTGTACCTTTCCTAGATCAAAGGGGAGGATATCTTCTTAAGGTTGAAATTTGCGATAGTATCAGGATGAGCATGTGATGGCAGTGGTTTTAATCATGACTAATCATTTTCAGATTCATATCATTGATAAACTTGTTTAGCTTTACAAAAGGGTTACTTTACCACGTTCATACATATTTATTTGCCCTATAATTGCGCAATGTGTAGTCTAGCTTGATACCTCCATTTCATTTAGAAAAATACTTTGTACTTGCCTATTCTTGACTTTATGTTTCCCTATTCAGTCATTAGTTGCATTGTACTCACTGCATGTGGCCTTTTCATTGTTTAGAATACTTTGAACACTTTTGTAATTTAGCTGGTTGGTCCTAAACATACACTATGACTATATTTAATTATATGACCAAGTAACACAATGTTGCATTTCATAATAACAATGAAATTTATAAAAAATGCACAATTGATGATCGCTAAGGTTGACAGAGGATGTAGGTATGTAAATTGGGTGAATGCCATGCATTGTACAATGTATATTGTATACTCCCCACAGATTTCCCATCTCATACATATAGATTCTAGAAAATATGATGATCATATTTTAGATGAATTACATCATTATAACAAGCTGCATCCTAAATCCTATAATGAACAATATCTATTCATGTGCTCAGAGTGACAAGAAGAAGCTTTTTGTATTCCAAGATTTACAGTTAAGTTAAAATTATAAATGAAAGGGTTGGCATATGCATTTTCATTCATGGACGAGGAAAATTTGTTCAACAATGATGTGTGATTTCTTATTAGATCTGAGGATTTGTGAGTTATAAATATTTACATTGCATTGCTTAAAGGGTTTATGTGAGAATTTTTTATGATGCAGTTGGCTTATGATCGTTGGTTATTTGTGTGTAGAATTGGTGGCAAAATTTTACAGTTGGAGACATTTACTCAGTCAGAAGTCATCAGAAAGCGTTATCTCTATTTGAGCCATTACAGGTAATTCAGGTAATTCACTGTATGTGTTTTAGAATATTGGTATTCATGGAATGCCAGTAATTTACAGTATTATGTTCATTCAAAATTTTGGTATTCATGGAATGCCAGTAATTTACAGTATTATGTTCCTTCATTATACCTCAAAGCCATCATTGCACTAACCCTAATTGAATTCAGTCTCATTGTGTACTTTAATGATTAATCCATCCAGTTGTGTGATATTGATCTAAGTTACCTTTTGTCTCCTAGTGCATTTTTTCCATTTACTGATGAGATCGAGAAACGCAAAGTTGAACGTCGTCGTCGTCGAAAGCAGGTAGCATTGCAATACACTTGGTTGAATCTACACATGATATTTACACAATAGTGACTATTAGAAATAGTGATACAGGATTTCATGTTTTAAGATTCATTGTAATATCTACAAGTGCATGCCTAGCTTTAGACAATTTTCTGAGATATTAGAGTCTGTCTTACTTCCTACTATTTTAATAAGTGTAAATAGTACCTTTCTTCTAGTCGTATTCCACATTCTTTGTTGATTTCAATAGTGCGGAATTTTGATTATGTCAAGATATCAGAATGAAGAGAAACTATGGAAGATCAAACATTAGTCCTCTCTACTTGATAAAAGGTGGGTGTGGCAATAGTTGCTATAAATGCCTGCTTGATCTATCTGTATTTTGTTTTACAGATTGCGGTCACAAACCTTTCTCTAAGAAGTACCTATAATTTAATGCATTTATTTTACACGTTCCTGAATTCTGATCGTGTATAAAATTGGTGTAGATTTACTTATCCATATTTTGAAATTTTGTAAAATTCCAAATCCACCAGTCTCAACTTTGCACAATACTTGGTTTGGCTAAAAAGTCAACTTGACTTGGGACTCGTAAAAAACTTAGGATGAAGACTAATCATTTTATGATCACTGGAATCTGGTCATAAAATCTTTGATGAAATTGCAATTTTGGATTGTTGAAATTGTTGTTTTTAATGCCGAAATGGATTCATCACCCTCGAATACCAATATTGCAATCTGATTTTGCAATGCTAGCGATTGATATTTACAATTCTATCAATACAAAATGATTTTTGCTGGATTTTGGAGAAAAAATATCAGAAAAGGTCAAATTTGTAGAATGTTTAGACTATGCAAAATTTAGTAGTCAACCCAACAATCAGTCACTGTATTGAAAAATACAAAAAATATAGGCATTGTATTTAGATTAGACATGAGAGATTACATTGAATATAATGCAGAAATAACATATCCAGACTCAGAGAAAAGACTCAAGGTTTTCAAACATCCAATGCCAGGAGAAAAGACTTAGGGTTTTCAAACTGTCCAATACCAAGAGAAAAGACTCAGAGAATCAAATCTGAAATTGCATGACTGTTTGTACTTTGAAAACATTTCATAAATATAACAGACTAGTCCCTAGCCTCTAGGAATGAGTGTCAACAGAAGGACCTCTTGCACCTTAATCCCACTGTCTCTAGGAATGAGTTCCAACTAAAGACAGAAGGCCCTTGTGCCCCTTGCCCCTGATTCCTCTAGGAATGAGTGCCACCCCTGACTCAGTAGCATTCTCAAACCACATAAATTATTTCCCTGTATACATTGGCTCTTTGGTCTTTTGGCCTTGCTGAGCAATCCACTCCTAAATTCTTCCTCTGTATACATTGTCTCTTTGGCCTTGTGGCCCTGCTGAGAAATCAATCCTAGATGTTGATCCAAAACCCTAGCTTCTGTGCAAAATCATTCTCATAAATGCCGAGAATAAATGGCGGCTAGAATGAGCTTGAAATGCCCCAAAACCTAAATTATAAATTTTTGGCGATGGTAGTTTTTTCAAGGCTTATTGGGCTATTCAGGCATCGGCAGGGTTTTAATAAACTGGGTGGGTTTTTCATTGAACCCTCCAGGTCCATTGGGTCAAACATGGTTTGGACTAACCCAACCTGTTTTAGGGGTTGGGATAGTTAGAGACTCTTGAAAACCAAGACCAAAAAATAAAGGCAACTTACCAAGCGCGGTAGCAATATTTTCTTTGCAATATTTACGGTCTCATCATCATCATAAATTATAATCTAAGAATAATACTTAGATTATAAATGCAGTCCAGTCAACAAAATGCACATGTCACATGTTGTGGTATTTATGTTCAGCCATTGGGAGAATTTGTACTTCATCTTTCCATTTGGAACCATCTTCTCTAGGCTTCTATCTGCAGTCTCCTCCAGCAGGTGGCTGCTGCTATTATGAGATGAAATCTGGAACAAGATACAAAAACTCCTCTAAAATTGAACCTGAAACTAGCATCCTACAAGAGAAATATCTTAATACATTCCCACTCAAAACACAGAGGTCCATGCAGGTGAGCAGCACGCTCTTGAAGGCCAAGATTCGAAATACCACTAACAGATCATAATATTCTAATTTCTCCCCTTTACAAAATATCAGGATAGCATGCAACAGAGTAGAATGAAGCTGCAAGAAAACCCACTTAGTGCAGTAGCAACATTTGGTTCAGTATTTAACGTCTCATCCTTATCAAATTATAATGTTGTCAAAGGGAGTTTTCCAGGTTGGTGAAAGTTGGCAGCTGTTAATTCATAAGTCTCCAAACTGACGTGTTCGTTCCTTGTGGCTCAGTTGTGCTCATGTTTGTGTTGATGCCAGCGCTTGCAATGGGGCTAGGTGCATTGTCTTGGCAAATTTGGCAGAATGGATACCTCCAGTCACAGCAGCCTAGTTTTAAGGAGATCTGTAGTTTGTGATAAGATAATAATAAGATAATTTTATTAATGTCCAACAAATGGCCACAAAAGGAGGTGAATGGGACTAAATGGTACAGAAAATGTAAATACAATGTCAGAGAGTGAAAGTAACTCCTAGATCAATACTGAAAACAAAATGGTAAAGACCTAACTGCCTATCTAAGAGCTATAAACTAACATTCTAGCAAAATGATATAGGATACTGTAAGTATAGTGTAAATCCAATTATACAATGAAAATGCTAGAGCCAGAGATCTGGTGCTGAGAGAGAGAGAGAGGATGTCAAGGCTTGTTGGATCTGATGGTTGAGGGCGACACAGGGGACCGTGATGTGGGCTCACTGTCAGAGTCGTCAATACTGTGAAAGAGCCAATGCAATGGTGGATGATATCCTTGGGAAGATGCTTTCACCACATTGTGAATTCTGACATTAAATGGAGGCTGTTTGTGGGTTGTTCATCAGAAGCATTTTAATAAAGATAAAAGAACATAATTAATTAATAATCTAGAAACAATACATAAATCATAAATGCAGTCTAGTCTACAAAATTCCCAGGTCATACGTTGCAGCTTTTATTGGGAGAATCTATACTTCAACTTCCTTGTGCAGTCTCTCCAGCAGGTGGCTGCTGCTAACCTGCTGTGAATAGAAGACATCTAGAGTAAGATGCAAAAACCCCTCCAAAATTGAACCTGGAATCAGCATCCTGCACAAGAAAGCTCTTACTATGCAGGGGAGTGGCATTGTCTCGAAAGGAAAGAGTCAAGACTCAAATTTTTAGTATTAATAGAATGATAATATTCTTCCTCTTTACAAAATACGATTCCACCTCTCACCTACCAGGCAGGGGTTGAACAGAATCACCCGGGACAACATCTATAGACAATTTGTGCAGGTCACTTGGATCAACCCCCAAGGCGGGTTACGCCCAAAGATGGCTTTTTATGTTGCACATTTCATGGATCTGAGGGATGGTCTCATTGCCCCCATTACGCACTTCGCCATTAGACACATTCTCTTTGTATCCCTTTAGGTGAGTTCAGAGTGGGATCTCGTCGTCTCAGGGTCGAGACAGATCACTAGATCAATCAATTAGACAAGATCTGCCAGGCTTTCCATCTTTGAGAGGTCTAGAGCGAGGAGCATTTCATCTTTCGGTGTCCCATCTATTATGAGATTCGCGGGTGATTCCATTGTCTTTTCGAGGACCTTCTTCTCGCAGAGTCCTAGTCTTTGGCTAGTTTCTTCAGGTATCCGGATCAGAGATGTTTGGCCTTGTACTTGCAGGAGGCCCTCCAGCTCCGGTCCCTCCTCCAGCAACATTTGTAGTCAAGACCAGCCTCCACTCAGTAGATTACATCCTTCTTTTCGATGCTCCCCTCCTCTAGGGGCACTAAGAGACCGATAAAGGATAGTATTGTTTTTGAACGCAGATAAGTTAGGACACGATAGGCCACCTCTATGTCCACTTGACTCCAATGACGTGACCAGCCTCAACCCTACCCTAACAGCCACTTGACTACATCCAGATCATAGCAGCAGGCTCCCCATCCTTGGTGGCGACACACTACCCATTATAGCTCTTCTTCCAATTCTTCTAGTTCTTCTTTTAGACAGATTACTTTCTCAAGATTTCTCCATTCGGCCTCGGATGTTAGGAGAGATGCCTCCAGCGCTTCCAGTGTGCTATGACATATTCTCCATTTTTTTATCACAGGTTTCAGACCAACTCTCTTTGTACATATTTCTTTGGTATCGGCTATCTTTGTACTTATTTCATTTGGGTTGGCTCTCCATCTTTGGAGCTAGCTCTTTTTGCCTCTAGGATAGAGTTTCACATCTTGTTTTATATTTATTTAGGAGCCATCTTAGTGCTCCTACATTGTATTGACATCACGTCACCACACAGTCTCATTGACCTACTTTTGTGGTCATTTGTTGGACATTAATAAAATTATCTATCTTTTCCTATCTACATTCTCACTAGTGGGTGGCTGCTGCTATAAGAGACGAAATCTAAAGTAAGATACTAAAACATCTTCAAATTCGAATATGAAGCTAGTATCCTGCAAACAAAAGCTCTTAATACATTCCCTGACAAACGTAGAGAAACAGCCTAAACATAGATTATAATCCAGAAACAATAATTAAACCATAAATGTAGTCTAGTCCACAAAATGAACAGGTCACATGTTGCAGCGTTTATGTTCAGCCACAGGGCGAATTTATACATCAGCTCGGCATTTGGAGCCACCTTCTCTTAGCTTTCTTTCTGCAGTTTCCCCAGTGGATGATTTGTAGTTTTCCCTGGTTTTCTCCGTTCTTTGACATAGATCATATCTTCTGCAATATTAATCATACATATGTATGTTTACATATACATAGATTAATGTGGAACAATGTTATATGCTAGTTTGATACTGCTGGAGCAATGTATATTGTTGTGAGAGTTCAACTTGTGTGAGAGTTATTAAATTATATTATAACATTTTTCTGCTGGTAAAATAGTTCTTACTAGAATGTGAAATATATTTTGATGTCAGATTTGTGATCTGCTGCCCAATTGTCATGCCTACCTGTACAGGTGCATTAAGAGCTTGGTTTTACAAGCCTCAATTGGAAATTTGGATTGCTAATTATAGATCCTTGAATGCTTTTCACAGAAGGCTAGGGGGTGGTATTTCGACGGTGTAGCTAATTTGGTTCAGACGAGCATCAAATATGCTCATGAACAAATACTTGCATTTAAATTGGAGACTAGATCTTTGTATGTTTTGTCCAGCATTGAGCATACTACAACCTAAAGAGAACTTTGTGACCTCAATGTCTTCAATACATATATTATTATATTCCCTTAGCATAAAAGATGGCCAATGACCTACAGAGCTACCTGTGATGTGGGGAAGTGCCACCACGCCTGCACCCCCTCCCGAAGTGTGTGCATATGACAAAAGACAATATAAGCACTGAAAAAAGAAAATGAAATCGAGTTTCACTTTGTTGATTTGTCTTCACTCGTCATGAATTTTGCTAGTTCTGAAACAATGTAGTTAAACAATTCCTTTTCTGTTCCAATCACATAAGAATTCACAAGCTTCACCCTTCAAGCATGCTCTGTGCTTAAAGTATTTATATAGAACCCATCCCAACAACAACTACGAACATTTGAAAGACTGGGCGTTTTACACTCAAATTTATTTGTAGATTCTGAATAGTATTTGAACAATCTTCTCAACACCTGGGTGTGCATCTTAACACTTGGCCACTTCATGTCATATGGCAAGTAATGTAAAATCACTTGGGTGGGTTCTGGCGCTCAATCCGTCAAACTTGGAGATGCTTTGATGCTTGGCTTCATAATGCTTCCCATGATTCTACCCTTGGTACTCGACACTTTAATGACTTAGGCACTTGATGGGTGGAAATAATTCATATAGAATTCCTTTGGCTAAGTTGTTTCTCTAATGAGGGGCATATCTATGCCATCAAAGTCACCCAAAGCTTTCACCTAGCCTCATCTCCACCAACTTGGGGTGGGGTTGGTTGAAAAGGTGTTCTCTGCATCAATGCAAGCCAGATCACCTCATTGCTTACCGCTAGACCACACTTTTGTAAACTATTGTTGTCCGAGTTCCTCTACATATTCTTTGATTTTTCTTTCAGGATTGATTTTTTCTTCTTGTTATCGCCTAATTTCACTTTCTATATGTTCTTAAGTTGAAATTTCTACCATTTTCATTGTGTCTTTTCAATTTTATTATAAATTTTTAACTGCTGATTGTAATCCAATTCGGAGGATGATTCTATGGTGCTATTTAAGAACTGCCTCCAAGTAGCCTTTGAAATGGTTCCAGTTAATAGCATTGGCATCAGCAACAAATATAATCAATGTTATTCAACCTAGTTAGGAAAATTCATAAGTCACAAGAATTATGGTTCAAGAATATTTTTGCACCAGTTTCATTAGTCCATTGAGTCTGGAACTTCACGGATTCGGCTACTGACAGATATTGGTACATTTACCTTGCCTACTACTCTTCAAAGTTCATTGGTTTGACTAGGTCCTATTGATGAGTTTATTGTTAATTTGTTGAAGTTACGTTCCTATTGCATTCAATGGGCATCTCAATGGGAAAGGTCTCCTTGTTTAGGTACTGATCCATGGATGCTCCTAGCCATATCCTATTGAATGAAAAGGAGTTGAGGGAGGTCTCTTTGACATAGGTTGCCACAAACTCTATGGAAGCCTTGTCCCCCATTAGTGATGGCCTAAAAAAAATTATGGAGTATTTTTTCTAGGCACTAATAGTTGGGGACCCAACAACATGGATAATAAACATGAGTAACAACATAAACAATAGTGCAAATATGAAACATATCAACTAAAGTCATCGCCTTTGTTATCAAAAAGCACATTGTATGATTTTAGGTCTGGGTCCAGAATTGCTACCACATGTTATGCCCCAAACAGAACAATAACAAATAGTGACAGAGATATAAATAGAATGAGTGCTTTGTTGAGAATATCTCAGTCAATGAGCATGTTTGGTGAAGATTTGGGAGCACTCGAATTACCCTTTTTTCCACCTTGTGCGTCTTAACAGTGCCTTGGTGCCTTCTCTCAGCTCTTTCCACGCTTCCTCCTTGATACTTTCTCTTCATCGTGGATTTGATCAAGGGTAACTGACATCATATTCTTCCTCACTCTCATAGCATTGTCATAAACAAATAATTTTGACAGCACTTTGTAATGTTGTAGTTGCTCAATGATGTGACTTTGGATTTGAACCCTGGACCCGCAATAGCAACAACTCCAATCATATCCTGCCAATAAAGGCTCGTAGCACAGTTGAATGGAATGTCTAAGTAATTCCAAAAAATGGCAATGGACTTCCTTTACTGTGTATGTACATTCTTTTTCCAACCCCTGCTCCCTGAGCTAGGTTTGTTGTGTGTGGGGCACAAAAAGTGTTTATATTTCCACCTCACGGCTGAGATTTGTAGGAACCAAGGATAGGCATTTGGGTTTGGACTTGAATTTGAGACTGTGGTAGTGAAACTTGGGTTTGGCATGCTGGATTCTATAGATAGGGACAACAAGGAGGTGTTAGAACAAGTTTTTCGAGTTGCAATCACTAGCATTTCTTTGTTTATTTGTGCTTTCTTGGCTTTAAGTGCCAAACTTGCTTGATGTTTAACCTCTTGGGGGATAGCAAGACAGAGATTAATGCCATGCCTGGGAATTTGAGCCAGGTGGTATTTGAATCTGTCTATGCCATGACTACACTTAGTTTTTCAAAATTTATAGAAAAACTACAGTATTTCCAGGAATATTGTCACAATAAGCCCATGAAAAATTCTTCTCCTTAGAATTTTCAAGGCCTTGGCTGTGATTTTTGCTGTTGTTAGGGTTTATGGCAGTTTAGGGTTCATGGTTTGCTACTGTTTGGAATTTTTCAATTGTGTTTTTCTCCAGTTTGGTTGTTATATACACTAACAGCCTTCAAATGCTTGATCAAATGTTTCCCAATTAAATTTTTCCCATGAGAAAAAAGGCAAAATAGTCTCTTGGGGAAAATCCATTTAGCCAAATTTTATTCTGCCTGATGCCAATTGGAATATGAGGACAATCCCTGCCAAGAAGTTTGAGATATCCCTCTTTGACAAAGTATCTTCCAGATTTAGAGCCCTATATTACAAATCTTTTGTCACTTTTAATATAGGTTCTTACCCTGCCAAGAGACCAATGAGCTAGAACAATGGGGGGTCAAGGCATTGGGGATCAAAATAGGGGAATGCCATTTCTCTTAGATGGGGATCAGATATTGATCAAGAAGAAATGTCTTCTGAGGTAGAGATTTTATTGCTTAAACACCATTTCCTGAGGGGTGGAAGGTCTCAATATAAATTTTAGAGGGGGGCTCTGAGGATAGAAAGGCCTCTCAGATGCTGACTGAAAGACTCCTTAGGAATCAAATAGATTTATCCTTTGACTAAGGATGAATTTTAATATTTGTGAACCAGACAGGGAAGGGATATCTTTGAATATGAATTTCCTTCATGCTCCAAGGTATTCCCTTAAATGATGTGCTTCCAACAGGTTGAATCCCCACTAATCAAACTCCACAAGATCCTAGCTCCCATTCCAATGTGTTTGAGCTTGGGCTTGTTGATACCCATTCCAACTAGGATGGGTGGGATTGACTCTTTCCATGATATCAAGGGAAATGCCCTTCCCCTCGATTGCTTTCCACCATTCCAGAGGATTTTTTTAATCATCCTGCCCATTTTATTTAAGATATCAGTAGGGGCTGACAGGGTTGAGCATAGATAAAATGGGGAGGCTATAGAGGATTGCTTTTATGAGAATTTTTCTGGCCTGGGGATTCAACCATTTAGTGCTCCATTCTGCTCTTTTCCTTTTATGTTTTTCAATCACAGGAAGCTAGTTAATAGATCTTAGGTTTACCAGGGAAAGAAAGGTTCCCAGATAAGTAATGGATTTCCATTCGCTCTTAGCGTAGAGCTCAAATGTTTTAGCTATTCTATAAAGGGTGACTTCATCAACATTCATGCCATAAATTTGTATTTTCTGTTATTTAATTGACCCCCTGATGCATTCAAGTATTTAGAAATAGAAGGTTTAACTCTTCTAGCCGTAACAGTCTAAGCTCCACCATGTAGAAGGGTGGTGCCAAAAGCAAATTAGGAATGGCTTATAGGTTTGGTCCCTTGGACCAATTGGATACTCGGAAGCTTTCCATTGTTCTGTCTGCTTCTGTAGCTCTTCCCAACATTTTTCCATAAGGATATATAAATAAGGGGAAAGTGGGAAGCCCTGCCTTAGCTCTTTAGTGCCATTGAAAAACTTCATGGGCCTTCCATTAACTAAGGGAGATACCCATTGAAAATAAATACATACTTTTAACAAGGATATGAATTCTTCAGCAAAATCAAATACTCCTGAAACTTTGAGAAAAAAAATTAATTCGCTCTGTCAAAGGTGTTTGCCATATGTAGCTTTAGGAACCATATTCCTCTTGTTGAAAGCTTTTGCTGAGTGGATGGCTTCAGAAACTGCTCTGAGATCAATGGCTTGAGGTGCCATGATATTATCTTGATTAGGTTTTATATGAGACATTTCCAAGTGATATAGGCCTAAACCTTCCTGAGGCAGATGTGTCCATCTCTGCAGGGAACAATGTGAGAAAAGTGAGTTAATCCCTCAATATAAAACCTGGTATGAAAAGTGAGTTAATCCCTCAAAATACAAAGCATGGTATGCTTTGTATTTTGATCCCATGCCTATAACCAAAGCAACTTAGTCCTTTGTCTCCAATATTTCTCCTCATTGTGATGGGTTCTGAAAAATGTGAGGCTATCCTTTTTCTCTTTTTCCACTAGGGCATTGGAATATCCAGTAGCATCAATCTGTTTTTGTATTCCTTGAAGGATTTTTTCATAATATTTACTCTCACCTGGATCCTGAACATTTGATTTCATCAATTCATTACTATCTTTCCTAAGACTCTATATTTTTTGTTCCCATAGGAAATCTACAGAACCCTATAAACCCAAGGGGTAGAGCCAGGATGAAGAAACAAGTCTCTGAACTGATGATGCTTCAACAAGATTAAACTAAAGTTAAAGGGAAGGAGGCCATAATTTTCAAGCTTGTGATTTCCAGAGTGATAGGCTTGTGATTGGATCCTACTGAAGGTATGATGGAGGAGACTAAATTGATCCCATCATGCAAGAAAGACTCTTGAATAAGAAACCTATCTAAATACTCAAATCCAAGACCATTTTGCCAATATTAGTCCATGTATTATTTCCTTTCCTAGGTATAATGTCTTGGAAACCAAACTGGAACACCAAATCTTCAACAATTTCTCTACAAGGGTCTTGTATCCTAAATCATCCCTTTTATCTTTGTTGTTAAGTATCAGGTTGAAATTGCCCATAATGATTCCATTGAAGAGGGGAGTGGAGGAAAGGAATTCTGTTTCGAACATTGTTTTATTTTTCTGGAGGATTATTAGGGGCATACACATGGAAAACTTGAAAGGATTGATTAGAAGAGACTACTTCACAATGTAGAGTTGTCCAATGATCAATCTTGACTTTACTCCTCACTTTGATAATAGAAGGGTCACAAAGAATTGCAAGGCCTCCAAAAAACCTTCTTACTTCCAATTACATATTCATCTACCTCTGTTGAGATATTGAGAAAAGTGTAAGTTTCACTTTCAGTCATGACCAACCTTATATTTTATCATTTATTATATTTAAGGCTCAAAAAGCCTCTTGGGGAAAGTGACCTACACCTTGAGTTGTGTATATAGTAATATACTGTATATACACCAACCATAGTCATCAGACTCAGAATCGGCAATAAATCAACAAGGCTAATGCTTTCAAAAGGCTAAAGAGTGTATCAATTTTGATATTGTATCCTACACCCATATGCTAGTGAAAGTAAATTTTCTGTAAGCTTGTATTTGGTATAGTACCCTTACATTGGTTTAATCAATGTTTTCCAATTTTTGTTTGTTTATAATAATATAGTTGTAATTTTAATTGCATATCAATGTCCTTTGGTCATTAGTTCTTTAATTTTAATGTTCCCAGAAGTTCATAAGGTATCACTTTCTTAAGCTCATTACTTTTTAGTTCTTTTAATTCTTCATTTTTCTTTTCAATTTATAGTTCACACACCTTTATTCGGATTGTTTGTGGTTAATAATCTTGATTTATGGTTGATTGCTCAAATGTAGGCATGGACTTTAAGTTAAAGCTGATGCCAATAGGAGGGAAAAGGTTGAAATTAACAATTTGGGATAAATGTATGTGGTCAACTTTTAAAATTGAAGCATGGGGATAAAAAGAAAAAGAAAGTAATACATTTTTTGCATAATATTAGCTGCATGCTTTACAAAAAAAAAAAAAAAAGAGAAAAACATTCCAACTATCATTCCCCAATGAAGCCATGTATATATTTTGCAATAAGGGGTTGGCATTTATTTCTTTGTTGACTTTTATGCATGTATGCTTAATGTTTTTCATATTATAAAATATAATTCATTTGCATCATAGTCTTTGTTTTGGAGTTTTGGAAGAGATTCCATTACGAGCTAATTTTGTGGTTTAAGAATTCACCTTGAATATTTGCTAAGATATAGTATGTGGCATACATTAGGATGAAGACAAGTATTTTATATTTGAGTGGCTTCATACAATTGAAATGCTTTCTTGCTGGCATTTCTGGGCCTTTTCCCAAAGCCTTGCGGACATTTATGGGCCTTTTCCCAAAGCCTTGCGGACATTTATAGGTGAGTTCATTAACAATTTTATGATTTCTTGAATTTCATTTCATTTTCATTGGATTAGTATAATCTTGTAATGCTTTTATGGTTATGGTGTTTAGCAATTTTGAAGTATACCCCGTGGATCTAGTATATGATAAATGTTAATTATCTGTAAACAAGGGACTTAAATCCCAGTTTCTTTACCAACATAGATCCTATGTGGAATTACTTATGTAGATTTTTGTGGTTAGACATCTTTGGGGTCTCTTCAAACAGTTCCAAAAGTTAGAATGATCTCTAGGCTTATTATGGTAGATTTTTGTGCTTATCAATGTGTTTTGAAAAATAAATTGGATTTTAAGCATGGTTGTCTTTGGATATTATTGTCTTTTCTTAGAATTACAAATGATGCAATCTGGGTGTTCATATTCTCCTCTCCACAATTTTGAAAGGGTTCTATCTCAATGGAAGAGCGCCTTCCCTACAAGTAGGAGGTTGGTGGTTCGATTCCTCCATGCCCTATTGATATTGCAATATTGGTATTTTTAATAAAATACATTTTATTATGATTTACTATGGCTATAGAGGGGGTTTCAAACCGTCTTTGTATGTTGCTACGAGGGGGGTTCTAAACCGCCTTCATATGTCACTACGAGGGGGGTTCTAAGCCACCTTCATATGTCACTACGAGGGGGGTTCGAAATTGCCCTTGTATGTTACAACGAGGGGGGTTTAGAACCACCCTTGTAGGTACCTACGAGGGGAGTTTGTAACCGCCTCCAAAGGTTTGTAATAAGGACTTTTAGGGGGGGTTCGGAACCGCCCCTATAGGCATCTACGAGGGGGGTTCCAAAACCCCCCTATAGGCATCTACGAGGGAGGTTTCAAACTGTCTCTATAGGCCTCTACGAGGGGGGTTCAAAACCGCCCCTATAAGCCTCTACGAGGGGGGTTCTAAACTGTCCCTATAGGCCTCTACAAGGGGGGTTCTAAACCGCCCCTATAGGACTATACGAGGGGGGTTCACAACCGCCCCTATGAGCCTCTACGAGGGGGGTTTGAAACTGCCCCTATAGTCCTCTACGAGGGGGGTTCCAAACTGCCCCTGTAGGGTTGTATGAGGGGGCTTATGAGGGGGTTTCACAACCGCCCTCGTAGGTCTATATGAAGGGGGTTCAAAACTGCCCCCGTAGGTCTCTATGAAGGGGTCTACGAGGGGGGTTTAAAACCGCCTCTGTAGACCTCTACGAGGGGGGTCACAAACTGCCCCCAAAAGTCACTTTTGGGGGCGGTTCCAATCTCGTCAAAAACCACTCTTAAAGGGAAAAAATTTTAACATCGGTGCCTTTAGGGACGGTTTTTCCAAAACCGCCCCCAAAGCCAACCCCCCCCCCCCCTCGTAGGTCACTTTTGGGGGCGGAAGACAATCCCCCCTAAAGGACAAAAATGTACTAGTGATCTTTCATATACTTCTTTAATCTGGCACATAAATATACTTCTTCAAAGTGGCTTTCATATATTTCTTCAAGCTGGCATAGGAATATTGAATCCTCTTTGACATCAGTTCATGATATCAATGACAACAAAATTTCAACAAAACAAAGGAGGCATATTGTTGATTTGTATTAGAACTAGCATATTGAGGATACATTGCATGTGAATATTGTCATATATTTATCTATCTACATGAAGGAACACTAGGTTTTATTTCACTTTGTTTCATGCACTCCTTAGCATGCCAAATTGGATATTTGAACATAAATTAGATATGTGCACCCATTACTCTTCCCAATATTTATGCATTCAATGAGTAAGCAATAGTTTTAGAAGGTCCGTAGGCAGTAACATTATGAGCTATAAATGCAAGCACAATGGGAACAATAATTGAGGGAGTTACACATTTGTTTTGGGGAAACATGCACAATGACATAGAGCAATGCAGCGTGAGGGTTGATTAATGGCATTTATTCTATAGAAGGGTGATTGGAATTGATGCTCCATCATTATTTTTAGCATGCTAAAGTAGGAACACTTCAGCCTACCTTCAAATATCCTCATATGATAGTTTTGGAGTATTACACTTTGTCTAAGTTTGTGAAGATGCCATAGTTCTCAACAGTGGAAATTGTAGCATTTTTTACATGACAAAGATTGTTCGTACATATTTTGAAGTTTGTTAGTTTGTTTCCTTGACCATCATACTTGAACTTTGATTTTCCATTCAACCATGATCCTAAGGAATGGGTATGACCCCTTGGAATTATTAAGGATTTATGAATATTAAAACCCACTCCTTCATGTAAATGAATGGAAAAACCACATTCCATGATTTTTAGGGAATAATATCTATCTATTGAATTCATTTGGATGTAGATTGGGATTTGGCTAGTGATTTTTGCATTAACCATGCAGAAAATGTCACCATCAAATTATTTTCTCATAAATTTGAAGGAAAGGCCTTGCAGTGGTATCATAAATTGCGCAAGGGGCACATTTCCTATTTCCATGAATTTGAAATGATTTTCAAGGAGGAATGAGAGGAAGAGGAAAGAAATTAGGTATATGTGCAAAGAGTTTCTAAGCGTAAAGGGGGCTATGTAATGTCCCTTGTTAGGAATTTTATTAAAATGACATTTTTTCACTTTTTTCCCTAGTTAGACCTTTGACTAGTTTTGAGCTCTAGGTCCCCAAATTGCTCCAATTGCTCCCAAATCTTCTGAGAAGGTATATGGATGATGTTAGAACATAAATATGTATTTCAAGGATTCTATTGGACCTTTAAAATACTTATGCAAATCCTATTTCAATTCTGGTCAATGTAGGGAACTTTACTAGTAATTTCCCTTTAACTAGTATTGGTCTCTAGGTCTCAAATTGACTCCAAATGCCTTCAAATATTCAAAGAAGGTGTATGAATGATATTAGGACTTGAATATGATGTCCAGGGATGATATATGGCCACCAAAATACCTCTGTGAACTCTCTTAATATTCTGTACCAAGTATGCAATTTTACTAGTAATTTGGGGTTCAAATCCCCCTGGGATAAGTACTGGAAATGGCTTCCCAAATGCCTCCAAACCCACTCAAATTTCTGAAAAGAGGTAGGGAATGTATTAAGTATGTTATTAAGGTCTCATTTGCACCATTAATTTATTATTATATCTGTTCCAACCCTCTCCCATTCAGCTGCAAAAATCACCAATTCAACCCTAGGGAAAATGGCACTATTTCTTCTCCCAGTGCAATTAAACTGAGTAAAAATACTTCAAATGCTCAAGTAAAGTACATGAAACTTGTAAAATAAATCCATGGCAGTCAATTAATCACAAAATAATCATAGAATCATCCATTAATTTGAAATCATCAGCATTACATTGGTTCACGACAAGGTAGTGGGGAAATGGCATTGTTCTTTCATTAAAAATGAGATTTATACATTTTTACTTGGAATTTCGACCTGAAAATTTTTGGAGATGAAGAAAATAGTATTTAATTCATATTAAAAAATAAATTGGGCATTATAATATCCCCCAAAGCGTACAATAGCTCACCAAAAACGCCCTCCCTCAAGGATCAAGAATATGCCATCAAAACTGGAAATGGTTGAAGGAGTGAGCCGCAATAGAAGAAACCATGAGCTGACCTGTAGCTTACACCTAAAAATAAAGACTCCATTAAGGCTCAAATTAAAGGTCTCAATGGCCTTTCCAATTACCAACTTGGATGGGAATCTTTCACCCTCGAAATTGGCTAAGGCAAGAAACTAGTCATCCACTAGCTCTCCCTCTTCACAAATGCAATTGCAAATTCTACAAATGATAAATATCTGGTTTCATTCTTTGTTATTGACATTTATAAAGTTCTAATGTCTTCCATGGGTCGAATTCCTTCCAAGAGACTCATGCCAACTCAAGTTGGGAAGAGATTCCAAAGGACGCCACTTGTACAACAATTCCTAGTCTCCCACTTCCACCAAATCACATGTGGAAGCATCTTAGCTGCCCTAACACCCTTGAGCGCCCTCTTGGAGTCTATTTTTAGCCCTGATATGTCATATATGTCATATGTCAGCCTTCAGGTCTGATTTGTGTCATAGGTATCATAGCATCTTAATCATTGTTGTCATAGAGCTAGGGAATCTAGCCCAAGTGTCTCACTAGCTCCAAATTGCCTCTTCCTCTTCCATGGGAGTTACTCTTCCTCTATATTTCAACCTAATTGACTCATTCCAAGTATTATTGAACTTATAATTCATCCCAAGAACATTAGGCTTCCAATGGATTCGAAATTGCAAGAAGAGGATGCCATGTGCCACATAAATTCTAGCTTGTGTGGGTCCCACTTCCTCCATGTGTCTTCATGATCAAATGCCACTTTGATTTTCACTTGTATATATTTATTTATATCCTTTATTAAATATTTATGCCATCCTAATGTTCCAACATCATTTATTATCCCCATTATTCCAAATCCCAAAGCCTCCACCCCAAACCTAGGAAACTAGTAATTTTCCTCCTTGGCAATTATTTGACCTTTAGCATCAATTTGACAAACTCTAATGAATAGGGCCAATTTTATTAGGCCATTGTGACCTAATGCCAAATTTTGGGACATGACAAATCCTCCCTTCCCAATATTTTTTGTCCTCAAGCAATTTCAAACATGGGTGTTGAAGAACCTGCTTTCTGTATAATTCTTTGAAGTTGCCATTGAATTGTCCAACCTTGAGTCTTTGAGTTTCCATGAAGATTTTAGAGAGGAACCACCTTGCTTGCTGTTGCACTTCTCTGATAAAAATTTCTTTATTAAGTAAGAAATCCATCTCCCATACTGCTTGTTTCCCCCCCCAAAAAATGAAACCAATGAGACAAAAATTATTCCAGGGTCCCATTGCTTGTATTGCACCCCAATAATCAAGAGTGCTCTCCAACCCATACCATCAGATAAGAGGATTCCTGGATCTCATTTTCTTGTGTGCATTCTTCCAAACATCATGAGTAAAAAATATATATCATCAAAGTACATAACAACATAATAAAAATGTACATCAAAGAGATGCTTCATCAAAGAGTCATGAAAGTGCTTATACCTCCAAGCAAGTAGACCACCATTTTCCAAGTGCATACAATCTTCAAGTGACCCATCAAATCTGCTCCAATGACATAGGTGAGGATCCCATGTCTTATAATGCTGTTCCAAAAGGATGTGATATGCATCAAAATATTCAGCCATGTATTCTTTCATCCAAGAAGTGAATGAAGAATCTCCACTAAAATCTGAACCAAATAATGAGTAGAAAAAACAAGGATACTTCAAAGGACTCAAAGAAGTCTCACCCATACATCCATGAATGTGAGAATAATAAAGATATATCAAAGTATGTGGCTCCCAACAAAAATGTTCTCCAATCATAAATTTATTCACTGAAGTGTTCGATGAAGTTCCTCCAACGTCAAATGAACCAAGTGTTGAGAAAGGAAAACCATGAGTCTTCAAGTGACTTGAATGCATATCATAGGTGCATCCATGTAGATGTGCATCATCATAAAGTAACAAAGGATGCTGTTGCAAATGTGAATAAGAATGTGCTCCAACCATATCATCATAAAAAGTAAATATAGGAGTTCCATACTCCTCATGTGGCACCATCAAAAAGAACCCTTTCACCCATTCTTCATTGAGACTAATGCTGCAAAACATGGAATTGGTGTAGGATATAGGGGAATCAACTAACTCGCCCAAATGATAAAAAATTGCAGAAGTTTCATCATGGGAATGATCCATATGGGTAGTATCATGCAGCTCCTTCAAAAGTGTGAAACCTTTTTCATAGATTGGTTCCAATGTAGAGGAATCATGCTCTTCTTTAAAAATTGCATAACCTTCATCATGAGACAATTCGAGTTCCTCTTCCACCACATCAAGTGTTTGGATTTATTCAAGTTCATCTTCAAACACATCAAGCACATTCAATTTTCCACATTTCTCATGATCCACCATGTCATGAGAATCCTCCAAACAATCTACCATTTGACAATCTGAAACATAGGAGGAAAAACAAGTATCTTGCAACTTTTCGAGAAGTTGTTCATTTTGACTTGTGAGCTTATGAATATCCTCATTATTCTTCAAGTATGCATCATGTAACAATTCATTAAGCTCAAAAAAATGGTTTCTATCAAAAAGCAAAGACATGAAATTACCTTTGATGTCGCACATTGCTCTTTGAACCTTCTCCATGTCTTCAAGGAAGGATGTTTCCTACAATGAAGTAGCTCTCCAACAAGAATTTGATACCAATGCTTGAGTGTCATGGAGAATGCTGAGAGACTCTGGATCTTCTTTTCATTCATCTTTAAGGATCCTTAAATAAAATGAGGCTCTTGCAAATGAACCTCCTCATCTTCTTCATTTTTGCTTGGACCAACTTCATGAAGCTAAAGTGGCGATGGAGAAGTTGATCTTGGTTCTTCTTCAAATGCTACAAGGTCTTCATTGTCATGCTTAATGGAAATTGGGCTTGCAGAAACACTTTCAAAAGTGATCTCTATGTCACCAACATAGAGATGTGAGCACCCATCAGTAGGTACTCCTTCATAGTTTAAGCATCCATCAGTAGATGCTCTTTGGTTCATGTCTAAGCTAGAAGGTGTCTCGAAATGATTTTCCATATTCTCAATAGAATCTTCTTCATGCTCTTGTGATGTCTCTTCCTTTTGCTCCTTCAAGCGATCTGATGCATTTTGCCCCTTGTTTTCCTTAGGATCAATATCTTTGGAATCTCTTTTTGAAGAATTCCCAAAAGCTCTCTTCAAGTAGGACATCATTTCCGGCACACATATATGATATTATCTCCAAGGTTCTTTACAAGAAGGGCATAAACCTTTCTTTACTATCTCCACATCTTCATTTTTGGGCCTATTTTCAAAAATATGTTCAACAAAGTACTCAAAAGACATGACATTTTGTGTATTTTTTCTCAAAGCAAGATATTCTTGATATTTTTTATATTGTTGGGGAAAGGTGTTATATGTTGCTTTCCATCTTTGGAACTCATTCATAGAATTATCCTTGGTTGGTGTGACACACTCATACTCAACAGATTTAAATTCATAAGAATAATCTTCATTTCTCTTGAAATTGTAAGAAGTTTTGCATGATGGCACCTCATCCTTGTACCATTCACATTCTGCTTCATATTGCTCATAAGTATCTGCATATTCCTCACAAGAATTGTACTCATAGGATTCATCATAATAGTAAGACATGGTTTCCAGTTATTCTTTAATGTATGTACCTAATCCATAGGTGCAAGGAACATGCTCTGATACCACTGTAATGTTCCTTGTTAGGAATTTTATTATAGTGGCAATTTTTCACTTTTTTTCCTAGTTAGACCTTTGACTAGTTTTGAGCTCTAGGTCCCCAAATTGCTCCAATTGCTCCCAAATATTATGAGAAGGTATATGGATGATGTTATAACATAAATATGTATTTCATGGATGATTTTGGACCTTTGAAATGCTTATACAAAACCTCTTTCAATTTTGGCCAATGTAGGGAACTTTACTAGTAATTTCCCTTTAACTAGTATTGGTCTCTAGGTCTCAAATTGACTCCAAATGCATTCAAATATTCAAGGAAGGTTTATGAATGATATTAGGAATTGAATATGATGTTCAGGGATCATATATGGCCACCAAAATACCTCTTCAAACTCTCTTAATATTCTGGACCAAGTATGCAATTTTACTAGTAATTTGGGGTTCAAATTGCCCTGGGATAAGTATTAGAAATGGCTTCCCAAATGCCTCCAAACCCACTCAAATTTATGAAAAGAGGTAGGTAATGTATTAATGATTTTATTAAGGTCTCATGTGCACCATTAATTTATTATTATATCTGTTCCAACCCTCTCCCATTCCGCTGCAAAAATCACCAATTCGACCCTTGGGGAAATGGCACTATTTCTTCTCCCAATGCAATTAAACTGAGTAAAAATACTTCAAATGCTCAAGTACAGTACATGAAACTTGTAAAATACATCCATGGAATTCAATTAATCACAAATTCACTAGATAATCATCCATTCATACAAAATCATCAGCATTACATTGGTTCACAACAAGGTAGTGGGGAAATGGCACTGTTCTTTCATTAAAAATGAGATTTATACATTTCTACTTGGAATTTCAACCTGAATTTTTTTGGAGATGAATAAAATAGTATGTAATTCATATTAAAAAATAAATGGGGCATTATAAGCTCCACCAAAGAGTAAAATAGCTCACCAAAAATGCCCTCCCTCAAGGATCAAGAATATGCCATCAAACTGGAAATGGTTGAAGGAGTGAGCTGCAATAGAAGAAACCATGAGCTGCCTTATAGCTTACAAACGCAAATAAAGACTCCATTAAAGCTCCAAATGAAAGGTCTGAATGTCCTTTCCAATTACCAACTTGGATGTGAATCTTTCACCCTCAAAATTGGCTAAGGCAAGAAACTAGTCATCCACTAGCTCTCCCTCTTCACAAATGCAATTGCAAATTCTACAAATGATCAAAAGATGGTTTCATTATTTTTTATTGACATTTATAAAGTTCTAATGTCCTCCATGGGTCGAATTCCTTCCAAGAGACTCATGCCAACTCAAGTTGGGAAGAGATTCCTAAGGATGCCACTTGTACAACAATTCTTAGTCTCCCACTTCCACCAAATCACATGTGGAAGCATCTTAGCTTCCCTAACACCCTTGAGAACCCTCCTGGAGTCTATTTTTAGCCCTGGCATGTAATATATGTCATATGTCAGCCTTCAGGTCTGATTTGTGTCATAGGTGTCATAGCATCTTCATCATTGTTGTCATAGAGCTAGGGAATCTAGCCCAAGTGTTTCACTAGCTCCAAATTGCCTCTTCCTCTTCCATGGGAGTTACTCTTCCTCTATATTTCGACTTCATTGACTCATGCCAAGTATTATTTAACTTATAACTCATCGCAAGAACATTAGGCTTCCAATGGATTCGAAATTGCAAGAAGAGGATGCCATGTGCCACATAAATTCTAGCTTGTGTGGATCCCACTTCCTCCATGTGTCTTCATGATCAAATGCCACTTTGATTTTCACTTGTATATGTTTATTTATATCCTTTATTAATATTTATGCCATCCTAATGTTCCAACATCATTTATTATCCCCATTATTCCAAATCCCAAAGCTTCCACCCCAAACCTAGGAAACTAGTAATTTTCCTCCTTGGCAATTATTTGACTTTTAGCATCAATTTGACAAACTCTAATGAATAGGGCCAATTTTCTTAGGCCATTGTGACCTAATGCCAAATTTAGGACATGACATGCTATGTGAGGGGGGGTATGGGTAGAGGGGTAGCATGATAAGAGTTGGGGTTAGAGAGAGGATAAGTAGTGAAGAAGAGGCAACATAGAGGGAGAGGTGGATAAGGAGGGATATGGTGGGAGAGGTAGTGGGAGGGGGAGGTGGTGAATCATGGATAGGGGATTGGAAAGGAGGGGTGGAGTAGGGGTAGAGGGGTGGTAGGAATGTAAGGGTTGTGGCTAAGGAGGGTAGGGATAGAGGGGATATGCAAGGGGTAAGAGATATAGGGGTTGATAGGTTGAAGGACAGATGAATATGGAGAGAAAGGGTAGGATTGTAAATGTTGTAGGGAGTAGAGGGGTGTATGGAAAGATAGGGTTGGAAAGGTAGTGGGAGAAGGGTGGGATGAAGGAGAACCAATATGATAGATAGGTCAAAGGAGTGTTGATTCCCTAGCTTATAATTAAGCCAAATATATGAATGAAGCATATATCAATAAGGTCCACAAAATTTTTGTATAGAGATATTTTTATATTGATTAAAAATAGAAAGGAACACATATCTTATCTAGATTAGATAAATAATATCTTATCTGTGATGTCAAAAGTATCATGTTGGTAAATTACATCAGGCATGAGGAAAATATTTTTATCCATCCACTAAATTTTTCATTTATAAAATCCTTTTAAATTCTTGGAGTGTATTTAATCTTTGTATGGAGTGTACTTCATTTTTTTGTGTTTTATGCTTCATAAACAAAAACAATAGATGCCAAAAATACATAAGCATTTTCTCATACAAATGATTAAAGGTCGAGCTTGTATAAATGATATGATTATGCAAAATCCCATGTATCACAAAATGACAAATCATTCTCGTAGCACGCAATTGCAAAGTGTGTTGAAAGTACATAATGATTGTACATCCAAATCCCATAAGTTACAACAAAGACACCTTATGACCAAAGTACACTAATACATTGCATGAAGATTCATTGACACCCACTTTCTCTCTAAGTGTCAAATGCCTATGAAAAATGGATCTTCCGCTTTCCTAAGCTTGATGAAACTTGTGAACTCCTACATCAAGGGTTGGTGTTCATGTTTGGACTCTACACATAAAATACCAAGTTTAAGTTTTTAACCTTTGTAAAATTAAAACAAGTTCATGTCCAACTAGTGATATTACAATTGAATACAACAAACACTTATTGAATGTGGATATGTGAATCTCATGAGTGGTGATATCTAGGGTGAACCAAATGGTTGAACATCTTGTGGCAAGGCCATAATATTCGACTATTTTCGAGTTTGTGGAAGGGTTTTCTCAACCATGTGTTGCAAACACATTCCAATCATACACATTTGATTCACATATATAAATATGTTATAGTTTTAGAACATACCTACAATGATTTTTTGCTTAAGAGTAGAAGATACATGTACCTGAGAGATACAGGAAGGTTGAATGCCTATGTCTCCAGACCATACATGCTCTGAGGCTACAAAAGTGGATGCATGAGAAATTGATAATGGATCTACAAGGATATCGTAAGCTTGTCTAATAATGTACCATAAACACACACCAACCAAATAAGACTCCATCAAACAACTTAGAAACTCAAATATAAACAATAAATATTGATGCATTAAAAGGAATCAAATATTACCACATTGTTTGGTCAAGGCTCTACAATAATGAAAGGCACAAATGCCATCTCAAACTTTCTATGAACCTTCATAGAAAATATTGTATCAAAAATTAGATATTTTGTCATCATCTCGTTGAAATACATATTAAATAATGATAAATAAAATAATATTATCATTACTTGCATTGGTGAAATACCAAAACCATATGCAACATCAATAGATTTATCTATAACCATTGAATTAAGGTGGGCCATATATGATGACATAGTCTCCTCGGATATAAACTAAACACATGAAAGTAATATGACAACAAAATAATAAAATTATTTTTAAACAAATGAAATTGTTAAATTTTAATATATATGAAACTATGTGAAGTTCAATGGACTTACATATCAAATGAAATGTGGGGTAAATTATATGATATAATTCAACACATTAAATTGTCAACCCAGGGAATCGTAAGCTTGTGAAGTGCTTGGAAAAATATATGCAGAGTTGAATCTTAAAGTGCTTCAAAATCTATCTAAAACACACCTCTATCCTTCAATAGTGAAATCTAAAAACAACAAAGTTGGGACTCCTCACACTCAAATAAAATCTTCACAAAGTAATCACACTTATTTTGAAATTAAACATTATCCAGCATGGTTATATGAGCAGTGTGATTAGACCCTCTGTGAACCTTTGAACTGTTTATGTTAGTCTCAAAAGAATCTATTAGCACACCAAAGCAAATACGAACAACTCTTTAAGAAATGCCTACAATATTTTGGAACCAATACTATTGCAACATGACTATGTAAGCAGGATGCTAGACCCTCTGTGAGCCTTTGGATTGTTGATACTAATTCCAGAAGAAACTATCAAAAGCCAAATCAATTCTGAAACACTCTCCAATAAAATTCTATAATATTTTGGAACTAATAGTATTCAACATGGCTATGAAAGCAGGATGTTAGACCCTTTGTGAGCCTTTGACGGTTGATATTAACTCCATAAAGATTCTAATGACAAGCCAACACACCAATTGCAATTTGATCATAAAATGAAATTAAACCGGTACACACATGCATCTATAATCACACAACTGAAAAAGAAACTAAATGGGAAGCATATACCAAAGAGGGGGCCCTACCTCCCTTGGCATATATTGCAAATAAATTCTACATTAGGACACCTTTAATATGCAACAAGTCTTTTATTCCAGCATCAAAAGAATTACAACGAGTTCATATGAATCTACATCTCCTCTCTAACCCACTCGTAAACTCTCTTAACTTGCAACCTCCAATTCCCCCCCACATGCTTCTATGCTCTCTTATTTATATATAAATCTCTCCTTTCACAAAAAGGAAAGGAGTTACAACTAGATCCAAGAAAAATGGATCCACAACCAACCCAATTTTTTACTTCGTTAAATTAGAACAATGAAATTTTATTTGAATCGGTTTAACATCATAAGAGCATAATAACAATATCCATATTCCCAAATTCATTGGTGGAAAGATAAGGGTGAATTGTTGGCTATAGGAACAAACAAGCGCTGCAAAAACAAATAGTTGCTGCAGGAATAAACAGATGCTGTAGGAGCAGATATTTATTGCAGGAACATGAAAATCATTGAAAATTGCCACATCCTCAAATATTTTGTTAAGAAACAAAATAATATTTTCCAAATAATCATAAATACATGGAATATTCATTTTTTTGCATTATTAAGCCTTTTGAAGTCCATATGAGTAAAAATGGATAATAATGGATGAAATAGGTAAATATGTGACAAGGAAAGTGTAAATGAGTGAAATATAGAAGAGAAATGATATAAAACTTAATAAAATAATCCTTCAAAACATCTCGAATCCAGAGCTCAACATGAACCCATAGGTAGGAAACTTGGAGGAAGGCTCATAATAGGTGCTACCAAAGGATTTGCAAGGATGTGAGATCAAAGGATGCTTTGTATCCCTTGTCTATTTTTCATCGACTGACTACTATCTACCATGTTCACTACGACGTAACTCCTCCATCCCATGGTGAAGACTAGATGATTGATCTATGACATGATGTCCACTAGGTGAATCCTCCCTACCATGAGAAGAATATGATGGCTCACACATGGATGTGCTTGTTAGGATATTTTAATACTCCATCCTTGTTCTACCAGCATTATTTACTATTTGCTAGTACTTAGTGATGTTATTTGCCCCCTATTGGTGTGCAGATGTCATCCAGGACTCAGTAGCCACCTAATGCGCCCTGCATGCATTATTTTAGGACCACTTAAATCAGTTCCCTATTTTTTAGGAGCCAACCCAATGTTCCAGTTCAGTCCACCTGAGTTAGATGACTCTTATGGGGGATTGAGCTCCAAATGCCACTGATTGTGGCCTCATCTTCCATTTTTTGAGTGATTTGCATGACAAACTAACCGATGTTCCCTCCTTGGTCAATTAACTGATTGTGTCTTCAGTTAACTGAGTTTAGGATCAGTTTAGTTGAGTTTGGGTCTTCTGGAGCACTCTAGTGGTGACAATTCCTATGCTAGACCAACTGAGACTCAAATTCTCCTGTGTGATTCGAATTCTCTCCATTGTAACATCATTATTAACTATAATACTAATTATCGGATCATGTGACATTATTTTGTTCCTATTTGAGTGCTCATGCATGATTAATTGTCTGCTCATTTTTACTGCAGTTTTCACTCTAATTCATCTTTTCTACTCATTATTTCTCTATGATGTATACTCAGCTCTTTGATCTGTTGTGATTTATAATTTCACATGGTATCAAATCCCATTGAGCGTAGGTTTAGCAGTTGCTTTTAGTAGTGCACTAGAAGCCTTTAGATTTCCACAGCAAATCCTAGTTCCATTGCATTGAATTCATTGGAAAAATCATTTGAGGTCTAGCCATGTGTGAAGGACCCAAAAAATGGGCTACCAAGCGCCACAAACAAAGATCGTATGCAAAAGTTGTGACACCGGGAAGTTGACCGTTCAACTAACCACCTTGGGGCCGCAAACTTTATGACGGTTCATCTTCTAGGGTTAGGTTTTTGGATGTTTGGGATTCTTTCTCTCATGCTTATGATAAATAGGCCCTTTCGGCCTCCTTTTGTATTCATCTTGGCACGAATGAGCACAACGGCCACATCTGTTCTCAGAGATAGCTACTACCATTCTAGCTGTTGTATTTTACAGTCTGTTCTATTTCCGCTATTTAATAGAATATGTGTTTACTGTATCGTTGTGTTCTTTGCAATATATCTCTGTATTTGATTCTATATATGCTCTTATATTTCGTTCCCACATAAATCTGGATCACCATCTTTTTCTCTACCTTCCATTCAGGGCGAATGTCAATTCTTGGTTGGAATATGCCATCCTTAGATGTTTTCACTAAATCTGTCATCCAACAACAAGATAAATTGATCCAGATGGGTGCCTTAAAGGCCTCCAAAAATCAAGCTCTTGTGGCTGGAGAAGCAAAAAGTGCGAATGGAAAGGAGAAGCACAAGGGAAAGGAGAAGAGGCAATCTGAACCCAAGAAGAATGCCAAGTCAATTCCATTAGAAGGAACCTCCAGCTCCAAGAAGGAAAAACAAAAGGGATTTGAGAAATCCAAGTGTTCCTATTGCAAGAAAGGAAACCACCTAGAGATATCTTTCATGCAAAAGAAGATAGATCAGATGACCAAACTCCTTGAACAACATAACATTTCCCTCCTAGAAGGTGCAAGAGAGACTGATTCTGGAAGTGATTCGGATGGTCATGAGAGATGCCATGCAATGAAGGCTGGATTTTCAAAATCACAAGTACTCCTCGTAGATTCAGGAGCCTCCAACCACATGGTTTCCTCTAGAGAATTATTTTCTTCTCTAGATATCAAATATGGTCTTATTCTTCACATGGGAGATAATTCTTAAATATTTGTTGAAGGGAAGGGCACAGTACATCTGGAACATGGGAAGTTCAAAAATTTTCTATTTGTGCCTTCTTTGTAAGCAAATTTGTTTTCTGATGTATATCAAATGAGTCATATAGGTTCATCGAAGAAAGTTGTCTTTGGTCTTGATACAATTGAGATTGCAGAGGTCTTTACTGCGAATATTACAGCGAAAGGGTTTGCAAACCATGCCTCCAGGGCATATGAATTCTCCCACTTTTTTCCATACTCTTTTCCTACCCCATTGGCATCTGATGAAGATCCGAGTGATATCTCTTTTAATGAAGATGGGGATCGAGATCTTGATGTTGGGAATACATTTCAAGGAGATTCAGATCTAGATCCAACACATGCTCCCAATCCATGGCCAAGGCCAATATGGGCTCACAAAGCCCTTGTAGCTGCTAGGACAAAATTAGGGATCCATATGACCATATAACCACCAGATCTCAGTATCATGAAAAACTTGCACTATGTCATGCAGATCCACTTCTCTTAGATAGGTGCTACATGACGGTGGGGTTTGATCCACAATCTCTTGAAGAGACTTGCCATGGGGGATCTACAACCAAAGACAAATCTCGATTGTCTAACAAAGGGTACTCAAAGGTTCATGATTTGGACCACAATGAGCCATTCACTCCAGTAGCAAGAAGGGTTCCTGAAAGACTTGTTTTGGAAAATACTACTTCTACACAGTGGGAGGTACATCAGAGGAGCATATCTAGACTCATATCAAGATCTACTACCTACATTGCTATCCTACATAGGAGCAGATTGGCAATATTCTTGCAAAGGATTTCACTCAGGAAATTTTTTTCCTTCTCTTCTTAGTAAGAAGGTTCTTTGAGTTCCCTACTGATGTTTCTTTTTGAGGGGGAGTATTTTTCCCATGAGGTTTTTTCCCCATTTCCTTGGTTCACGGAAAGTTATTTTATTTTTTATCATTTATTTGATCGTATGGGCGACCTTTAGTCTTAGTAACTAGGGCCCAGGATGCACAAGTATGGATTAAGGGGGGGTGTTAGGATATTTTAATACTCCATCGTTGTTCTACCTACATTATTTACCATTTGATAGTACTTAGTCATGTTATTTCCCCCATATTGGTGTGCAGATGTCATTTAGGACTCAATAGCCAACTAATGCGCCCTGCATGCATCATTTTAGGACCACTTAATTCAGTTCCCTATTTTTTAGGAGCCAACTGAGTGTTTCAGTTCAGTTCACCTGAGTTAGCTAACTCTTGTGGGGGGTTTGAGCTCCGAATGCCATTGATTGTGGCCTCATGAGCCATTTTCTGAGTGTTTGCATGAAAAACTCACGGATACACCCTCTTTGGTCAGTTAACTGATTGTGTCTTCAGTTAATTGAGTTTAGGATCAGTTTAGTTGAGTTTGGGTCTTCTGGAGCACTCTAGTGGTGACAATTCCTATGCTAGACAAACCGAGACTCGAATTCTCCTATGTGATTAGAATTCTCTCCATTGTAACATCATTGTTGACTATACAAATTATTGGATCATGTGACATCATTTTGTTCCTATCTAATCATTTCTCATTCATCATTAATTGTCTGCTCATTTTTACTGTAGTTTTCACTCGAATTCATCTTTTCTACTCATTCTTTATTTGTGAGGTATACTCAGGTCTTGACCTATTGTGATTTAGAATTTCACAGTTCCCACATCTACATGTCTCTCAACAAATATGCCATGGAGAACTGATTTTTGAGATAACTGTAATAATGCCCCATGGGTTTCATCAAACAAACCAAGTGTGGGAGGATATAAACATAGGGGGTTTATAGGGAAACAAGGGTAACATACACGATTTGGATCATCCCTAGAATGATATATATCCTAGGGATTCCCACCTCCTACCCCCCGAACTATGGAATATCAAAATAATTGACATGTTTATGTAGGATTAAGTCATACAATTTCCCAAGGAAGTACAATGTCATGTCTCGATTTCCATGCGGCTCTTCAGTGAATACCATGTTCCATCAATCCATCCAGATATCTTTTATACTCGTTTCTTTGCACCAATAAATAGCTATATGTGGTTTACTAGATGGAGGAACCAAGCTAGTTCCAGGGTCTCGAAATGGAGAAAACATCATGTCTTTTGTAATTTTTTTAACATCTTGATAGCTAAGTCCAATTGCATAAAATTGCCTTCTAGCATCCCTATAGTATATGATGTTGTATAATGTTCCTCAAGCATTGGAAATGGTGTCACATGTTTTCCCAAGTGAGTGACGTAGTTGATCTCCCATTCTAAACACGAAACTTAAGCGTCTCGAAGATGCCAATTGTGCTAGTATCTCACCATTACATTTTTGGCCATCTATGTTTTCCATTTCTTCTTCCTGGAGCGAGGATTTTATTCCTTCGTCATGAGTTGGAGGGTTTTGGGAATCAATGTTTTAAAGGTTTGGGGTTTGAGCATCAATATTTTCTTTGGGGTTTTAAGGATCCATGACAAATTCACTATTTAGAACACATAATGAATTCAAATTAAATTCATAATTAGAAGGAAATTTACAAACAAAAAATAAATTTAGGGAATTTATCAATATCAAAATTTTGTGAAATCTACAAACAAAACAAAAAACAAACTTAGGAAAAAAAAACCTGTAGTTGTTGTCCAATGGAGTGTCTTTCATCCACAAAATTGATGAAGGGGTGGAGAGCAATCCTTTTTCTTCAAATCAGACACATTTTTTTTCCACAAATAGTGCTCCAAACTGTCGACTAAGTCTAGGTTGTGGGCTCAAGAGGATTTTTAGCTCTTCTTTATGTGAAGAGAAACACATATGTGTTTTAGAGTCCGCAAGGTTTGGTCACAATCTTGAGATTTAATGAGCCTAACATAAGAAACACACTTGTATTATGCAAAACTATAACAGATACATGCTTACGAGATCTATGGTGGCATAAAAAAGTGGAGTCAACTTTTTGCGCCCTCGCATATAATTTTTTATTCAATTTCAAGGCTATGGATCACTACAAAAATGTAACTTTCACACATGTTTTATGATTTACCAAGATCATACAAGTGTAGAAAAAAGAGCATATGTAAGTTAAAAAACATCCCTCTATGTTTTATTTTCCAAGAATGCAAAAGGTATGGAGAAAATAGAATATGCAAATTGAAAAGGGAGAAAACCATAAATAATAAGAAAAAGAACAAAATGAAATATTAAAATTGTTTGAAAGAGATTGAAAAAAATATGTATACCTCCAAATCTAATAAAAATGATTGTATCTTAGACAAACTAAAACCTTTCCAGTGAAATGAAAAGGATTTCAAACTTAAAAGGGTGATCTAGACACACTAGAGCAGTGCACTTGGTTCATAAGTACTAAAAAATAATAGAATCTAGAATTATTTTAATAAATGCAATGACATAGGTTTAATATCTCCATCAACAATATGAGTGGGTCTTCATATGAGATATGATACTTTGTTTTATAAAAAAAGGTATGTACACATAGGTTTAACACCTAAAGGAAATTGCTCACGTGAATAAATCAAAGATCAATATGCCAATGTATTGCATGACTAAAACCCTCAAAGACAAAAAATCATGATTGACCCAACCAATCCATCCACTTGAGGCATTATATTAATACAAAAGGAAAATAGTTTACATATGAATATCTCACAATCAATTATTGGCAAATGACGCTCCATGCTCTTTAAATAGAGATCATGGACCAATATTGTGCTCGGTCATGGATCAAGTATCGTTTATATCAAGGAGAAGATGAATTGTTGTTATCGTTTATATCAAGGAGAAGATGAATTGTTGTAACACCCTGATTTTGACCCCGTTACATTAAACATATAAATGATGTAGAATCATTATAAAAATCATAGTGAAGATCTCAAGGCCAAGGCCCCTCCATCGATTTAGCATTTTATGTATCGACCATTATAAATCGATGCATGTGGATCGCGTGCTAGCCAAACACGATAGAAATCGTAAATATGTATTTTAATAAAAATACCCACAACTAGCTATGCAATGCAACAAGAGTATGGGGCATGATTTTTACAAGGAATAGGGAGGGAAATATTCAAACCCTTGAACCCAATAATGTCAATCCAAGTGTCAATGAGAAAACCCATGAACCATCAACTACCCACATTGATTTTTGCACTCAATCATTTAATTCTTCCAAGAGGTGGTTGAGGTAGTTATTGTTTTGAGAAATGGAAAGGTATGGCTATCCAAATTTCATGTATGGGCAAGCCACCAATATTTTGGAAAATCATGTTTCTCTTCTTGGGCAGGAAAACACCCACGAAATTACTTCCCAACCCATTATTCATCCATGTGTTTGGCTCTCTCGTTCAATATGGGCTTGCTGGGCATTTTACCCAATGCTTTTGCTGTGTTTTTCTTCATTTTTCTAGTTGGGAAGGGTGTTTTTGGGTTGTAGAATGGCTGGGAGGAAAGGTAATTCGAACTGGGGTTTCATAGAGGTCGTTTTTAATCATTTGAATGCTCAAATACCCATGGAAAAATCATTTTTCTCCCTGTGGTAATTTTCCCCTCTCAAAATCCATTTTTGATGTGCCACGATTTGGGAAAAACCCATGGAATCTTGTTTTGTGCATCCCATAGTTAAAACGTTTTGCCATGTCGAACATTTGTGCTTGCTTTGTGTATGTGGGGAGATATTGTTGTGTTTTGGGACGTATGTATCCCCTATTTGGATTGAACTTGTGAGTAAGAAACTAGGAGTAGAATAGTATTAGAATTGGCTTGATAAACCTAGTGAAGAGTGTAACCTCACTAAAAGATCAATGGGATTTGGCTACTTTTATATGCACACCTTGAAGAGCACTAGAAGGGAAGGTATGGCCTAAGGGACTGTGTAGCAGTGAAGGGAATACTTCCTTGTGTTGGGTGTGTAAGTATTGTGGGTGCCAAGCTAGCTAGATCTTGTAGATGTACCAATAGCTCTGTGATTGAGCTCACTAGCTTAGCAATTTTTCATTTCTACTGCCTTAGCAACTTGATAAACCCAGTTGTGGGCTGGCTTGGTTGAGATGTTGGGTATGCTTGGCTATGTGTGAGTTTATTTTTCCCTTTTTCCTTGCAGAAACCATGCCCAACTTGGGGGTGGAAACTATGATGAGAGATTGATGAGAATAGTTGGCCTATGGCTAGGTGGAACATTGCAGTTGCATAGCCAGTTTCACGGGGCACTGTATGTTAAATGTGTGTAGAGTTATTTTCATTGTGTTTATTTTGATTATGCATCTGCACATATGTTTTTTTTTACATGAATGTGTTAATGATGAATGGGTCCGAGAAGTAGAAATGGCCCAAATTTTTAGTCATGTTCCCATCCTTGATCCGGATTGAAGGGAGGGGACGTGACAATTGTAAGATCACTTTATGTCTAGCACATAGTTGTGGTCGACAAATTAGATAATTACAATAGTACACTGCAGAAACACACTTTGCCTAAAGACACAATAGACCAAGTCAAACTTAATTAAATCCTAAATGTCTAAATATCATAACAAAATGCACAAAGAACTAATTATAGGATATACATTAATGCTTTGTAGCTAAGTGCTCATAGGTTTTTTTCCTCTTGTATTGACATTTCCTACCACACATTTCATCGCACAAATATTAATTCTAATTCCATTTTTTTTTGTTATAATATACATGCTACCTACTAACAATAATTCTTTGCAATGACTAATGTTAGACACAGATCGATAATCAAAGCTTAGTTGGCTCTCCAAGTTTCCTAGAGAACCACTAAAAATCCATAGACTACGTTTACAGATTTTGCTACCATGATCATTGAAGAGAATATGAGTTCCTAGTGGATTCCCATGATCATGTTGATTTAATATTAGAGGAAACGCATTATAAGTCACCAATTATGAGCGACATTGTGATTAGAGAGATCACAAAACATGGACAAGGTATTCTACAACCAAGGAAGTCATTCCATTGATCTCCAAGATATGCCAATCAATTTTGAGAATAAAATCCTAGTTGCATCTAGTCCATCCAAAGATTTCAAAAAAAGGCCCCTACATGGAGGAGTATAAACATACACCAAGGCATTCAAACATCGAGCCACTTGGCTAGGGAAAACACCTTAATGTTAGACATCACTATAATCTACTTGCATAATTAATTCCATGGCTAATGGAAAGTAACAATTATATATAAACTTACATCATTTATTGGATTCCATATATATTAAGAGCAAGGTCACAATATGACATGAAGAAGGAAAAAAATTACATTTTTTATCTTTTATATTTTGTTAGAATCAGAATCTTTCAAGCAATCTTTGCAAAAATTACAATTTTCTATTGATAAAACTATTATTTTTAATACAACAATTGATATCCTACTTAACACCCATAGACAACCAAATTATGCAATATTAAGAATTGATATTTATTAATCTATGTGATATGCACAACCAAATTATACAATATTAATAATAATTGATATGTACTAGTCTATGTGATATGTGATATGCATGAGCACAGTGTTTTTTGTTGGTTGTGGAACCAGATCTTCCAGTATCATAGATGATATTGTTTTAGTTGTGAACCCCGGAGGACTGTACACCCATTCTGCATTTTTAGGGGTTCGAGGGCAACGCCCCCGAGAAAAATTTTTGGGGCTGTTTTCACCAGCTGTTTTGCGAGCCCATGGTTTTGGGCATCCCGTGGTATTTTTCCCATTGTATTTTCCCTATAAAAGAAAGACATTGTAACACGGCTAAGGTGAAAGTTGTATTAGGTTTTATGCATTGTAAAGATCTCTGAGATCTGAGAAGAGAGACTGTGAGATAGTGAAGAGGAAGTACAGCGGTTGTGCTACAGGCTGTATCCCTTCACTTTGCTGGACGGAATAATAATAAGGACTGGCAACTTCAGTGTGGACGTAGCCCAAGTTGGGGTGAACCATGATATATCTGTGTCTCTCTTGTAATGTGTGTGTGATTATATTTGCATTGCTGTTTATTGTTATTGCTCTGCAATCCTTTTTTTCTAACAATTGGTATCAGAGCCAAAGGTCTATTTGGCAGATAAACCCGCAGGAAGCTAGGGTTTCTGGTTCGAGTGGTAGTAATGGCAGAAGAAGGAAATTTTAAGGTCGAGAAGTTTAACGGCCAAAACTTTCAGTTATAGAAGATGCAAATGGAGGACTATCTGTACCAGAAGGATCTATTCCTACCATTGGGAGGAAGAGAAAAGCAGCCGATGGCTATGAAGGATGGAGAATGGGAGTTTCTTGACAGAAAGGCTCTAGGAACAATACGACTGAGCTTGGCTTCATCGGTGGCTTTCAATATCTCAAAAGAAACGACAATGGACGGTTTGATGAGCGCACTGGGTAAGCTGTATGAAAAACCCTCAGCCTCCAACAAGGTATTTCTAATGAAGCGTTTATTTAATATGAAGATGTCTGAAAGTGGATCTGTTACTGATCATTTAAATGAGTTTAATACGGTTACAAATCAACTAAGTTCTGTAATTGTGAACTTTGATGATGAGGTTAGGGCTCTTCTAATCTTGTGTTCATTTCCAGAAAGTTGGAATAGCTTGGTCATGGGTGTAAGTAACTTTGTCTCTAGTTCAAACACCTTGAAATTTGATGATATTATTGGTATTATTCTTAGCGAGGAAATGCGAAGAAAAAACACAGATGAGACATCAAGTAATGTGTTGACCATGGAGAGCAGAGGAAGACAAAGGAGAGAGGAAAGAGCCAAGGTAATCGTGGCAAATCTAAAACGGGAAGATCCAAGTCCATACTGGGAAAAATAGTGTTGGAACTGTGGAAAGAAATGACATCTGAAGAAAGACTGCAAATCTTTAAAGAAGAAAGGAGATACACAGAAGGAAACTGCCCAGGAAGCAAATGTAGCAGGTGATGTGTTACAAGATGCTTTGATTCTTGCATTAGATAATACTAGTGATTATTGTGTAGTAGATTCAGGGGCTTCATGTCATGCTACACCCCATAGGAAATATCTTCATGATTATGTTCTAGGCGATTTTGGACATGTTTTATTGGGTGATGATGAGCCATGTAAAATTGTTGGAATAGGTAAGGTATGGATAAAAGTTAAGAATGGAACTGATTGGTTGTTGAAAGATGTCAGGCATATTCCTGCTATGAAAAGAAATATGATCTCAACAGGGCAGTTGGGAGACGACGGCTGTCTATCTACATTCGGAGAAAAGTGGTGGAAGATCACTAAAGGATCAATGGTGATAGCAAAAGGAGACAGGATAGGTATGTTGTATTTATGTCCTCATAATACTGACCATTCTATCTCTTTAGCTTCCACAGGAATAGATACAGCATTGTGGCATCATAGGATTGGCCACATGAGTGAGAAGGGGATGCAGATTCTCCACTCAGGGAAGTTGCTACTAGATTTGAAGCAGGTAAGTTTGGAATTCTGTGAAAATTGTGCTTATGGAAAACAGAAGAGAGTCATATTTCTCAGGGTTGGGAAACTGAAGAAGAATGAAAAGTTAGAACTAGTGCATACAGATGTATGGGGATCGGCTCAGGTACAATATCTTGGTGGCTCTTATTATTATATTACATTTATTGATAATGCAACTAGGAAAACTTGGGTTTATTGCATTAGACAGAAATCTGATGTGTTTGCTACTTTTAAGAAGTGGAAAGCTTTGGTTGAGAATGAGACAGGGAAAAAGTTGAAGTGTCTCAGATCTGATAATGGAAGTGAGTACTGCGGCAAGGAGTTTGATAGTTACTGTTCATACCATGGGATTCGTAGAGAGAAGACTGTCCCAGAAACACCACAAGAAAATGGTGTGTCAGAAAGGATGAACAGAACGATCATGGAGCGTGCAAGGTGTATGAGACTGCATGCAAAGTTGCCCTTACAGTTTTGGGCGGATGCTGTAAATACTTTTGTTTATTTAATAAACAGAGGACCTTCAAGTGCTTTGGATGGTGGTATTCCAGAGGAGGCATGGACATATAAAAAGGTAAACTATTCATTTCTGAGAACGTTTGGTTGTGAAGCATTTGTCCATATTGATAAAGAAAATACAATAAAGCTTGAAGCTAAATCCAAGAAATATACCTTTATTGGATATGGGGTTGATGATTTTGGTTATCGTTTATGGGATTATGAAAATCACAAAATCATTAGAAGTAGAGATATCATATTCATTGAAAAGGTCATGTACAAAAATCTGTTGCAGGGAAAGAAACAGGAAAAGGAAAACACAGAGTACACAGTACTTAATGAAATTCAAGAAAATGAAGTTCCAAAGGTGCCAGAAAATCAAGAACAACAACAAGTACCTGAAACTCCTGCAACTGCAAGAAAATCTAACAGGTTAAGTAGACTCCCTGAATGGTACTCTCTTTCAATGTATTATTTGTTGATGACTGATGCTGGTGAAGCAGAATGTTATGAAGAAGCAATGCAGGTGGAAACTAGAAAGAAGTGGGAGCAAGGCATGGATGAGGAGATAGACTCATTTGTAGGAAACCAAACTTGGGATCTGGTTTAGTTGTATGCTGGTAAAAGAGCATTGCAGAACAAATGGATTTATAGGTTGAAGGAAGAAAAAGGAGGCAAGAAGCGGTACAAGGCCAGACTTGTTGTAAAGGGGTTTGCACAGAAGAAAGGTATAGACTTTGATGAAATATTTTCTCCTGTTGTTAAGATGACTTCAATTATGACTATTTTAATTCTAGTGGCGGTAGAAGATTTGCATCTTGAATAGTTAGATGTAAAAACAGTCTTTCTCCATGGGGATTTGGAGGAAGAGATATATATGCAGCAGTCACAAGGGTATGAGATCAAAGGCAAGGAGAACTTGGTGTGCAGGTTGAAAAAGAGTTTGTATGGCTTGAAGCAAGCTTCAAGATAGTGGTATTTAAAATTTGACACGTTTATGACAAAACAAGAATATAGTAGATGTCATTCTGACCACTGTGTTTATTTCAAGAAGCTAAACAATGAAAGATATATTATCTTGTTATTGTATGTGGATGACATGCTTGTTGCAGGGTCTAACATGCAAGATATAAATGTACTCAAAAGGAAGCTAGCTAATTCATTTGGAATGAAGGATTTGGGTGTTGCAAAACAAATCCTTGGTATGAGAATAACCAGAGACAGGAAAAATCGCAAATTGACATTGTCTCAGAATGAGTACATGCAAAAGGTGTTGGAGAGGTTCAGAATGCAGAATGAAAAACCAGTAAGCACACCTTTGGCCAGCCATTTCAGTCTAAGTAAGGAAATGTGTCCCAAGACACAGGAAGAGACATATTAAATGTCCAATATTCCCTATCAATCAGCAGTTGGCAGCTTGATGTATGCCATGGTGTGCACAAGACCAGATATTGCACAAGTTGTGGGAGATGTGAGCAGATTTATGAACAATCCAGGTAAAAAAACATTGGAGAGTAGTACAGTGGATTCTCGGGTATTTGAGAGGTACCACCACTCAGGCATTATGTTTTGGAGGTTCAGACACTGTTCTACAGGGATATGTTGATGCAGATATGGCAATTGATAAGGATAGCAGGAGGAACACCACAGGGTATGTGTTTACTGTAGCTGGAACAGCAGTAAGTTGGATTTCAAGATTGCAGAAGGTTGTTTCACTTTCAACAACAAAAGCAGAGTATGTTGCTGTTACAGAGGCTAGTAAAGAGATGATTTGGTTGCATAGGTTTATGGAGGAAGTGGGTAAGAAGCAGAAGAATGGAAGATTGTATAGTGACAGCCAGAGTGCCATTCATCTTGCAAAGAACTCAGCATTCCATTCCAGAACTAAATATATACAGCTCAAGTACTATTTCATACGCTTTGTTCTAGAAGATGAATTGTTGAAGCTAGAAAAGATACATACTAGCCAGAATCCTGCAGACATGTTCACAAAAGTAGTGACCAGAGAGAAACTGAGTTCTTGCTCGATTTCAGTTGGCCTTCTAGCATGAAGGTGAAGAGGATAAATTTGCCAAGTCCAAGTCCAGCAAGTGTAGCAGTAGTGGAGTTGCTGTGATTAGTCTCCAAGTGGGAGATTGTTGGTTGTGGAGCCAGATCTTCTAGTCTCATAGATGATATTGTCTTAGTCGTGCACCTCGGAGGAATGTACACCCATTCAACATTTTTAGGGGTTTGGGGCGATGTCCCGAAAAAGGGGGTTTGGGGGCGGAGCCCCCGCGAATGGGGGTTCGAGAGCAACGCCCATGAGAAAAAAATTTGGGGCTGTTTTCGCTAGTTGTTTTGTGGGCCCATGGTTTTGGGTATCCCGTGGTATTTTCCCATTGTATTTTCCCTATAAAAGAAAGACATTGTAACACGGCTAGGGTGAAAGATGTATTAGGTTTTATGCATTGTAAAGATCTCTGAGATTTGTGAAAAGAGACTGTGAGACAGTGAAGAGGAAGTGCAGCGATTGTGCTGCAGGTTGTATCCCTTCACTTTGCTGGACGAAATAATAATAAGGACTGGCAACTTCAGTGTGGACGTAGCCCAAGTTGAAGTTAACCACGATATATCTGTCTCTCTTGTAATATGTGTATGATTGTATTTGCATTTTTGTTTATTGTTATTGCTCTACGATCTTGTTTTTCTAACAGTTTCCATTAACATATGTTTTGGGAAATATCAATCAAAACTTAATAATGACATTTTAATAAAAAAACGAAAACAAACAAGAGTGAACATTATTATTATTATTAGTACACTCACACTACTAAAATAAGTAACAATGTAATATAATATTATGAATGTATCTAACCTGCAATGAAAATATTATTTAATTAATATTATTTAATGAGTTGATTTTTGTTTTCAAATCTGATAAGAATTTTACTTAGAATTGGAATTCTAAGTATTCATGATAATTAAATTTTTAAATTTAATTTATTTTAAAACTATTTATACTTTAAAACTATAAAATTAAAAAGGTTTTACATAATTTTAAAAATAAATAATAAATTTTAAAGTTTGTATACTTATGATTTTTTTTACATAACTTTAAAAATAAATAATAAATTTTAAAGTTTGTATACATATGAATTTATTAGCATAGCTATTTAATGTGTTATGAGTGAACATCAGCTACTAATTCTCGCATCACATGTAAATTCATATATATATTATAATTGTTTATTTCAAATTTAAAATCACAACCGTAACTTAAATTTAACAATACACAACTTGTAAGTTGTAAATACAGCTTGTAAATAACAATACACTCGTTAATGTTTATCTGTTACATAATTCTCTTTTTATTGAAAGTTTAGTCAAAAGTGAACAAACAGCAAACAGCATTAAAATTGCAAAAGACAATGACAGAAATTGGACATTCCATTTAATATTGAAAATATTCCATAAATATGCATTTACTCACCGTTACATCATTTCATTTCAGCACAACTGAAATGCTTTTTATATATTAGCAAACATTACGTCTTTTCTGCTGGTGTATTGTAAAGACAATGACAGAAATTGGACATTCCATTTAATGTTGAAAATATTCCATAAATATGCATTTACTCACCGTTACAACATTTCATTTCAGCACAACTGAAATGATTTTTATATATTAGCAAACACTACGTCTTTTCTGCTGGTGTATTGTAGTCCATGAGAAAATACAAATTAAAAAAAATCATATAAAAATATACTACTAGGGAAATTACAGCTTACTGAATTTCATCTACCATACAGGCTTAAATAACTTGTTGCAGAACGAAGAAAATGAACCTCGTCGTGCAAAACATAAATTAACAAATGAATTACACACAGGAGATTTTGATGAGGCTTTTCCCTGCGCCGCCGCGTCCTTTCATGACATGTTGGCGAAGTCCGTGCATATGAATATTTCCAAGGTAATTTTTCCAATCGATCTTCTTAACATCAAATCCGAAATGTTCTTTTTCGTCTTCAGAGAGATCTTGGAACAATTTCTCCAAGTTTGAGATATCAAATCTGGACAAAGCACTCATAAATTAGCAACCAAATTGAGAGGCGAGAATAGATATGCATAATTTGTTTAACAGCGATAACAAATCATATTTTTGACAACTCACCTTCCTTTGTAGAATAAGTATGGCTCGTAGACCCTGGCCATGTATTTCGATTGCTCAAGTGATCTCAGGTAAATGTTTTTCTGCCTTTGGGGTATATTTTCAGCAGCGTCCAAAGCTTGACCACAGAAGTCTTCCATGGTTGGAAAGCAGGTCATTTCCTTCAGCAAGTTTATTGGCTTTCCTTTCTTATCAAAGTATGGATTACATCTGAAATGCTCAAATATTATTTTCATGATGTCTTGAAATCTTATAGGATTTGCAATGGAGGAAGCAGCGTGATAGACTTTCAGGCCAGGTTGTCCAGCATGTTTTGCTATGGCTGCCAAGGTTGCATTTACAACCATGTCTACAGGCACCTGCAATTTCGATGCAAAAATTAAGATATTTAAGAAAAATGAGAATTTAAACTACTATGAAATTAAGGACTCATGAGGAAATATTTTTCCAGTTTGTTCTATAATTACTAACCACATCGAGCAGAGTATCTGGATCCGCCAAGAAGGAAGATAGTTGTCCTTTTCCGAAGTGGGTGAGGATTGGATCAAGCATTCTGCATTTAAAGTTTTTATTTTTAGCTTTTGTTATATAGATAGGTGTTTCTATTTTAGAATTTGATATCTAGTAGCAAGTATGTTTTTTTATAGATTACAAGAGGATGAGATAAGTATACTGTACAGATTGGTGATAACAGATAGCTAGAGGATAAGATAAGTAGACTGTACAGATTGGTGATAATAGATAGCTGACCAAAAACTGGTGATTACAGCTAAGTATGAAAAACAAGTAGCATATAACTTATTCATGGAAATTAACTTGGTGATAATAGATAGCTGACCTACAACTTGTGAGTACAGCTAAGCATGAAAAACAAATAGCATTCAACTTATTCATAAAACTTAACTTGTGACCTATAGATATTCACCAACCATAAGTTATAAAATCCAAAAATGATTTTACTTACCTATGTCCTTCTATCCATCCAGGAAAAGGTTGACTGTATGTGCTTTCAATAACGCTAGGACGAACAATAACTACAGGCAAATCATCCCTGCCATTGGCCATTAGCATCTCAGCCATTGCCTTTGTGAAAACGTAAGTATCCTGCCATCCGTATGCTCTTGCCCTGAACAACTTCATTTTCAAGCACTTTAGATGTTGCAACAAGTCTACAATACCAATATAGTTTAACCTTTACAAAAAATTATTGCAAAGCTGTGTGCCATAAAAAAAATAGAAATGAATCTTAATGGCACCTTTCAATGCCTAAATCTTTCATCCTTTGAACAATTTTCTTTTCAGGATCCAGTCCCTTGTTGGACTTGGAGTTTGGAACATTCGAAAATTCGGTCTCAAAACTTTCGAGAGCTTTGTTTGCTAAATGATATTCAGCTTGGATGTTCAAAGCTGGTGGAGCAGATTCTGCTTTCTCCTTGGCTATACTATACCCCATCTGGAAAGGCTTCTCTAGTGCTCGACCCTGTCTTTGCCCGTTTACATATGCTGAAGTGAAAAAAAAACTATATTCAGTGAATACAAAATAGATCAAACCAAGCATAATCTATTAGCAGAGGAAGTACATGATAATGGTTACCAGTAGACAGGTGTATGAAAAGTTGGATCTTCTTGCAGCATTTACCAAATTCCAAAAGGCGATAAACTCCTTTTGTGTTGGTTTCCAGAGCAACATCATACCTGGAAGATAGGATGATGATTCTCAGTGATATTTGCAACACAATAAGAAACTAAGATCTGGTTTTAATGGACTTTGCTAAACCTTTTTTATTAATTTTCAAATATATTAAATTTTAGATTCTGATTTGTAGTTTAATTTGTGAATAGACAGGCAAGGATAGTAAGGATAATTATTAAATATAGATTTAATCAATATTATAATTATTTAAAAAATATATAAACTAAATCTATATAATAATAAATTTTCTAAATTATTAATAATATAAGTTTTATAATTAACTATAAAAAAAATTAATCAAATAAAAAAATATAAATAGTTATATCTTTGTATACAAAGACTTGATCTTCTTTACAGCTTAGATTATGTGTTGCTTATTTGGATGGCTAAAAATAGCCTGCCACAGAGCAATGATGTTTGAAAGTCAAAGTCAAGCATTGGTCTGTCCCAGACTATTGTTAGCCTATTTGGACTACTGATTCTGAATTGAAACCCAAAGTCAAGCATTGCTCTAAGGCAAGCTGATTATAGCTAGCCTATCTATATTACTGATTCTGAACTAAATTGATGATTTAGCTAATCTATAATTTCCCAAATCCAACCCACATGCATCAAAATCAACAACAGTTAGATGGCCACAAACAAAATCAACAGTTAGATGGACAGTCAACAATATAGATAAGAATGGCCCAGCTTAATGTATACGGTTTCAAACTTTAACATAAATTCTCCAATTGACAAATCAATATCCATTATCAAAGTCTTTGAATATGCCCTGCAAAAACCTTTCATCAAATGTTGTATTGGCTGCTGAACTGGCAATGATGTCTACTTCATTTATGAGCACATTGGCCATTTCCTTTTCTATTCCCAGATTATGTTGCGTCATATCACCAGCTACAGGAACCAGCTTTTTCAACATGAATTTCTCGAATCCATGACCATATCTTTCACGTAAACCTTTGAATAACTCGGCCTCAACAACCTAGGAAACATAATAAATCATTAGAAAGAGATAACGACACCTAATTCTGTGTTGAAAAACGGAAATTCTTGCAAACAAAAGGATCCTGGTTGAAATATTTCTAGAACTCAACAGATCCAAACAAAAAATTACTCCTGAAATTTGGTTCGATTTTATTTCCAGTTTTGATCCCTAATCAAGTTTTCAAATCTACACCTTTAAGATCGCTTTGTCTACATTGTGTGGATCAATCACAGCTCAGATAATAGCTAACAAGAGCAGTTAAGTATCAGATCAGGTTAGTCTCAACTATACTCCACTCCAGCAGACAAGGTCCGGTCCGGATTTATCTTACCTCATTCTTCAATCTTTTTAATGCAGAGGCGGAATCTTCAGCTCTGATTATCAAAAACAACTTTCCAACCTCCGGTTGCATCCTTAATATTTTCTCTATGAGCACTGCAATGTATAAAACACATAAGATATGCCATTATACCATACAACTACTAAGTAAAATAGAAGAAGATCAAATAATAACCTAAGGAAGCTGCCCTTTACCTTTTGCAACAAAACCAGTGGCACCTGTGATGAGAAAGTTCTTATCCTTCAAAAAATCTACAATTCCAAGACCCTTGGTGTAGCAGTCTATAGCTGAGATGTTTGTTGTAGCAGTGCTCTCCATTATTTTCACACTGCTACTTGCTGCCTCCAGTAATCCACTTGATCTTCTCTCAACTGAGAACAAAGTGCCTTCAGAAGTACATGAAATTCTTGATTTCTTACATCCCTGATAGCCTTTCTTGTGGCATCTTAGTACAAATTTGGACAGAGACCAAGAGCTCAGAACAGTCTTCTGAGCCGGGAGCAGCAATTCCGATTTCTTGTCCAAATAATTAGCACCCAGAGGATTCTTTGGATGCAGAACTACTTGTGATGTGGCCATGACAGCGTAATGGCTTCTGCAGAACACTGGAAGATGTTTAGCAAGGGTAGGGTGAGGAATATATATATGCAAGGAACCCGCATTTAAACCCAAACATTAGTTGTTAACATATATTAAATAACTGATCAACCCTTAACCAATTTCCATATCGTCGGCAAGAATTGAATGCTCTACAACTACTAATTACAACTCAGACAACTACCACGAACAGCTCTATTAACAGACACCAGTCAAATTAAATACGATTTCGGTTCATCTTACCGAAGTAATATTATTCTTGACAGAGTTTTCAGCCGTAGCTAATCGAAATTTGGTATAGATCTTCCTAAGAATGTAATAACGCTTCCATTCCAAAAAGTTTATATGTAATAACGCTTCCATTCTAAGGATCAGATCTTCCATTATGGTGTGTTTGGAACCAAATTTTAAAAACCGGCCAAGGTACTATACCAACTTCTTCAGGCTTACTCGCAGAAGTAAATATCCATTAATACTGCTACTGTTTAACGCGTGGACCGGCCATATAAAAGACGCGCCTCAGCATTTTGCCAACTATACAATTCTTGAACTACTTATTCTCCTTCTCAGGCACTGTCACATGCACCGCAAAACATATAAATGATAGCTTTCCCAATAAATTTTCTATAAATCAGGGTCCATCCGTCCCGACTCCGACTATCTACTTTTCATGGCCTCTGACTTTGGTAAAAATTCAATCTGAATGTCGATTAACTTTCCCAATAAATTTTCTATAAATCAGGGTCCATCCGTCCCGACTCCGACTATCTACTTTTCATGGCCTCTGACTTTGGTAAAAATTCAATCTGAATGTTGATTAAGAGTGCAATTCTGTCAAATCTCAAGCGTTGGTTAAATATTCTAGGGTTTTGTTTGTTTTTGTTTGTTACGTAGTCAAGGGTTTTAAACTAGGGAAGGTTTTACTGCTTAAATGCCTCTAAGTCATAGTTTTAATTTGGTTTTGGAGTGGTTTAAAAGTGGGATGACTTTGTTCTTTCTGCCAAAATTTGGTGGAATTTTGGGATATGAAATCTAAAATTTTTAATTTGTGTTGATTAAATCGTTTTTTTGAACATCTTTATGAATTCAGCATCTAGATGAAATCGTAGCAGTTTTAGACAACTCAATTTGGTTTTTGCCATTAAGAACTATAGCTAATCAGATTATAAAAAGATTTTAAAACATGTAATTTGATTATAAAAAGATTAATTTTTATGTTATTTGAGATAGATTTAAAAAAAAATAATAGAAAATTATTTGATAGGTTTGTAATTATAAGTATATTGTTTATTTGATGTAGTTTAGGTGGTTGGGAGAAAATTGTTATTCTTCCATCCCACATTCACTTCTTATAAATGACAAGATGTTTTTGCTAAGTTTTTATAGGGTTTTTGCATTTCAATATATGATATATTATTATTTTAAGATTATGTGTGTCGTGTAAGTCATTAGAGTATGACCCATATTTTATATTTTATGGTTTTGAATAGTTCACTTAATTATAAACAATCTACTTACCCTTTTTACGTAGATGATACCATAGTAGCAAGATCGGATAAGGGAGTAGACATCTTATAAATACAAAAAACATGCAATTTTAATTTTAAAAAAATAAGATTATACATAATCATTCTAAATATTGACATTTCAATTCATTATTCATTGAAAACTTTAAAAATAAAACTTAAAACTACATAAATTTATTTTTATATAAAATGACTTAAAAAAAAAAGAACAAAAACACTACATAAATTTAGTTTTTGATAAATAATAAATACTAAAAAGTAAAATTAAAATAACAATTACATATAAAATAAAACTTAAATAAAAAAACTACATGTAATAGTAAATTATTTATATCGCAATAGTAATATTCAAAACTTCAAAATTCATCAAAATTTAAGTGCGACCATCACTATTGAAACTTTAATGCTTAGCTGAGTTGAGCTGCTAAATAAGTTTGATTTTTTTTTATGCACGATTTTTTTATTCTAGGGTAAATCATTATTTTCTTTGATTCACAATTATTAAATTGGGTAAATAAATTGTTGACTGTACCGAACCTATATCATGTCGAATGTTCGCCATATTTTTAAATTGATTAGTACAGCAACTACCAATACAGCCATATTTTACTACTAAGGATGATATTTGCACAGATATTAAAAAGTAGATTGAAACTAATTCAATGCTTGTAATTTATTTGACTAACCACACTCTGCTATCTGGCTCGCCCTGCTATGGACGTGTACTTTCATTGCAGTACAACTATAACGTGGAGGAAAAGTAAATCTACGGATGTCAGATTCGGACGATGACTTATGCGAAAAGGAAAAGCAGCTTAGGTAATGGTCTAATATAAAGTCCGAGTAACCAATTTGCTCTTATCATCACTTTAATATTTTAAACAAAATTTTCAATGGGACATTTCAATTTAATTTATCAGGCCATTTTGTTTGCCAATAAAGTTTATCTCATTTTGTATTCTGGTTCATGTACGTGCCACGTGGCAATGGGTATTCGCTGACGATTTTCCTATCAATAAATTAGAATGTCATAATTTGCCTTTCTTGCTGATGGTGAGTGAGTCCATCTTAAAGGATAACAAGGACGACAAAAAAAAGTGATAAGGTCAACTTAAAGTAGAGCTTTTTCATGTGGAAAAAAAAAGGATAACAAAGGCTTTTATTTTTTAACTAATATTTTTATAAAAATGTAAGATTGAGCAGTAAATTTTATGTTATTCAACTATATTGAGGTAACTTAATGTGTATGTTTATTAAAATAAGCATTTGCTTTTGGAGGGGGCAAAAGGAATGTTGAAAGCTAAAATTTAATTTTTTAATAGAATTTATGATTTTGTCGGTGACTGTTGTCAAGATTTTATCTTATTTTTGGCAACCAATTTTTTTGTGCCAGCAGTGATCGCATGACTGTTTCGCAGGTGATTGTTTCGGAGATTTTATCGTATTTTCGGTGACCAAGTTTTTTGTGCCGGCAGCGATCGCATTTTATGATATCGCGGACTGTTTCACTTTTCTCCGACCAGCGGGAGCGGGCAAGTTATTTTCGGTCGCTACTTTTTCAACTCGTAGAGTGTTTCGCTTATTTTATGATATTATCTCCGAGCATTTTTGCGAGGCGTTCCTCTGGTCGGGCCTTTTTCAACAGCAACGGTCATGCGTTTGCAAGCTTAGGGTGAAGTCGGCGAAGCTAGCGGGGGGCTTTGTTTTGGGAAGCACGTCTTTTTGCTGGAGATTTTGAAGTTCTATTGTCATTTAAGTCTTTGTGAAGCTTTTAGTTTTTTCCCATAGCCTTAGCAGCATTAGCGAGTGGCGTAACCTTAAACTGTTGAAGGTAATTGAACGGTTTTTCTCGTTGTTAAATGCTCATTCTGTTCATGCCGGTCGCATCTAAAACCGTGCGCTGGAGAAAGCTGGTTGTTTGTTTGTTGGTCAATTTAAATTTTCTTCGAAGAATTGTGGCTTTTTTGCCTCTATTTTGTTTTGGAAAAATTATCTAAATTGATGAATGGATTATTAGTGAGCCAGATAGAGGCATGAAGTTATTGCAATTTCCACTTGTGCCATCATTGTAAGACCCCAACTTGGGTCTCCTTTAACTTTTAATAAAGTCAGAAATTTCACTTCTTGTCAAAATTTCTGTTTCTGTTTCTGTTGTGTTTCTGTTCCTGTTTTTGTTATGTTTCTATTCTCGTTACTAGTTTTGGCTGTAAAAAAGAAATAGTGTTTACATTTACAAAATTGAACAATTATAATTTTGTTTTGTCTACCTCTAACCATTTATTTTTGTGCAGGAGTAGCAGATATAATAACACATCATATAAACTTTTGTAATTAAATTAAAACAGAATTTGCCAAGGTAGAAACGATAAACATACCTGCTGGAAAATACCTGTAGATAGCTAGTAAATCCACCCTTATTGTTGTCCCTGTTTTCTGTTTCTCCTTGCTTTTCTCTGCAACCAAAATCCTTTTTCCCAAACCTTTGAAGCTCAACCGACCAAACAAGTGTTGCCACCCTGCCAACTGGCGAGGTCTCGCCGACCACCCAGCTCCAAACGTACCCCTTTGGACCCCCGAGCCCAAACCGAGTACAAGCCCAAGCTGTTGTATCCCTTCTAGAAAAAAAAACAATCTCCAACAAGAATCCCTCCTTTTGCAGCTTTACTCTCCCAATTTCTGCTCTCCCCAAAACTTCTCCCAAAATCATAAGGTAAAAAGATGATCCCTCTTCTTCCTCCCTTCTCCATCTTATCCCCTTCACTTGCCGACTCTATCCCTCATTACTACCCCTATCCCTAACTTAAATGTTTCCACCCCCTTCCATCTACCATGTAAGTCCTCGAGCCCTCAACTTGGACTTTTATTAATAATTTAAATTAATATTAAAAGGTGTTGGTTGGGGTCACTTCTCAACCGTAATTTCCAATTCAATTAAATTTAATCCTTTTATTTTATATAATAATTGTAAACATTTCCTTACTCATATTTCAATATTTGACCATTTAATTAATAAATAATAAATGTTACATATATATTATATAGTTTAAACTTGCGGTTGGTTCACCCACCAACCGTAAGTGGTTTTACACTTACACGTTTTAACACATTAATTACTAGTCATCCTTTAGTGTTTCATAATTCAATGCTTTATTTATTATTAATTAATTTGTTTATTGATTAACTTAAAATACATTTTTAACACTTTGTTTAATAATGGTGTACGACAACATTTATAGTTTATGCCATGTCCTATATAGCCTTGACACAACCTTTACAATTAAGAAATTTATAATTTCTATCTTATCCTTATAATTTTAACTAATTAATTAACATTGTTTAGGATGCAATTAATATTAAACTATAAGTTATTACTACCTTAATTAACATTACAATCACATTTAATATATTTAACCAAGGTCTTAACTGATCAAGTTCATTAATATTTATTTAAGCATTACTAACCAAATTGCACTATTTACACCTAGTTTTAACCGTAACTCGTTTATTAATTAGTAATAATTAATCATTAGTGCACAATAATTCACATTAATCAACATTAATAACTTAATGGACAGTAATTAACATTAATATACGTTGTTACCATTAATCATCATTATTAACTTTAATCGACATTATTAACATTGATCAACAGTAGTTAATTACTAAACGACAGTAATTAACATTAAGCGACACTAATTAACATCATTACTCAACAATATTTCATGTAATTCATAATATGTAGGCGAGTTATGTAAGCGTAGCTACTACTTACATTCCTCACGTAAGTACACTAAAAGTAATAATTCACATACATCAATCATAATCAAGGAACTTATTATTTACTGACACATGTTTTAACATAGTTTGCAAGGTACAAGCCATTAACTAACTGAAATCCAAGTTACGACAGTTCATACATCACTGAGTTACGACACATACTCAATCAAGAGTTTTACACACATGTAGTTAGATCTTGTTTTCACCCTTACTTCAAGCTACACCTATCTGCCTACATCATCACTAACTTCCACATCCTATCCTGTCCTCTGCTGGACTACCCTGAAATGTCAAGTCATGATCGGTTCCAGCTAGAACCCGTAAGCGGTAGTGTCGACTACCTCGACCAAGCTTCCCCAGCAGGAAACCACCAGTCATCATCACACACCTTGGGGAGCGCGTCGTAGCATATCCCTCCCATGACTCTGGGTTTCGGGGATAAACGGTGGGTAAAGCCTCCACCCCCCTAATGGAACGAGGGACTATGTCTACTCGACATAACAACAGCGTTGCACTTGTACTCGGTCTGTCATTGTATAACCAATCTGGGCAGTTGAGTTTCCTGAAACCCTACCCCACCCATGTCATAACATACATCATAATAAACAGCATAATAACCACACGAAAGTAAATAATGCATCACTCGCATACCATTTTATCTTTCGAAGTCCATGTCCCTGAGGCCCTCCCACCTCGTAGGATCCAGCTATCACTTAATTGTTTCAACATGTAAGTCAGTCCTCGACATACAATATAGAATATCGTGCATAAATCCTCGATATACACACATATATTTCATCATAACATAACAACAATAAACGCATTCATTCACCATGCACCTGCCATAACATTCATTATTTCAACATATAACTGTAACGGTATCCACGTACCCATCATTCAGTAATTTCCATATATTTGACATAATTAACACATGATACATATTTAAACACAACTACTTATCATAATACTATCATCACACACACACACATATATATATATATCGGCAAAATAATAGAACCATATGTCCACAGTGTCGTCAAACCGACGAGGTCTCATAGTCGAGAAAATACAACATATAATAGTAGTTCAAGTAGTAATGTCAAAACAGGGTGTTACATACACCCACCCTTCAGGAAACTTCGTCCCGAAGTTATGATCAAAATAATGTGAGATAATCACGACGCATAGTCTCTGCGTCCTCCCAGGTAGCAGAACCTGGGCTATATCGGTCCCACTGGACCTTAACTTGGTCCACCAAACGGTTCCTCAACTGTTTAACCTTGCAGTCCAATATAAGTAATGGTTCGACCCTGATGGTTCCCTCGTCCGAAACCTGCAGTTCCTTCCAATTTATTTTATGTGACTCATTAGCTACATAATGTCGTAAAACAGATACATGAAAAACATTATGAGTTTTGTGCAAATGGGGTGGCAGCGCAAGACGATATGCGACGGGTCCAACCTTTTCTAAAATTTCAAAGGATCCTATAAATCGTGGCGACAACTTTGTCCCTTTTCCAAACCTGATGGTACTTTTGCTAGGCTTGATGCGGACGAACACTGTATCACCAACCTTATCGCTTCGGTCAACCCTATGCGCATCGGCATAACTCTTCTGTCTATCATGTGCTTCCTTTAACCGTTGTCTAATCTGAACAACTTGCTCTTCCATTTCCTGAATCAACTCAGGTCCTATAATTACTCGATCCTCTAACCTTTCCCAACTCAATGGTGTCCTGCATGGCCTTCCATATAAAGCTTCATATGGAGGCATCCCAATTGAGCTATGGTAACTGTTGTTGAAAGCAAACTCTAACAAAGGTAGGTGTTTTTCCCAATGAGTTTGTTGATCCATGACATACATTCTAAGCATGTCCTCCATCACCTGATTCACTCTTTCTATTTGCCCATCTGTCTCTGGATGGTAAGCAGTGCTTAGGTTCAACTGAGTACCCAACGCTGACTGCAAACATGTCCAAAACCTGGATGTAAACCTGGAATCTCTATCTAATATAATCTTCCTGGGAAACCATGGAGACGAACAACTTCATTTATGAATACACGTGTTACATCCGTGACATCATAGGTCTGCTTAACTGGAATGAAGTGAGCAGTCTTGGTCAGTTTGTTAACGATGACCATAATGGCATCATGCCTATGAGAGGTAAGAGGCAATCCCACCATGAAGTCCATGGAGATAACCTCCCACTTCGACATAGGAATGTCATGCGGCTGTAACAGCCCTGCCGGGTGGTGATGATTAGCTTTTACCTGCTGACACTCAAGGCACCTAGCAAAAAATTTGACCACGTCGCTTTTCATCCCTGCCGAAAAGAAGAGTTGCTTCATGTCTGTATACATCTTCTTTACACCTGGGTGTGCACAATACACTGCTATATGGGCTTCCTTAAGGATAGTCTCTCTAATGTCTCCCTCCTCAGGGATATACATCCTCCCTTGATACCGTAACAAACCATCGGGTTCCAAATCATAGCCTTCAGCTTTGGTCCCACCGGTTTCCCATTCTGGAGTGCCGCTGTGACCTTTAGGTACCAACTATCCCCGAGTAGCTGCCCTAAAATTCTTTCCCTCAAATCCACCTTCAAAGGTATAAGAGAGAAAAGTCTTGGTTTTCTGCTTAAGGCATCCGCTACCACATTCTCCTTCCCCTTGATGTAGGAAATCCCAAAATCATACTCGCTCATGAATTCACTCCATCGTCTTTGCCTAGCGTTTAGGTCTCTCTGAGTGAAGATATACCTTAAGCTTTGGTGATCATACTTGAGCTCAAAGCTTCGTCCAACAAGGTAATGTCTCCAAAGCTTCAAAGCTAACATCACTGCAGCCAACTCTAGGTCATGAGTAGGGTAATTCTCTTCATGTGTTTTTAGCTTTCTCGACACATAAGCTATTACCCCACCTTCCTGCATCAACACTGCACCCAAACCTTGCCTTGAAGCATCAGTGCAAACTGTGAATTCCTTCTCCATATCTGGAACTCGTAGAATTGGTGCACTCGTCAATAGTCTTTTCAGCCCAGCAAATGCAACATCGTATTCATCTGTCCATTCGTACCTAGTGCCCTTACGTTGTAGGGTAGTTATTGGTTTCGCGATTTTTGAGAAACCCTCAACAAACCTTCTATAATATCCGGCTAACCCCATGAAGCTCCTTACTTCATGCGCATTCCTTGGCACAGGCCAATCCATTATGGCCTTCACCTTTTCAGGGTCCACAGAAATTCCCTCACCGAAAATTATATGCCCTAGGTAATGGATCTCCTTCTGATAGAACGAACATTTGGACAACTTACCATACAACTGATGCTCCCTTAAGCATGACAACACTATTCGCAAGTGTTCCTTGTGCTCCTGTTCATTCTTGGAGTAGATGAGGATGTCATCCAAGAAGACTTGCACAAACTAATCTAAGTATTTTCGAAACACGCTATTCATGAGACTCATGAATACGACTGGGGCATTGGTCAAACCGAAGGGTACCACCACAAACTCATAGTGCCCAAACCTTGTTCGAAAAGCAGTCTTAGGTATATCACCTTCCTTAATCCATAGCTGGTGGCAACCTGATCGTAAGTCGATCTTTGAGAAGACTGTCGCCCCCTTCATTTGATCAAAGAGGTCATCAATTCGAGGTATCGGGTACCTATTCTTCACGGTGGCTCTATTCAAATCTCGGTAATCTATGCAAAGACGCAAGGAACCATCCTTCTTCTTCACAAAGATTACTGGCGCACCCCACGGTGAAATACTTGGTCTGATGAACCCTAGATCTAGCAATTCCTTCAATTGCATTTGCAACTCACAAAGTTTTGGGGCCGTCATCCTGTAAGGTGTCTTTGATGTTGGCTCTGAACCGAGTTTTACCTCAATGGTAAATTCAAGTTCCCTCTTAGGAGGTAACCCAAGTAATTCCTTTGTGAATACATCACTGAACTCGGCTAACACTGGATATTCATCAAAGGAGGGTTCCTTCTCACTGTTTACCGCTTCAACAATGTACAACTGGCATCCCTGTCGCATACATCACTTTACGTTCATTGTTGATATGAAATGTAGGGACACCTTCCGTTTGATACCCTGGATCTTGATGGCTTCTCCGTTGTCATTAATGCAAAGAACTTTCTTTCCATAACAGTCCAAGAAAGCTCGATGTTCCTTAAGCCAATTCATACATATGATGATATCATAAGTTCCGAGGGTGGTGACGTACACTTTGACTTGTGTAACACACACCCCGAGATCCACTACACACTTATCGACACTAGGTCCTACTGCTTGCTTTACCCCTGAAGCCATTTCGACTAAGCTGAAATCGTCATGCTCGTAGGCTGCCAACCCACATTTGTCTAATGCATATGGAGAAATGAAACTATCAGTAACACCAGGATCAAACAATATTCTAAGCTTGACATTATTGACCGTACCTGATGATTCCACCACAGTGGATTGGTGCTCAGCCTGATGGTTGTTTACTGCAGTCGAGATATGATGCTTGCTACCCCCACTCCCCATTGGAGCTTTTCATTCTCAATGCATTGTGCCTGTTCATAATTCAGGATAGTCACGCTGGTAATGTGGACCTCCACATCCCCAACAAGCAACCTGTAATGGAGTGGGCGAGATAATCTGTTCAGACCTCTAAGAGGGGTTCCTCCCCCTAGGACCCTTTCCCCTATCGGCTGATCCTCTGAATTCCTCACACCCTGGAGAGTTCCTGTGGCTGACTAGGGCACCGCCCTAGTTGCCACTGATCTGTCTACCGCTGCAACTCTTGGTGTGCTCCTATTCCCGTAGGGAGGTGGCCTCGCATATCCTCCCCGAGGGTAGCTTCAATGGGCCTTCCCCACAAACCCTGACTGTTGAGAGTTGAATGATTTGATGGGATTTGCACCCAACAACTCCTCAGTGTAACGAGCACAATCTACTGCTTCGGCAACCGAAGTTGGTTTCCACATCTGTACCTGAGCCCTGATCTTGGTATTGAGTCCATACACGAAGCGCTCAACCTGGCGTTCGTCGTTGTCCAAGTAAGGGACATACTTCACTAATTCCATGAACCTCTCTTCATACTCCTCCACATATAGATGCCTTTGTACCAAGGCATGAAGAGCCCCTGCTTGTTCTTCCTGGTAGGATGCGGGTAGGTACTTCCCTTTGAATTTTTCTACAAACAGTTCCCATGGAACCGTGTCTAGTGTAAGGTGTAGCTGCCTTTCTTGGTTTCCCCACCATTTCAAAGTGGCCCCCTTTAGTTGAAATATGGCCAGTTTGGACTTGGATGTGGAGGTGTACTCCTGCAAGGTCAAGCACCTGGTCATCTCTTCCAACCACGACTCTGCTCGTATCCCTGATCGACCCCCCAAAAATTATGGAAGCCTTATCTTCTGAAGCTCCCTTTTGATATCCTGATGCGGAGTTCTTGGTACTGTATTCACTTCTACCACAGGAACTTCCTCCCTTAGTGGAGGGGCATCCACTTCTACCTCCGAGGTAACACTTCCTCTCTGTGCTAGTCCCCTGATTGTTTCGTTTATTGCTTCCAACGAGCGCAATATAAGAATGGCTTCTGGCGATGGTGCCGGCACATTCGGCTCAGGTAATGCCGTCGCCTGACCTCGCCCCCGACCTTCTCGCGTTCTTACCATGTTTAACACTGCTACATGGAATAATAGGGTAATTAGCATATGATGACATCATGAATAATTTACCATTAAATTCAACTGTTAATTCAAAAGTGCATCATGACTAATTTACGAGCGTTTTACTCTAAGAGCTATAGTTCAGGACGTTTCGATCAGGCCATCTTGAGGCCACCCGGTACTAAATTTATAGCAGTAGTTCTACGTAGGTTTAGGTATTGGGTTCTACACAATCCTCATTAAGTCGCCATCCACTCTTCAAGATATTCAATTAGGGTTTATTGCCTCCTTCTCGTTAATATTTAATAATTTAATAATAGCATAACCTACGCTTTAAGTCTAGAGTCGTGTTTATCAAACAATCAGGTCATGGGGTAGAAATAGTGTCCTAGCGATCAGCTCGTCATGCTGGTCAACATGGTGTCTTGTTTTCGAGATTCTGGGTCCATCTTGCCCCTTCGGCCTTACGTCGAAGTCTCGGCAAAGAACATCTCAAGAAAAGATAAGGTAATTAGTGTTAATTCCAACTTACCATTTATCTAATGATTATGTATTAAATTAAATTTATTATTAAATATTTATTCCCCATCATCTTTATTTAACATTAAATGTAACATCATATTTAGCATTTAACATTACATCAATTAATTATTTAATTTAATAAATTTAAATTTATAATGATATTGATCATATTTATCTTAACTCACCTTAATGTACATTTTAAATAATTAATATACATTATACTTATTACATTAATAATTAACTTAACTTAATTAATTTAAAATAATCATTAATTAACTAGTAATTGGCATTAATAAATTAATTGACATTACTATATATATATACACATATATTTATTTATTTATTTTATTCCATTTTATTTTGTATTTATTTATAAAACAACTTATAACAAAAGATATAATAAAATACAAAATATTTATTTATATAACAAATAATTCAGCCAAAAAATCCAAGTAAGTAAAAAAAACGCGAACGCTAGGGTTTGCCTGCGACTGGTTGCTGCGAGGGTTTGATCATGTCCCCGTCTGGAGGAGGTCCGCCTCCTCCCCATACTGTTGAGGAAGCAGCCTTTGAGAGGCTTGTTAATATGAGCGGGAAAAATATAGACGCCGCTCCGCCTCCCAAGTTTGTTAAGAAGATGGAATCGATACCTGAAATCGAGTTGCCGTCGGAAAAACCCATTCACCTGGCAGTTTCCCTGGCAGACAGAGCACTTATTGGGCAGTTTACTGGACTGTGGCCATCTCCTCGCTCCACTGAAACCTGGATCCAAAACAACTGGAGGCCCCTGATTTCACAGGGAGTCCAAAGCTACGCAATAGGACGAGGGTACTTTCTTTTCGACTTCGTTTCAAAAGAAGATAGGGACCTGATCTTCAGAAGTGGCCCTTATTTTATGGGCCCTCAGGGTCTATACCTGAACAGATGGACTCCTGATTTTGATCCTGCTCTGGATGTCCCCAAAGCAGTTCCAGTCTGGGTTCGGCTGCCGAATCTCCCAATGCATTGCTGGAGTGAAGAAACCCTAAAGTTTATTGGAAATGTTCTGGGTAAGTATATTGACAAAGCCGACCCAAAGGGTCAATACTCTTTTGCTCGTATCTGTGTGGAAGTAGATCTTGAGGCAGGGCTCCCTGAAGCAGTTAAACTCTCAATCAAAGGATGGAAGCATTTCCAACAACTAGATTATGAACAGCTACCTTTCAAATGCAGGCACTGCCATGAATATGGTCATTTCCAGAGGAACTGCCCAAAAATTCAAAAGTCAGAATCAGAAAAAAATCTGGAAGAAGATTGGCAATAAGCCAAGAGGCATAGAACGAATCCCAGAAGAAAGGGTTCCAAGGGAACCCCTCCGACGGGATCGACGAAGGAACAACATAACAATGTCCAGGAACTAGCAAAAGAAAATGAGAGTAACCCTAAGACTGGAACAGGAAATAGTTTTTCTATTCTGGGAGAACAAGAACCACAAGGAAATCCAAGTGAACAAGGGGGCAAATCTCCAACGACCTCCTCCGTCCAGATCAAAAGAAAGGAGGCAGAAGCAGTCGGAAACATGGAAGAGGAAACAGAAGCAACTCAACAAACAAAGGAAGATCTGCAATTAGAACTAGCAAATGAGGGGGAATCAGAAGAAGAAGAAATGGATGAGGAAGAACCTGACCCAATGAAATCCATCAAAAAGGATCGTAGAGGAAGGAAAACGGATAAGGAAAGAAGGGAAGCAGCCTCATATAGGGATCGACTAGATGGAGTTCAGTCAACCCTGGAAAAGCATATTATCCCTAGAAATACCAGACAACAAGGTACTGCCTCAAAAGGGGCAGTCAACACCAGCAAAGGTAAATAATGCAGATAGTCTCCTGGAACTGCAGGGGGTTAGGAAGCAAATCGAAAATATTGTCAATGAAAGATTTAATCAGAATTTCGAAACCCTCCATCCTCCTAATCCAGGAGACCAAAATGGAAGAGCAGGCCTTTCTGCAGGCTGCCTCTTCTTTCTGGAAACAAGCAGAAAACATAGCGGTTAGCTCAAGAGGAGCATCTGGTGGCATCGCAACGCTCTGGGACCCATCTAAGGTTAGAATGGTAAGTCATGCTAAGTCCTCTCATTGGATTTTCACAGAATTTCTTTTTAAAGAAGATAATCTGTGACTAAGCCTTTTCAACATCTATGCCCCAAATGCTATCACCGAGAAACAATCCTGCTGGGCCAGTGTGAATGAACATATGTTATCTTCTCAATTGGATAACTATGTAATAGCTGGAGATCTAAACCTCACACTCACCTCCGCCGAAAAAAAAGGAGGCAATATTGTAAGGGATCCTGCCAGGGAATGGGTGGAAGACATCATCTCGGACTGGGATATGGAAGACATCAAACCCTCCAAAGGGAAATTTACATGGACTAACAAAAGGACTGGCCCGGGCCATATAGCAGCAAGGCTGGATAGGTTCTTGGTCCAGCAGACTCTTCATGTGCATGGTTTCGACCTCTCCTCAGCCATAATCCCCTTCTGTGCTTCAGACCATAAACCCATATCTCTCTCCTTTCTCAAAGACCAGAATCTGGGACCTATACCCTTCAAACTTAACCCGGCTTGGATTCAAACGGATGGTTTTATGGACTTAGTAGCAGCAGCTTGGAAAACCAATATCAGAGGGTCTCCCTGCTATGTCTGGGAAGCAAAACTAAGGATCGTTAAAAAATCCCTCAAGGATTGGGCAAAGTCAATAAAATCGCCTAAAAAGCAAAGGATGGACGCAGAGAAATCCCTGGAGGACCATATACTTAGCAGTGAAGGGAGCCTCTCTCAAACCTCTCTTGATAGAGAAATCTCTCTGAACAGTAAACTTCATGAAGCCTGCAGGCTTGAGGAAAACTACTGGAAAATAAAATCTAGAAACACCTTGCTTCAGGAAGGGGACCAAAACACTAAGTTCTTTCACAAGCAAGCAGAAATCAGGAAACATTTCAAGGCTGTCAACAAGATTGACCATTTGGGGAAGATGATAACTGAATTCGATGAAATAAAAAAAGCAGCTCATGATCACTTCGAGGAGGTGTACACGGAACCGCTCCCGGGGATGGAGTTCACCCAAACAAAGTCCTTTGATAACATCCCTCTCCTTGTCTCTGACCAGTTAAACCACCAGCTTCTCAAACCTATCTCCCGCGAAGAAGTTAAGTCTGCAGTGGATAGCATGTCCCCTGACAAAGCCCCAGGACCGGATGGATTTACTGCTAGATTTCTCACTTCCTGTTGGCCCATAATCCAATCTGATCTGTTCAGGATGGTCAAGAACTCTCAAACTCGTTCCAAGTTAGGGGGAGGCACAAACTCTTCCTTTCTTTCCCTCATCCCCAAAGAAAAAGGAGCCTCTTCCTACTCTCGTTTTCGCCCCATCTCCCTCTGCAACATCGGGTATAAAGTCATCACCAAAGTTATAGCCAACAGATTGAAAGCGGTCCTTCCCCTCATTATCCCTGAAAATCAAGGAGGATTTATCAAAGGAAGACAAATATCAGACAATATCATACTTTTCCAAGAAGCCATCCACTCAAGTGTGTCAAGAAAAGAAAAGGGAATGGTTATTAAACTAGATCTAACCAACGCCTTTGACAGAGTACGTCATGCCTTTTTGTATCAGGTAATGACCAGATTTGGATTTGCACTAGGCCTAATTTCTTGGGTCAAGGCTTGTATAAGTAACCCCTGGATTGCCCCATTGGTAAATGGGAGAGCTGCTGATTTCTTCCAAGCTTCCAGAGGTCTCCGGCAAGGATACCCTCTCTCCCCACTGCTATATGCCATTCAGGCGGCCTCGCTTAGCTTCTTTTTAGAAAATTACAGAGTCTAGGAAGATCTACTGGGACTTAAGATTGTGAGAGGAATTAAGGAAGTTAACCACACCCAATTTGCTGATGATACTCTCCTCTTAAGTGGAGCTAGTCCAACTAATGCTAGAAAGTTCAAGGAGGCACTGGATATCTACCAAGAGGCTTCTGGAAGCAAAATCAATCATTCTAAGAGTAAAATCTATAGCTGGAATTGCTCACCCCTAGAGCTGAATGCCATATCTCGCATCCTGGAGATAGAAGGAAAGTACCAATGGACGGAATTCAAATATCTTGGAGTTCCAATTTTCAAAGATAAAGCCAAAATCTCCAGCTGGGACCCGCTTATAGAAAAACTAAATTCGAAAATCAAAGCTTGGGGAGCTTCTTGGCTAAACCTTGCAGGTAAATCTGTCCTCATCAAATCGGTTTTGGCAAGCATGCCGATTTTTCAATGCTCTCTCCTCTTGACTCCCATCACTGTACTGAAGAAGATTGAAGCCCTTCTCAGAAGATTCCTGTGGAAAGGAGGGAAGCACAATGAAAACAGGCTCCCCCTTGTCAATTGGGCAAAAGTCACGGCTCCTTATCTAGAAGGAGGATTACACCTGCGTGACCTTAGAGCTCAAAATTTGGCCCTGGGTGCAAATCTGCTTTGGAATATGGTGACTGGGAAAGCCTCTTCGAGCAAACAGGTTCTGTGGAAAAAATACTTCACAGGGACTAGGCTAAGATGCTTGGATCAAGGGCCGAAGGTGGTTAAAGGTTCTCCCCTCTTCTCCCTTTGCTCTAAAGCACATTCCTTCTTTGCTGAAGATCTCACCTGGATCCCAGGAAATGGGAGAAAAATCAGAATTTGGGAAGATTCAATCTCAGGGAACCCCCCTTTGGAAAAAACCGGAGGAATGGAGGGCATACGAAGGCACCTCTCAAACCTTGGGATCACCAAACTACGAGACATCTCAAAATGGCATCTTGAAGAACACCACAGATGGATTGGATGGGACATTCCGGACTGTCCACCTAATCTTGAAGATGAAAAAGCTCTCCTCCTAAGCTGCTTGAATGGGAAAGCTCCGGTGGCTAAGAACTGTAAAGATGCCCGTGGTTGGGGCCCAAAATCTGGTCAATATACCGTTGCTGAAGGATACAGATGCATTAAAGCAACTCCCAATGTCCCCAGAAACCCTGCAATATGGAAGTATATCTGGTCTAACAAATCGCTGCCCAAAATTGAACATTTCACCCGGTTGCTAGCTCATAATAGCATCCTCACTACAGATTCTCTTCGAAGGAAAGGATGGGAAGGCCCATCGCACTGCCCTTTGTGCTCTGAAGAAGAAGAAACATCTCCCCATCTGTTCATCACCTGCCCCTTTGCCGTTGCTGTTTGGAATTTAGTCTCTCTCCCCTGGCATTTCCCCTCACAGCATGAAGATATTCCATCCCTCCTCTGCAGTTGGTCTTTGTCTTCCCCTGTCAAGGCCCATGCCAAAGATCCTCTGGGAATTGCGTGGACGGTTCTCCCGAAATTTGTTTGTTGGAAACTATGGCTCGAAAGAAACAATCGAATCTTCAGTGGAATTCGATCTTCTCCTATCCAAGTGGTAACTAAAACAAAATCCATGTTAGGGGACTTCATCAGATCTAAACCACCTCTAAATCTGTCTTCTCCTCTGTCCAATGATGAAACCATCTGGTTCCACAGCCTGAATCCGAGTCCCTTAGCCAGTCTCTCTGTTTGTTCCCCCCAGCTGCACAACTGGGAGATTAGAATAGAAGGAGCGGAATTTGATCTCTGGTGCCAAAATCTTGGAAAACATAGGCTGCTTTTTGATGGAGCTTCGAAAGGGAATCCAGGGGAGGCAGGAGGGGGAGGGGTGATCTTAAACCCCGTTGGAGAACGAATTATCACATACTCCTGGAACTTAGGAATCGAATCCAACAATGTGGCGGAGGCTCTGGCTTTGTGGCAAGGACTAAATCAAGCTATCAAGCATGGTATTCAGACCCTTTCGGTGGTTGGGGATTCGAGGTTGGTCATTCATAGTTTAAATGCTCTGAATTTGCCCCCCTCCATCCACCTTCGCCAAATTCTCAGAAGAATCTTTCTCCTCATTCCTCTATTTCATGACATCAATTTTTATCATGTCATGCGTAAGAACAACGAACAGGCTGATAAAGCTGCGAACGAAGCAATACTCCTTGGTAAAGGGACTCTTAAAGTCAACAATGATCAATTCTTGGTCTCAATCCCGTAATATTATGGGGTCAGCTAAACGCAGGAAGACACTCACTAGTAGGAACTACAAGACAGGTGGCTTGATCTCCTGCCGACGGATGGGAACCCTCTCTGCATGCGACGTGGATACTCCAAGCATGAAGTCTATTTCATACCGTGTCATTCCTCCTTTCTCGCATCAGAGCGTCCGCTTATCTTTCCTCAGAATGATGTCGCTCTCGTCCTTGCAGATGACGATCGGTACCAACCATAGTACTTTGGCACCGGAGCAATTAAGCAGAAAGATCTCTCATATTAAGGAAATCTCGCATCGTTCTGCCTTCAGGCGTGTGAATTCAATTTCATTCCGGCAAAGCGACTTAAGCTCTTTAATTACCAAAGGCTTCAGGCTCTCAGGGCCTGGGATCTGGGATACGGATAAACAGGGTAATGATTACCATGCGGCTCCCTCTTTCTGCAATAAACGAAGCTATTTATGGAATGGTACGGGAACCGGGAATAAGGGCAATAGCAGGTGGATAAAAGGTTCCCTACCCTGCTTCATCTCGAAGGCATTCAATCTTCATTCAAGCCAAAGAAATGACCCTGGTACTCTTCAAAATTCGATTCATTGCTCACTTTTGAATCCGAAAGGTTATACCACGCTGAAGGTGGTAGACTCTGGACGGCACAGCTACCTGGAGCTCTTCGTTTCCTGCACTCTGTATCCCCAGGGGAGCAATTGGAACGCACTTGACATAATGGCCTTCTCTGGGGACTCGGCTGCGTCCTCCCTAGACCCGCTCCTGGAATTGGAAGCCGACATAAGGATCCTTCGCAGGCGGGTAAGACGACAGGGGGATTTCATGCGACAAATGGATGTGCAGGGAGGGCATCGGCTTGACAGAATGGAAGATGAGATTGGTAGTTCGCGAGCAGAGTTTGCAGCAGCTCTCGAGACGCTGGAGACGAGGGTAGCAGCTGCTATTGAAAGCATGAATACCAGGCTGGACAAGATGGAAGAAGCTTTAGCGAGGCTGGTAATCCAGAAACTGGCAAGAATCAAGCTGAAGGCAACCCCTCCTCAAGGGAAAAACAGCGTCACCATCAGTCTATCTTCTGACTCTTTTACTTTTCAGTATGTTTATTTCCTGAAAGTCCTGTTTTTGTTAATACACAGGCATCTGATTTTCCTGAAAGTCCTGTTTATGTTAATACACAGGCATATGTTTTAAAGACTGAAACTCTGATAGACAGTTTACAGTTTTGGAGTTGTAACCTTGCTGGTGGCTCTGCCACCTTTTTTTAATACAAAAACTAGCCGCTTATGTAAAAAAAAAAACAAATAATTCAAAATATTATAATACAACATATATATATATATATTTAATAAATAACACAAAATATTTTATTTTATATATATATATATATATAAAATATATAATAAAAGAAAATACATCACCGTAACCTAACCCTACAGGCTACACCTTCTAAGACCACGTGGCCTCTCTAGGCTATCTCGGCCATGCATTAAAATAATATTAAACTCCTCTATAAACGACCTCAAACCCTAGATGCCCGTCATTTTCCTCCACCATTTTGAGTGAATTCTGCTCTGCACCTCCCATGGCTCTGTAACTTTGCACTTGGTAGTCTCGACAGTCAAGGGAGGGCGATGGCTCCACGAGTTCTGCTCGACACTCAACGAGGGAGGTATAGCTAATCCCACATTCCTGGTTCTTTCAAGCTTCTTCATAAAATTTTTTGTATTGGTCCTTCACATTTTCCTTTTCATTTTTTTTTTTGCAAATCTGTATATTATTTTTTTTTGCCTCCACGGTTGGTCGCCCAGGACCGCAGCAGCTCCACTACTGGCTGCGCTACCATGGTCGCGCCCCTTCTGGGGTTGCTGGCTCATGGCCATGCCGGTCGGGCTACGCCCAGGCCGCAGGCCCATGGCCGCCGGCCGGGCTGCACCCAGGTCGCAGGCTCACGACCATGCTGGTCGAGGTGTGCCTGCGGGCTGCGCTTGCGGGTGCACTTGCGAGCTGCGCCCTGTGGGTGCGCCTGCGGGCTGCGCCTGCGGGTTGCGCCCTGTGGGTGCACCTGCGGGCTGCGCCCTGTGGGCTGCGCACTGTGGGTGCACCTGCGGGCTGCGCCCAGCAAGCTCCACTAGGTTTTTATTTTATTTTATTTTATTTTTTTCATTATATTTTTTTTTGTTAAATTTAATTTTTGGTTTTTTTTTTTTTTTTTTTAAACTATGCAATAGAATAAAAAGATTTAACAGAGTTTGTAATTTTTTTTTAATCTATAATGAATTTTTTTTTTTAATCGATATAAATTTTTTTAGCATTTTCATAACATATAGTTAAAAATTGAAATGTGATATTTTCATAACATATATATTTTTTTAATACATATAAAAAAATTAGGGATATATATGTGTGTGTGTGTATTTTTTTTTTCCTATTCTATAATAATCCCTTTTTTTGTTTATATGTGTATATATATAATAATAAAAAATAGATATATGCTCCTTCTAATCGTAAAATAAATAAATAAAAATTGACTTAGTAGACTTTTTTTTTTTTTTTTACATATATAAAGAATTTTTTGGCTTAAAATTTTATCGTTATATATATATTTTTATAAATTGTAGCAATAAGATAATATGAGTATTAGTATTCAAATCTTTATGATATTTACCATTATTTTCTAACTCTTTTCCTTTTGTTGTGTAGGTTTAAAGCTTCTGCCACAGTATATAACTATACTTGCAGTAATTTCTTAAGGTTTTCTTTTTTTTCACACTGTTTTGAATTTCTGTTTTTATTTCATGTTTCATGCAGGTCTTAAGCTTCTGCAACAAGCTTTTACATCTTCTGTAATGAGCCCTCTGGTTCCATATTTGGAACCACGGCTCTGATACCATATGTAAGACCCCAACCTGGGTCTCCTTTAACTTTTAATAAAGTCAGAAATTTCACTTCTTGTCAAAATTTCTGTTCTATTTTTGTTGTGTTTCTGTTCCTGTTTTTGTTATGTTTCTATTCTTGTTACTAGTTTTGGCTGTAAAAAAAAAATACAGTGTTTACATTTACAAAATTGAACAATTATAATTCTGTTTTGTCTACCTCTAACCATTTATTTTTGTGCAGGAGTAGCAGATATAATAACACAGCATATAAACTTTTGTAATTAAATTAAAACAGAATTTGCCAAGGTAGAAACGATAAACATACCTGCTGGAAAATACCTATAGATAGCTAGTAAATCCACCCTTGTTGTTGTCCCCATTTGTTGTTTCTCCTTGCTTTTCCCTGCAACCAAAATCCTTTTCCCCAAACCTTTGAAGCTCAACCGACCAAACAAGTGTTGCCACCCTTCCAACTGGCGAGGTCTCACCGACCACCCAGCTCCAAAGGTACCCCTTTGGACCCTCGAGCCCAAACCAAGTACAAGCCCAAGCTGTTGTATCCCTTCCAAAAAAAAACAATCTCCAACAAGAATCCCTCCTTTGCAGCTTTGCTCTCCCAATTTCTACTCTCCCCAAAACTTCTCCCAAAATCATAAGGTAAAAAGATGATCCCTCTCCTTCCTCCCTTCTCCATCTTATCCCCTTCACTTGCCGACTCTATCCCTCATTACTACCCCTATCCCTAACTTAAATGATTCCACCCCCTTCCATCTACCATGTAAGTCCTCGATCCCTCAACTTGGACTTTTATTAATAATTTAAATTAATATTAAAAGATGTTGGTTGGGGTCACTTCTCAACTGTAATTTCCAATTCAATTAAATTTAATCTTTTTATTTTATATAATAATTGTAAACATTTCCTTACTCATATTTCAATATTTGACCATTTAATTAATAAATAATAAATGTTACATATATATTATATAGTTTAAACTTGCGGTTGGTTCACCCACCAACCGTAAGTGGTTTTACACTTACACGTTTTAACACATTAATTACTAGTCATCCCTTAGTGTTTCATAATTCAATGCTTCATTTATTATTAATTAATTTGTTTATTGATTAACTTAAAATACATTTTTAACACTTTGTTTAATAATGGTGTACGACAACATTTATAGTTTATGCCATGTCCTATATAACCTCGACACAACCTTTACAATTAAGAAATTTATAATTTCTATCTTATCCTTATAATTTTAACTAATTAATTAACATTGTTTAGGATGCAATTAATATTAAACTATAAGTTATTACTACCTTAATTAACATTACAATCACATTTAATATATTTAACCAAGGTCTTAACTGATCAAGTTCATTAATATTCATTTAAGCATTACTAACCAAATTGCACTATTTACACCTAGTTTTAACCGTAACTTGTTTATTAATCAGTAATAATTAATCATTAGTGCACAATAATTCACATTAATCAACATTAATAACTTAATGGACAGTAATTAACATCAATCTACATTATTAGCATTAATCATCATTATTAACTTTAATCGACATTATTAACATTGATCAACAGTAGTTAATTACTAAACGACAGTAATTAACATTAAGCGACACTAATTAACATCATTACTCAACAATATTTCATGTAATTCATAATATGTAGGTGAGTTATGTAAGCGTAGCTACTGCTTACATTCCTCACGTAAGTACACTAAAATTAATAATTCACATACATCAATCATAATCAAGGAACTTATTATTTACTGACACATGTTTTAGCATAGTTTGCAAGGTACAAGCCATTAACTAACTGAAATCCAAGTTACGACAGTCATACATCACTGAGTTACGACACATACTCAATCAAGAGTTTTACACACATGTAGTTAGATCTTGTTTTCACCCCTACTTCAAGCTACACCTATCTACCTACATCATCACTAACTTCCACATCCTATCCTGTCCTCTGTTGGACTACCCTGAAATGTCAAGTCATGACCGGTTCCAGCTAGAACCCGTAAGCGGAAGTGTCGACTACCTCGACCAAGCTTCCCCAGCAGGCAACCACCAGTCATCATCACTAACAAATCTAAAACTTAGAATAAATAGACTACTGTTTCTATAAATGAAAAAATTATTAATATAAAAAGAAAACTTAGTTAACCAACCAAATCAAATACTATATGATAGAGCAATTGGAGCATGACTAATGCTAAACAAAACAATACAAAGACAGATGATTAAACATCGAGAGATGAAGACACTATTGGTAAATTAAATAATCAGTTAGTAGGTTGGTCAACCACAATATTAATCTACACAGAGATGATTATTAAACTATCATAGACACAGTAAAGCGAGATAAGTTACGAAGAATTGTTTCTTCCATTTCCAAGTGTTTGGAGTTTGCGTGAACAATGTTGGAAAAACTAGCCAACATGAATATTTTTAAACTTTCATAGATGGGTTCTTCTTGTTATGCAACTTTTATAATATTTTGGATTAATGTTCCCCAAACAATTGCAATTGTATTGAACTGTGTAGAAACCCACTTTAAGATGGATAAACATATTTGAACTGAAAACCTTTTTTTTTAGAGAAAATGACTAGTGATTCACTCTAAATTAATAGATCATTGTTTATAAAGTTACCTATAATTAAAAAAACACTACGCAACTCAAATTTCAGTATTCCACATACTGAAAATCTAAACACTTCTCCTCATTCTTTTGCAAACACACATTCAAACCTCCAATGCTTGGTAGATTTGCAGGAAAATTATTTCACTGCAACCGTTTCACCACATTATTTAATTACATTATGTCGTACTAAACCACATAATAAAAATAACTGCGTAGTAACCACATTATGTTCAATCCGGCATAATAAAAATGGTCAAATGACAAATTGAACCCTTTTGGATTGCTGAAGAGTTGCTCAAATGACGATTTCCGCACTAATTCTGGGTGATTCCCCTCTCCTGTAACTCAAGAGCAAGATGATAGGAAAGGATTGAAATTATTGGATGGAAACCCGGCCTTCGTTTTTCCGGCACAAACCCCCACGTTAGCAATCTCCTCACCAAAACGGGGTTTGAGCTTGAGTTCCTAAATTTGGGTTTTAAAGATCCCACCCACCCACAGGTTCATGTGCGGCTTGGTGGTTAAAGGTTCTAAATGATATGCCCACTTACATTTAATTTAAGATATTAAATATATTTCAAGGAAATGCCAATGTAAGGGTGCTATTTTAGAATGTATTTAAGTTGAGATATGGTCATCACATAGATGTACTTTTACTCCTGCTTTTCTATTAAATATTCTTCAAATATGATACTTCCAAATTTAATTTCTTGTCGACATATTTGTACAACAAGACTATCGATAATCTTTATTTTACCTGCCTACGATGAATAAATAATTTAATCAACCAAGAAAACCCTTTGAACTAATACAACGATATATACCATACTTATTCTACCATTATATCTACCCAAAACAAATATATTAACAAATATCCATGTGTATGCGTCGACTTTCTGAAGTAGTAAATACACATGTGTCTTTCAAGCATTGAAGACTATTAAATAACTAAAAGACATAAGCATCAATATTATGCATGCGCCGAATTTCTAGATTAGTAACTAAACATGTAACCTTTAAACATTGAAAAACTATTAAATAATTTAAAAGACATAGCATCAATTTTTGAAACATAGACTAAACCATTGTATAAACATTGGTACATATTAATTGAAAACCCTTGCTCCAGGAAAGTGCTAATTAATAAGAGTCTGAGTTCATTGCGAGAGGGATTTGATCTTCTGATCACCTAGTTGTCTCCATCCATCTGTCGATATCCCAGTGAAGATAAGTCGACCAACTTAGAACTAATTTTACACAATTAAATTTTTCACCATACGCATCAATTTGGAGATTCAGAAATTTATATAGATTTTAATGGAGATCGGCCGTGACTTTGTTATGCTTTTAAACATAAATTTATATAGATTTTAATGGAGATCTACATGGTCCTGGCTATGGTAGTAATTGGAAACTCTGCTCTGCGTGAACACGGTTTCCACTCCTTCTTTCTGTGTGTCGTCGATCGCCTGGCAAGAGATCATAGCATTGTGGGCGATAAGGGTGTCACCGTCGTCGAGGCCCAGTTGCCGAGTATGAATGTCACCACCGAGTATGTATCCGGGAAGGCTATTCGCTCCATCATCAACCCGGTGCCCACAGATTATCCCATTGCGCCAGCCATGAATGTCACCATTGGAGAGGTACGCCACTTACGGCTAAGTATCTGGTTGGAATTATCTAGAATGCTGAGAATTTACAGAATCACATCAGGGTAATGAAGCATTTTCAAACTATTTGCAGGTAACGTTAGTGCAGGTGGCCGTGGGGGCGAAGCATAACCATCCATGTGGCAAGATTTCATTCACTTCATGAGCGAGGAATCCAGCTGATGTGGAGGTTATGCACCTCCGTGGTGAAACGCGCACGGCGTAAATATAATAAACTAATACTTTAATGTATGCACTTCAAATTAAGACATAGCAAGAGCCATGAGGTGGCAATGTTCTCAACATTGTTATTGTTAGGGCTATTTGTTTGCAGCTAAGAAGAGTTGTATTGCCAAAGTGCAAGGATTAATTGAAAAAATGCAAAAGCATTTAGGCTTATTGAATGATACTCCTATTGTGGAGAAAGCTTCCCTTCACTTTTATTTTGCACCTTTTTCCAATTACAAATATGTTAATATAAAATGGGACAAAATTAAATACCATCTCAAATGTTTGTATAAATTTAAAGATATTCACTAAAACATTAATGGCAATAACATTATTTATAGCATGGTTTGATGAATATCGTTTTTATTATTATTTTGTTTGATGATTAGAGTTTTTTTTTTTATAAGACCAGCATGTTATTAAAAGGGGATCCATCCAATGTTCAAATTTGAACACTTCTTAAAAGTGTAAAGTTAAAATTGCTCTTCAAAAAAAAATTAAAAATTTAATTTTACCCTTCCAAATAAGAAGGACATAATTTATATCAATATTTCAAAAGAAGGGAAACATTTGAAATCACCCATCCATATAAATTTCAATTTCTATGTTGAAATTCCTATGTTATGAAATTCGACTTGTCATTCAAAATATTGGAAATATCATAAATTATAATCACTCACTCACGTCACGCACTCACTGCTCAACTCTGCAAGATGACGAGCGATGACTGATGACTATGAGGCACTGGCCGCCAGGATTTGGCATTGACTCTTGAGTCACTCCGGGATGATATCTAAGGTGTGACAATGTGTCAACAACTATGGCTATCAAAACAGAGAACCACTACTAGTCTACTACTAGGCCCAAAATGAACCCAAAACTTTGTGCCTACTACCTATCTGAAGATGGATACCAATGCCCACTTGTTTTTTGTCAAAATGAAATTCAAATGGTTGGTTTGATGAGTCCTCCTCTACAAGTCTTCATTTCTTGCATGAATGTCATAGACTCATGTCAACTCTAAACAACACTCAATGGCATGCAACTACAAGTAATGGCATGCAACTAGGACCACAAACCCTGTAGAGGTCGATTTATGCAATGATATAGAGAAGTGGCACTAGGCACACGATATGGAGAAACAATGAGTTAGAAAAACATTTGAATCAAAGCACCACAATAGTTATTAATAAATAATAATAAAATTGGCCCAGGAATAGTCTCAATTTGATGGGTGGAATGATCATGATGTAATCTCCCTCCGTCCTTCCAAACATATGTGGTTTCTCACCACATTTTTCTTTGGCTCGCCACTAAAATACGTATAAAAATTACATTTATTTACATCCTCTCCTCTTTAAATCCTCGTCTCATAGTCATAAATAAGGATTATTCTCACCACATTTGTCTTTGGCACTCACCACCAAGATACGTATAAAAATTACATGTATTTACATCCTCTTCTCTTTAAATCCTCATCTCATAGTCATAACTAAGGATTATCATGCATGCACATCCTCACCTTATAATATCAATTGGGTTAAAGCGCAGAGACAACCATAAAATATCAAATGTGTCAAGATGGAAAGAGTAAGAGACAACTATAAGTAAGTCTTATATTAAATTTACCATATAAGTATTTAATTGACACTATCAACTAAGATTTGACAAGTTGGATTGCCGTGCTCTTCTTATCACTCCTTATCAATGTGATTGTAAGGCAACTCTTTGAGGGTGAAGTCCACACTTTTAAGTCTTCTTCCTGATTCTCATGCCTTTTGGTAAGACAATAAGGAGGGTAGTGGCCCACATCAACATTGAAAATGGTTTTGACACAAAGGTAGATACATTAATTCTTTTCATTAAATAACTTAAATTCCATGCCAGTGACTATGAATTCATTGAATCGTGGATTGGTACAAAACACAACAAATTTTAGAGCTTCGAGCTCTTAACTACTCACATATAGAAATTTCTCAAATCCAACCATTAACAAACTTCTTCTGGTGTCCTGGTTCACTTTAAAAGTCAAGTTGTCAAGACTCGAACATGTAGCGAGTTGCAAGGCTCTAGTTGAGTTAGGCTTGATTCCATTTCCCCTCCATCACATACCTGTATGTTGCCATGCCAAGTGTTGAACAACAAAATTTGATGCCCCAACCCTTGTGATGCTAGCGTTGCTAACTTGCTTGGTATGGAGGACTTTTTAATTTTTTATGGGCTATGTATTATTTTTGCTTAGGCGCCTAATGCCCATGATTTTTACATCTCTCGGGCTTCAATGGATACCCTCTCTCTCGTTTGAATTAATTTTTTGGTTGGTTTTATATGTATGTTTTGGTTGTAGATTTATTATAGCCTAGCTTTGCTTAGTGGCTTCCTTTCCATACATAGTTAACAGTAAGTAATTTTATAATGCTACACTATCCATAAGATCATGCAGATGCCCCAATATGGTAATTGCATAGTCTAAGTAGTTTTTATGTATGATGAAATGTGTTCCAACCTCAAAAAATACAACATAATAGTTGTTATTTTAATGAAATGTAAAATTAATGTTACATCTATGACAAATTAATGTGTTCAAATTAGGTTTTATTGAAAATATATAATTTTCATATAAATATTAAGTAGTGCTTATTTGTTCATGATTGTAAAAATTTGGATGGGCAATATTTGTTTTATACATTTTGGGGGGAAGAGTTTAGTTTTAAATTTATACTTGTCAATTGAAGTACAATTATTTATATTGCTCTTCATCTTTGAAGGGCTCCAAGAACAAATGCCCTTCCAATTGAAATTAAAATACACCCTTCAAATTTGATCACTGAATCCATCTCTTACTATTATTCTTCATTATAATTGCAAATTGAGGGAGATCCCAATGTTTCAAAAGAAATCGCAAAGTTTTTTCCTGCTTGAAAAAAACACCATTAATTCTCCATGCAACTGAAATTCTCAATCTGCGGCTACATTGCTACATTTCCAGGGCACCAAATTGTTGGGCTTGATAATTCTTAGAATGGATATCACATCATGAAGAATTCAACAACCAGATCACAGCTTCCAACAACAATTCAACAACATCAAAATGCTTATTTTGTTTAATTATCAGGATTCCTCGTTGTTGGCTTGTTTTAGGATGAAAGCGAATTCAAGTACAAAAAGGGTCCCAATGGGACTGGGCACTGGGGGATCTCAAGGAGGAATGGAAGGCCTGTGGGAAAAAGATGTAGCAATCTCCGATTGATGTGGTGAAGAGACATGCTAGAATCAATTCGGATATGCGTAGGCTCCCCAGAATATATCACCCTACAAATGCAACCCTCATGAACAGGAGCCATGACATCATGGTTAGTAATGGATTTTTTTTTTTAAATATCTTGACATCTATCCACCAGGTTTAACACCTGCAAAAAAACTACCAATATATCTAAATACTGATTTTGAAAGAAATAATTAATTTGGAAATGGCCTCATGATATTAAATCACCTGCTGCTTTAAGCGCCCCAAGAATGTCTATAGTTTGTCTCAAGGAGAGAGCCTTCTCAAAGTATGAATGCTCATAAAGATTCAGAGAAAAATTGCCATGCTTCTCTCATTCTTGTACCCAGAATTTGTGTCCATCACTGCTCAGACAGCTTAACGAGCCCCAATATTTGTTCAGCTCTTCCTTCAAATATGAAATCTTCAAATTCTCTAACGATATACAAAATCTGGCCATGAAAAACTAGGGTAAACGTTATATTTTATCTAACCAGTAGTACATTAAGGGAAAATATATAATTAGTGGCACTTTTGTGCAGTAACTGAAATCTAGGGAGGAACTGCAGAATTGGGGCCATTTTCTTTGAACAATCTTGTTTATGGCTCGCTCTTCGAAATATCTTTTTAATTCTACTTTTAAAGATATTTAACAACCAATATCTAGTTTTTTATATAAAATTATTTCCTTAAACACATAAAATACATTAAACTAAATGATACTTAATTTAATGTTTCTAATTCAATTTATCTTAAAAGGTAATGTATACAACTCAATATCGTTAATTCAACTTAGCATAAAGAACACTATTTAACTTAATATCACTCATTCAACTTATCTTAAAGAATAGGTAGTAAACAACTCTGATATTAATGCCACTTGTTTTATAAAAAATAATATAAAATGACATATAAGTTTGTAATATATATTTGTATATATTATGAGTAACTTCTAAAACTCGATTATAGTTTTTTATAAACAATCAATTGTAAGATGACATATTTGGAATGATAAGTTTTACTATTTTTTATAATTTGTAAAATTCATAACCATTATTTCAATGGTTTGAATTATGTTTTAATGTGATTTGTTGAAATAGATCATCCTAGATCCAAATCCTAGGTTGTATTAAGCGTCGAGAGGGATCAAATATCCCGAGGTGCAAACTTCTCCTCAAAAATCTCCTTGAGTGCAATACTTGAGAAGAGGTTTGCACCTCAAGAGAATTGATCCCTCTCGGCGCTTGATAGAGCCTAGGATTTGGATCTAGGCTGGTTCCAGTCCACGGGGGTTTCACTAAAAGGAAATATAATATCACATTCATTCATATTGCGGTATTACATATTCATGAAAACCTAAAAAATATATTGCTTATATATTAAGAGACAAAGGTTTTTTTTATTTAATGTAACAATGAAAAAATACTTTGGGGTCTTTTTTATATGGGCGAGCTAACAAATATCTTCCAAATGGAGATGGAGGGATCACAACCGGATGAGAAATTGGGTTGAGGCAAGGCTCAAGCTTACCAATACGCAGGGAAATCGCGTCTTGATGCATGCTTGAGGCCAAGGGTTTCGTGGTGAAGTGGGTTTCAGTCGATCATAGTCGAGAGACAATGGTCATTGACGACCAATTGTTACCAATAACACTCAGGCAGTTGTTACCAATAACACTCAGCCCTCGATAGGCCTTGGGGGCTTGAATACCCAACCACTCATGCCTATTACAAGCCTTGGGAGGTTTAGTCAACCTCCTAGAGCTTGTTACAGGCCCTAGGTGCTTGGATACCTATCCCACAATAAACTTAGTCAACGATTGGGGAACTGCAACATGCAATCTAAATGTTGTACTATGTGCATTGGCTCTAGTGACATACAAGAAGTGATCTCCTATCTCTTCATTAGACCATTAGATGTTGCAAATCATAATGATATGTGGTTGAGTAATTGCATTATGGGTGAAGTAATGTGCATCCATAATATACATCGAAAGAAGCAAGGTGCATTGTAGAATGCATGTGGAGTCATAAGAAAAGTATCATATCAATATACTAGGTAGAAATATAAAGGGGTATATAAAATGTTAATGAAAAAATTGATACATACAATATCTAGTGAAAATATGGGTTTTTTTTTAAATTGGAAAGGCATATTTGGAGGGGGTTAAAAAAAATGATTTTGGAAGGTATTTTCCAATATTTAGTGAAATTAGGGGTATTGTTTCATATGCCATGAACGAATGTGCTATGATAGCGGTTTATTGAGTGAAGCCCCCGTGTTCCAGTCGTGGGCGGTGACACAAAACTAGAGTTTGATTAGCATTGTAAGGAACAGGTTAAGTTGAAAACACAGATAGAATTATGAGGATGATCATAATGTAAGTAATAAGTATTAAGGATTGAGTAAATTGTTAAAGCAAATGTTTGCACATTTTTTTAGTGAAGGAAAGCAAAGGTTTGCACCTCAAGGGATTTGATCAAATATATTACAATGTGATCAACTTTGATATTTCTTCTTCCTTTTTTCTTGATTCCACTCCTGCTCCTTTTGGCATCTTCTCGTATTGATCATATGTGAAAGGAGGAAGACCATCCAAACCTTTTACTCATGATATTGTTGTAAATGGGAGTCCCCGTCGTTCTTTGTTTCCAATATTTATAGTTTCCTTCTCCAATTTTAATTGCCATTTTTTTTTTGCACTATTGATGTAGATATATTAAACGTTGCAACATTGGTTGGGGCCAAAAGAAGTAATGGTGACTTATCTGGAAAATAATCAATTTCTAGTGTTTGTCTAATAGCTCCAATCAAGTAATATTTTCTTGTACCTGCAATTCCTTGGATAATCATTCGTAATGGTTCAATGTTTCCACCTCTGTAATGCTCAAGAATAATCTCAAATGATTTTCTTTGCTTCTCCACTAAGACTTCAATTGAATAATTTTGAGTACGATTATTATAAACAATGACATTCAATTGTCGGTTTTCAGATATGAATTGTAGTGCACGATTGGAAGTTTCCATATCAACAAAATTAGAGTTCCAATTTTCTTTGTTATCATTTTCTATGTATCCAAGTATGTCATATTCATTGGTAGTTATATATCGATTACTATATAATCCTGAAATTATCTCTCATTCATGCTTTTGAGAATCCCTTTGCACAAATAACACTTCTTCATGATCTCTTTAGTTCACGGTTGTGTTTTCTAGGTTCTTCTATATGTTAAATTGATTCTTTTTCTCTTTCTCTTCTATGCATTTGTCGTACTTCTCTTTTTTGATCATCAATATCTTCATTATTTTCAATATTATCACGAGGACCCACAATATACCCTAGAAAATAGAGAATAAAAACTATAATATGTTTAAATAATTGCAAATAGTTTTTCTATTAAATAGATAAATTCAATGTATAAATGTAAATAACAAAAAACAATGCATTGTTGAAATCAATGCAAATTTTTTACATTTTATTAAATTGATAAATTGAATACATATATATAAAAAAAAAAAAATGCATTGCTAAAATCAATGCAACAAATCAAATAAATATGCATCTTGTGTTATTTAACAACATTTATGTGTTGTCTATTGGTAAGCAATTAGGTTATTGGGCTTGTGTTAACTTAGAGACCAAGGTTCAAAACAATTTTTATGTCAACTATAATATTTTTATTTTTTTATCTTTTAGACATTGTTGAAATTAATGCAACAATGCTTTAGCACCCTGACTATAACTAGCCGCCTATCTAGATTATTGATTCTGAACTAACAGTTAGCATTAGAGAAATTTTGAGGTCAAAAAAGGGCCTCAAAACAAAGAAAATGTACTATAAAATACAACCAATCACATTCTAGTAGATGACATCATCCCCCTTGGTGAGGTGGCATTGCATGAGTTAAGAATGTTTATTTGTCAAATTTTCTATGGTGGATGAAAACACATAGTTAACCAAGGTAGTGGTGTAAGTACTTTTAAGTCATAAAGTAAAGAACTCATAATGATAGTCTTTTCATAAAATAATATTATTGTCATTTTCAAGTAAAGTACTCATAATGAATGTCTTTTCACACTTTCACATAAAATAATATTATTGTCATTTTCAAGTGAAGTACTCTTAATTCATAAAGAAAGTCCTTTTACATTTTTTTATAAAATAATATATTATCATTTTTATGTTTTTAATTTTAAATTATATATTCACTCCATTCTATTTAATAACATAATGTCAAACTAATAAAGAATAATAATAGATTTAATAAATAATAATAATAATAATAATAATGCAATGTGGATTATAATAATATTATTGACATTTTACATGTAAATAAATTCTCAATTAAATTACATTATTAAATTCATGAGAAAAGTACTAAATATAAAAAGTCAACATAAAATTTTAAAAAAAGCTCTTAAAAATGTTTTTTATTATTTAATTTCATTTGCAAGTTCAAGATAAATAAATGTTAAAGGACAATACATTTTTGGGAATTTACAATGAATCTTAGTCACATCAATGTAGACTTATTTTATTAATTTTATTTCTAGTGAATTTTGAAAAGTAACTCAACCATGGTTATTTATATTGTGCATAGAAAATAGTGTGGGAGGTGACTTGTCATATATACCTACCCCATAAAACCCCCAATTCATAATATTTTAATATATATCATATTTTTGTAGTACATCTCTTAGGAGGCCCTTTTTTGACCTCAAAATGTCTCTAATGATGGACAAAGTCAACAATATAGATAAATGGCCCAGCTTAATGTATACGGTTTAAAACTTTAACATAAATTCTCCAATTGACAAATCAATATCCATTATCAAAGTCTTTGAATGTGCCCTGCCAAAACCTTTCATCAAATGTTGTATTGGCTGCTGAACTGGCAATGATGTCTACTTCATTTATGAGAGCATCGGCCATTTCCTTTTCTATTCCCAGATTATGTTGCGTCATATCACCAGATACAGGAACCAGTTTTTTCAACATGAATTTCTCGAATCCATGACCATATCTTTCACGTAAACCTTTGAATAACTCAGCCTCAACAACCTAGGAAACATAATAACTCATTAGAAAGAGATAACGACACTTAATCCTGTGTTGAAAAATGGAAATTCTTGCAAACAAAAGGATCCTGGTTGAAATATTGCTGAACTCAACAGATCCACACAAAAAATTACTACTGAAATTTGGTTGGATTTTATTTCCAGTTTCGACCCCTAATCAAGTTCTCAAATCTACACTTTTAAGATGGCTTTGTCTACATTTTGTAGATCAATCACAGCTCAGATGATAGCTAACAACAGCAGTAAAGTATCAGATCAGATTAGTCTCAACTATACTCCACTCCAGCAGACAAGGTCCGGTCCGGATTTATCTTACCTCATTCTTTAATCTTTTTAATGCAGAGGCAGAATCTTCAGCTCTGATTATCAAAAACAACTTTCCAACCTCCTGTTGCATGCTTAATATTCTCTCTATGAGCACTGCAATGTATAAAACACATAAGATATACCATTATACTATACAACTACTAAGTAAAATAGAAGAAGATCAAATAATAACCTAAGGAAGCTGCCTTTTACCTTTTGCAACAAAACCAGTGGCACCTGTGATGAGAATGTTCTTATCCTTCAAAAAATCTACAATTCCAAGACCCTTGGTGTAGCAGTCTATATCTGAGATGTTTGTTGTAGCAGTGTTCTCCATTATTTTCACGCTGCTACTTGCTGCCTCAAGTAATCCACTTGATCTTCTCTCAACTGAGAACAAAGTGCCTTCAGAAGTACGTGAAATTCTTGATTTCTTACATCCCTGATAGCCTTTCTTGTGGCATCTTAGTACAAATTTGGACAGAGATCAAGAGAACGGAACAGTCTTCTGAGCCGGGAGCAGCAATTCCGATTTCTTGTCCAAATAATTAGCACCCAGAGGATTCTTTGGATGCAGAACTACTTGTGATGTGGCCATGACAGCGTAAGGGCTTCTGTAGAATACTGGAAGATGTTTAGCAAGGGTGGGGTGAGGAATATGTGCAAGGAAACCGCATTTAAACCCAAACATTAGTTGTTAACATATATTAAAAAACTGATCAACCCGTTACCAGTTTCCACATAGTTGGCAACGTACGAAGCTTTTGTGAGACGCTTTAAGTCGAATTGAATGCTCTACAATTACTAATTACAACTCAGACAACTACCACGAACAGGGCTCTTGACAGATACCAGTCAAATTAAATACGTTTCGGTTCATCTTACCTAAGTTTTATTCTTGACAAAGTTTTCAACTACTAATTACAACTCAGACAACTACCACGAACAGGGCTCTTGACAGATACCAGTCAAATTAAATACGTTTCGGTTCATCTTATCTAAGTTTTATTCTTGACAAAGTTTTCTGCTGGAGCTAAGCTATGCAATGCAACAAGAGTATGGGGCATGATTTTTACAAAAGAATAGGGAGGGAAATATTCAAACCCCTGAGCTCAATAGTGTTAATCCAAGTATCAATGACATCAACTACTCACATTGACTTTTGAACCCAATCATTTAATTCCTCCAAGAGGTGGTTGAGGTAGTTATTGTTTTGGGAAATGGAGAGGTATGGCTATCCAATTTCATGTATGGGCAAGCCACCAATATTTTGGAAAATCATGTTTCTCTTCTTGGGCAAGAAAACACCCACGAAATTACTTCCCAACCCATTCTTCATCCATGTGTTTGGATCTCTCATGCAATATGGGCTTGCCGGGTGTTTTACTCAACGTTTTTGTTGTGTTTTTCTTCATTTTTCTAGTTGGGAAGGGTGTTTTTGGGTTGTAGAACGGCTGGGAGGAAAGGGAATTCGAACAGGGGTTTCATAGAGGTCGTTTTTAATCATTTGAATGCTCAAATACCCGTGGAAAAATCATATTGTTCCCTGTGGTCATTTTCCCCTCTCAAAATCCGTTTTTGATATGCCACGATTTGGGAAAAACCCATGGAATCTTGTTTTTTGCATCCCATCGTTAAAACGTTTTGCCATGTCCAACATTTGTGCTTGCATTGTGTATGTGGGAAGATATTTTTGTGGTTTGGGACATATGAATGTACCCTATTTGGATTGAACTTGTAAGTAAGAAACTAGGAGTAGAAGAGTATTAGAATTGGCTAAATAGAGTGTAACCTCGCTAAAAAAATCAAAGGGATTTGATTACTTTTATATGCACAGCTTGAAGAGCACTAGAAGGTAAGGTATGGCCTGAGGGACTGTGTAGCATTGAAGGAAATACTTCCTTGTGTTGGGTGTGTAAGTATTATGGGTGCCAAGCTAGGTACATCTGTGGTTGAGCTCACTAGCTTTGCAATCCTTCATTTCTACTGCCTTAGCAACCTGATAAACCCAGTTGTGGGCTGGCTTGGTTGAGATGTGGTGTATGCTTGGCTATGTGTGAGTCTATTGTTCCATTTTTCCTTGTAGAAACCATGCCCAACTTGGGGGTGGCAACTATGATGAGAGATTGATGAGAATAGTTGGCCTATGGCTAGGTGGAACGTTGCAGTTGCATAGCTAGTTTCATAGGACAACTTGTTTCAAGATAAGTATTCTCTTGTGCTTAATTTATACATTGTCTTTAATTACTTACTATTATGATTATGTTGATAACTACATGTTAAATTTGTGTAGAGTTATTTTCATTGTGTTTATTTTGATTATGCATCTGCACATATGTTTTTGTTTACATGAATGTGTTAATGATGAATGGGTCTGAGAAGTAGAAATGGCCCAAATGTTTAGTCATGCTCCCTTCCTTGATCAAGATTGAAGAGAGGGGACGTGACAATTGTTAGATCACTTTATGTCTAGCACACAGTTGTGGCCGACAAATTAGATAATTACAATAGTACAGTAAAGAAACACACTTTACCTAAAGACACAATAGACCAAATCAAACTTAATTAAATCCTAAATGTCTAAATATCATAACAACATGCACAAAAACACTAATTAAAGAACTAATTATAGGATATACATTAATGCTTTGTAGCTAAGTGCTCATCGGTTTTTTTTCCTCTTGTATTGACATTTCCTACCACACATTTCATCGTACAAATATTAATTCTAATTCCTTTCTTTTGTTTAATATACATGCCACCTACTAACAATAACAATAATTCTTTGCAATGACTAATGTTAGACACTTATCAATAATCAAGCCTTAGTTGGCTCTCCAAGTTCCTAGAGAACCACTAAAAATCCATAGAGACTACGTTTACAGATTTTGCTACCATGATCATTGAAGAGAATATGAGTTCTTGGTGGATTCCCATGATCATGTTGATTTAATATTAGAGGAAACGTATTATAAGTCACTAATTATGAGCGATAGAGAGATCGCAAAACATGGACAAGGTATTCTACAACGGAGGAAGTCATTCCATTGATCTCCAAGATATGCCAATCAATTTTGAGCATAAAATCCTAGTTGCATCTAGTCCATCCAAAGATTTCAAAAACAGACACCTACGTGGAGGAGTATAAACATACACCAAGGCATTCAAACATCGAGCCACTTGGTTAGGGAAAACACCTTAATGTTAGACATCACTATAATCAACGTGCATAATTAATACCATGGCTAATGGAAAGTAAGAATTATATATAAACTCACATCACTTATGGGATTCCATATTTATTAAGAGCAAGGTCACAATATGACATGAAGAAGGATTAAAAAAAAATTATCTTTTCTATTTTGTTATCATTGGAATCTCTCAAACAATCTTTGCAAAAATTACAATTTTCGAAACTATTATTTTTAATACAACAATTGATATCCTACTTAACACTCATAGTACAACCAAATTATACAACATTAACAATGGATATGCACTGGTCTATGTGATATACACAACCAAATTATATAGTATTAACAATTGATATGTACTAGTCTATGTGATATTAACAATTGATATGTACTAGTCTATGTGATATGCACGAGCATGGTGTTTCCATTAATACATGTTTTGGGAAATATCAATCAGAACTTAATAGTGGCATTTTAATAAATAAGCGAGACACACACAAACAAGAGTGTGTGAACATTATTATTATTACACTCACACTATTAAAATAATTATTTTATTAATAGTTTTGTAATAATGTAATATAATATTATAAATGTATTTAACTTGCAATGAAAATATTATTTAATTAGTTGATTTGTTTTTCAAATCTAATAAGAATTTTACTTATAATTCTAAGTATTCATGGTGATTAAAACATTATTATTATTATTACACTCACACTATTAAAATAATTATTTTACTAATAGTTTTGTAATAATGTAATATAATATTATAAATGTATTTAACTTGCAATGAAAATATTATTTAATTAGTTGATTTGTTTTTTAAATCTAATAAGAATTTTACTTATAATTCCAAGTATTCATGGTAATTAAATTTTTAATCTATTTTAATACTATCCTTAGCGTGGGGATTGGTTCCCTAAAATTAAAGGAGAGTAAAAGGAAATTTAAAAAGGAGGATTAAAGAGGGGAAGGAGATCGTGAGGAGATTCAACAGGGAGCGAATAGGGGAAATTGGGACTCGATTGGTTGACTATGGTCAGTACCCCATGATCTAGGAAGCTCTACCCTCTGTGAGATACATTGCTTGATGAAAATTGTTTCGTAGAATATTAGAGGGACTAATGGTCCTCAAAAAAGAAAAAATCTGAAAAGTAAGATTATGAAGGAAAAACATGTTGTTGTTTTGTTATAAGAAACTAAGTGTTCGAGAGCACAACTGGAACTAAATGTTCGTAGCATATGGAAACAGTGTAAGTGTATGGTATTGGATGTTGTTGGTCATTCTGGAGGAATGGAAATCCTGTGGGACCCTCGCCATGTATCCATCACTGACTTTATCTCTACCAAGTTTAGTCTCTCTGCTGCATTTCATCTTTTAGGCTCTAATGTGTTGGGGATTATTACCAATGTGTATGGGCCGAGTAGTTATCCAGAGAAGCGTAATTTCATTACCAGTTTAACTAAGCTTCGGAGCATGTTTGAAGGGACCCATTGGATTGTAGGAGGAGATTTTAATTTGATCAGGTCACTGTCTGAGAAAAAAGGGGGCAGAAGAATCCTGACTCCTGTAAAATACCCTGTTTGATGAATTCATTGAGGTTAGTAATCTGATTGATGTTGATATGGGGAGCAATGGGTTCACCTGGAAGAACAGAAGATGATGGTTCTTTTTGGTGGCTGTTAGGCTTGATAGGTTCCTCATTTCGGAAAACATTATGCTTTTAGGGGGGACACTGTCATCTCGCCCGATAGCCTCTTCAGGCTCTGACCATTAGCCTGTTTCCCTTATCTGCAGTAATATTGGGATGAGAATGACAAGGCCTTTTAGGTTTGAGAGTTTTTGGTTAACTCATAAAGACTTCCAAATTCGGGTGGAGGAATGGTGGAAGAAGATTATTCCCCCTCATGGCACTAAGATGTATTGTTTTCAACAAAAACTGAAACTGTTGAAACAAAAGATCAAAAGTTGGAATAAAGCTGTCTTCGGGAACATTTTGATTGATAAAGCTAATATTGAAGTTCAGATGGAACATGTCCAGGAAATCATCATGCAGATAGGCTTGACAGCTGAACTGACTATGGAGGAAAAAAACCTCTCTGAACAGTTATATCAGAGACAGACTCAAGAAGAACTTTTATGGAAACAAATATCTAGGAACCAGTGGTTAAAGGATGGGGACAAGAATACGAAGTTCTTCCACAGAGCAACCATCCAACATAGACACAAAAACCAGATATGTAACCTCTGTACCTCGGATGGTGTGATAGTTGATTCTCATGAGGATATAGAGCAGGAACTCATTACTCATTTTAAGGAAGTGATTACGGAACCACCGGCGGACCGTTCTGAGGCTTCTCGGGAGATAAAGAAGGCAATTCCTAGGCTTATTATGGATGAGCAGAATGAGATGCTCATTCGTCCCATTGAATTCCAGCAGGTCGAGATCGCCATTAACCAGATGGAGGACGGTAAATCCCCCACGGGGGCTTCACTCAATAAACCGCTATCATAGCACGTTCGATCGTGGCATATGAAACAATACCCCTAATTTCACTAAATATTGGAAAATACCTTCCAAAATCGCATGTGGAAAGATGTATTTAGAAAAACCCCTATTTTCACTATATATTGTATGTATCAATTTTTTCATTAACATTTTTTTATACCTCTTTATATTTTTACCTAGTATATTGATATGGTACTCCTCTTATGACCCCACAAGCATTCTACAATGCACCTTACTTCTTTCGATGTATATTGTGGATGCACATTACTTCACCCACAATGCAATTACTCAACCACATATCATTATGATTTCCAACATCTAATGGTCTAATGAAGAAATAGGAGATCACTTTTTGTATGCCACTAGAGCCAATGCACATAGTACAACATTTAGATTGCATGTTGTAGTTCCCCATTCGCTGACTAAGCCTATTATGGGATAGGTATCCAAGCCCCTAGGGCCTGTAACAAGCTCTAGGAGGATGACTAAACCTCCCTGTCATGTCCCCATTTTGACCCTTATAATATTTTGGTCTATAATGTAAATACTGTATGCATATTATGTATGATTCCTAGCGTGGAGCTCAAGGCCAAGGCCTCGCTAGTGAATGCTCGACCTTGAAGAGGCAAGTATTTGATATTATGCTACCCGTGTGCTAGTGAGCCATGGGAATTGTAAGTATGCGTTTTAATATCAATGCCCACAATTAGCTATGCAATGCAACAAGAGATGGGGGTATGATGTTTATAAGGAGTTGGGAGGGAAATATTCAAACCCTTGAGCCAAGCAAGTCAAGCCAAGTCTCAATGGGAGAACCCATGAACCCTCAACTACCCATGTTGACTTTTGTGCCCAATCATTCATTTCTCTCGAGAGTTGGTTGAGGTAGTTAATGCTTTGGGGAATGGAGAGGTATGGCTGTCCAAATTCGAGTATGGGAAAGCCACCCTTCCTAGTATTTCGTGTTTGGCTTCTTGAACAAGAAAAGAGCCACGAAATTGCCCCCAAGCCATTATTCACCCATCAGTTTTTCTCTCTCACGAGTTTGGAGCTACCTGGGCGTTTTCCTCCATGAATTTCCTATGTTTTCCTTCATTTTCCTAGCTGGGAATGGCGTTTTTATGTTGTATAACAATGGGGAAGAAGGGGAAACGATTTGGGGTTTTATAGAGGCCGTTTTGGCCCACTGAATGCTCATACATCTGTGGGAGAAATCGATTTTCTTCCCTGGGGTTGATTCCCTCTCCCCACGATCCATGTTGTGTGTGCAACGATTTGGGAAAAACCCATAGACCCTATTCTATAAATCTTATTTCTGAAATGTGTGTCCATGCCCAGTTTTGAGTTGTTGTGTGTGTAAAAGAATGTTGGGATTGAGATGGGTATCCATTGCTTTGGGCTATGCTGAGCTTGAGAGTCCCCCTTTTCCTTATAGATATCATGCCCAGCTCGGGGGTGGTCTTTGAGTGCTGAAAGAATATAGGTTGGGCAGAGACCTATGGTTGGGTGGAATGTTGCAGTGACATAGCTAGTTGCTTGGGACAACATTACAGTGAGATAAGTATATTCTCTTATGTGTATTTACTTCTGGACTACTTTAATTAAAGGATGGTTGCTCTTGATATTGTTGATGCATGTGAAATGTATGTGGATGATGTCTTATTCTGCCGTACATGTTTGCCTGATTTATGTGAAATTATTTATATTTATATGAATCATGGATGTTGAAAAGGGATAAGTTTTATAAAAGCCTAGATTTTGGGTATCATGTTCCATTCCTTGCATTAATAGATGGGGGGGGGATGTCATAGATGGTATCGGAGCATATGGATCAACACTGTGGATGTTGGACCTTCCATAGAGGTGTAAATCATTGTGTGTATATGTATTTAGTATTTGGAATTAAAATGAATTAAAGAAACCTGGAGATCTCATGGCTTCTATTTGATTAGGATGGGAAATCATTCCCATGATTGTTTTGTGGATTATTTCAAAACTGCTTGCATTGATTTCATTCTATAAGAGTGAGGAAGGAGGGAGAAAATCCCTTTTTCAGGTTGAATGCTTGCTTTACATTGTTTCCAATGCAGTAGCATTTTCTTTTGTAATGTCTGCTTGCCTCCATGGAGGAGGGAAAGGAGACGCAACCTCTTGCTATCTTCATATTATTTGCTTTATTTTTGACATGGAAGAGGTGCAATTTCTTGACATACTTTTACTATTTTGTTCTATGCGAGTATGATCTCTAAGTGACTTACTTATGTAAAGAAAAGAAGGAAATATTTCAAAAAAGTTCTAACTGTTTTTGAAAATTTAAAATTTTTCTAAGTGTTTGCTGCTAAGATTGTGTCGGCAAGTTTAGCCCTAATTGTTGCGACTCTGTCGGCGAGTTAAGTTTAATTCCACCGACGCATTTCAGCGAAGTTTTTTGCGATAGGTCAGTGATTTTAGCCATAAAATTTGCGACGTGGATGGCGATTTTAGCCATAAAATCTACGACACGGTCGACGATTTTGGTTTTAACTTCTGTGGTGCGGTCGACGATTTTAGCGTTAACTTCTGCGACGCAGTCGGCGATTTTATCGTTAAATTCTGCGGCACGGTCGTCAATTTTAGCGTTAACTTCTACGACACGGTCAACGATTTTATCCTTAATAGCTGCGACGTGGTCTGCGACTTTAACCTTAATTTTCGTGACATGGTCGGAGGAGAAACTGTTAAGTCCGCCGAAACGGGGAAATTGAGCAATTTTGCAGTGAGATTTTCAGATGTTGGAACAGCGAAAAACGCCATGCAACTTATGCACCAGATTGTGCAAAATCAAAGGATTTACAAAAAAAAAAAAGAACGAGGGCACTGCCCTCGACCCACCCTGCAGTGGCAGAAGCCACTAGGAGATTTGTGGAAGCCATATTAAGAGTAATTGGCTGTAATATGCATTGTGGAAGAGCAATGGGAGCAGTAAGGCAATATTGATAAGAGGGGAATTCCTCACCTTAAACGATTTCCATTTATAGCATAATAATTGCATGTTTGGAAAATATCAAGAATGAACGTTATGAACGCATGTATATATTGAATTGCTAATTCGTGAGAAGATCATAGCTAATGATTGCTTGTGTGCATGGTAGAGAGCCCATGAAATTGGATCAGCTATGATGTGGAAGAGGAAATTCCAAGCTACAATGACGAAATTGAAAAGGGAGAATTCCTCAACTCCTCTCTTGCTATTGTATTTATATTTTATGAGTTTTATATACTCAAAATTATGGCACAGGGTTGTTGGAAATGAAAGAGAGTAGCAGATTAAATATGGATTAGTGTGCATGATTAAAGAGTCATTGCATAGTGCATGTGAATTGCTTATGCATGAGCATGATGTTGCATATGGGTAAAGGTAGTGAAGTTACACATACAATGGCCCATTAATGGTATTGCCTATGGTTGATGACAATTAATGATGTCGATAATGGTTGTATGAATCAAACCATAAAAGCATGGTTGAAAATGCAAGAGATTAGATAGATGATATGAATATGCATTAGATGACATATAAATAAACATTGCACAGTGCATGTGAAAATGTTTGTGCACATATACGATATTTCATATTGGTAAAATAGTGGGGTTTAATACATACAATGAGCCACTTAAGATAATCATTGTGGTTGATAATAATTAATGGAGTCCGCATTGGTTGTAGGACCAAAGATAACCAAAGCATGGCTAAAGAGGTGGATGATGTTGTTTCATATGACCAACAACCTTATGAAGAAAGGTTGGGGCAACAAATCTATGATCATGAGGGTAGAAAAAAGACTGTGAAGCCTTGGTAAGAGGCCAACTGATCAGGTAACATCAAGCGATGTTAATAACAGCCATGCAGGTAAGGGTTAATTGTGCGTAATTGCATGAATGCTGAAAGAGGATTTGATGAGATCCCTTCAACTATGTTTAAACTATGTTGAATTGTTTGCATATGAGACTGAGTGCCTAAATGTGAATATAATCCTACCAATTATGGTCAGGTATGGGTAAGTGAAGGCAAGAAGCCTTACACCCTATAGTTTCTTAGAAACCTCAATGCATTCATATGAAATTATATCATGCCATTTGTGTATGTTGGTTGTGAGTTTAACAACCCAAGCAGGTGATGACTTATGGTCATGTTATAGTGTATGCCGTATGAGATAATCATGGTTAGGCCATAATACGCTGGAATGCATAGTATTCATGGATTAATGCAAGGTTATATTGAGGGATTATGCATTAAGTGAATGCCTATTAAAATATTATGTAAATGTTGTGAATGTGAGATGCATTGTGTGAATGCATGGTTGTGACATATATGTGTCTCAATGCAGTTAGATAGTAGATGAAATGGTGAACTATTGTTAATTCTGAGACCATTTCATGAGATACTGTAAATGCGAGAGAATGATTGCATGAATAAGGTAGTCATGTTGATGGGCTACCAGAGTGCTCTGTGGAAGGGCGGAGTTGCATGAAATGTGAAGTAATGAGTATTTACAGTTTATTTAAATTGCACGGATAATGCACCCATGTATTGCGATTTTATTATGATAATGATGCATATATATATATATATATATATATTGTCAATTTTGGGCTTGCAGATTTCAAATTTGAGAATTTTCTTATAATTGCTAATCACCATTGGCTTGCATAGGACTATGCCAGGAGGACATGTTGCAAGTGGATGTTCATGTTATAGTAGAAAGCGTAAAACCCTAATGGCAAGATGGGTGCCACTTGCAAGGGACAAGTGATATGAGGATAACCTCCTGACTAAGCAAGTCAATTTCTGTAGTAGACAGAATAGCAAATTCATGATTGAATTTAATTATTAATCCCATTGATTGGCAATGAGACAATCAAATTTGAATTTTATTGTTAAATGCTGCTAATTGTTTAGCTATTTGATAAGTGTGCCAGGAAGACACATTGCAGGAAGACCATGTGTGATGGCCTGCAGAAGCCAAAACTTCTTGGGGAGGACCCCATGCTTTGGAAATGGGTTTCGGGTGAAACGCCATTGCATATTTTAAGGATGACATCTCCACTAAACTGCATGTTGGAAAGCCATATGAGTGATATGGTGAAGCTATGCCACGAAGGCATGTGTGGGTTATCGAACGTGAAAAGATTGGGGTGGAAAACCGAAGGATTTTTTACTCAGAGAAGGGAGTCCCCATTCTTCGCAATGAAGAGAGAATACATCTGAAAAAAGGATAAGTATTATGTAACCCTAACTAAGAATATACATATCTCGTTATTAGATTTAATATGCAAAGTATGCTTTATTATTTCGTTATTATTTCAGACTACTTGAGTGTGATTAGGACCTACATGGTTCACATCGGAAAGGGGTGCACACCTTTCGGGTGTTGGGTTATGATAGGGCTTTCAATATTGACTACACCCTGAGGGAATGGACGTATTCTTGGTGTTTCAATACTTGGTAGTGAATGTTATGAATTATGATTCAATTTTAGAGCAGCAATACTGATGAGTTTGTTTATCCACCTTGTGTTGTCAGCTAAAACATATGCAATTCAGTGCTGCACCCAGAAGAAGCATAATGAAAGTTTGTTATGAAGGGTTGTTGCATGCCTAATAAACCCAGTCTATGCACTGGTTTGGCATTATTTACTTGGATGTTGTGGGTGTTGTGAAGGTTGTTATGAAGGGTTGTTGCATGCCTAATAAACCCAGTCAGTGTACTGGATTGGAATTAATTACTTGGTTGTTGTGGAGGAATTAGTGAAAGGTTGTTATATGCCTATGGCTCTGTAGTAGAGCTTTGACCTATAATAGTCGGTGGGGTAGTTTCCTTCCATTGGTCGATGACCCAGACGAATGTGTTGGCTCGACAATGGAAAGGGCCAACCAGGTATGGGACTGGTTGGGCACCACAAATGCTTGGTAAACCCAGTCGACGTGAAGGTGTACTAGTTGGGCATTAAACATCCACTCCACAAGTGATCTAAGGCTGGTAAAGCAGAGAAGGAAACCTGTGGAGTAGCAAGGAACTGCCCAATACAGATAAGTATTTGATTTTCATTCATTTTTGAATAATGAAAATTTCATGAACAAGTCTTATGACAGCCAAGCTGATACACTGTTGTTTCTTTGTTGGAAACTTTGGTCTTTGCAGGAAAGCAAGAAGCCCTGAAAGCATCCTAGGGATGCATTTGGACACGTGGTTGTCCTAGAAAGCTCAGTATGAGCAACAATGATAAGAATGATGCTAGTAGAAATGTGTGGGAGTCCTAGCAGTCAAAGATTCTGTAGAAAAACCATGGGGAGGAGATTCCCTGATGGAAAAAAGCCTTAGACAGACCTTAGACACTAAGTGTCATAGCCAAGAAAGGGAAAGTCAAGCATTCATATTAAGGTGAAAGAGGTTAAGGAGCACAAAACCACATTGATGGAGTGGCTCCAGATTGGAATAAGAATAAGAGGGGGAAACACTTACTCTTCTCTTTCCTTTTTGACTGATGCATCTTAGAAACATAAAATTGTTGAATGCATGTCATGACAGAAGGTCTATTGTGTTTATTTGCTTAAAATAAATTTTGAATGCTAAAAAAGCTAATTCCCTATGAAAGGATGAGCATTAATGAGTTCATATGTATGCTGGACAAGCATGAATAAAGCATGGATGTTCCATGTCAATTGAGAAATTAATTGACTAACTTTAATGTTTATGTTATGCTTGGCCTAACAAAGAATTGCAATAATAAATTTCATAGGTGAGAAAATGAACGCAATTGGTTGCAGCCATTACAAAAACCAACAATGGGTGCTAGCAAGTAAGTGAGGAAAGCTGTGCGCATTGACCATGGCACTAGACCAAGGGATATTGGACTTAGATGAAAGTCTTCTTCAAACAATTGCCAAGATCCAAGAAAATCTTGGAGAGATGCTCAAGCTACAGAAGCAGCAGAATGCAATGAACCACAAGGTTTTGCAGGACTCTATTTGTCTACAGAATGAGGTAAAAAATATTATGGGAGAAATCAGTAAGGAAAAGGAAAGTGGACCAATGATGAAGCATTCGTCCAATCACCCCATTATGAAATGCCCAAGGTTGGAAGAGAGCAAGAATGTCGACAAAGGAAAACAAAGGCAGTTATCTCCAATATAATGTTGGGGATGTGAAGGAAGTCACCTCCTCCGTGAATGTCCAACAAGGAGTAGAAATAAAAGCAATAGCCAGCAGGAGCAATGTGCAGGGGTTAAAGAACCTCACCTTGACATCTCCAATTAATGAAATGCAAGACATACATGCCACATTTTCTAAATTTTCGACATGTATAAAGCGGATAATTATTGCTAAGTAATTAGAACACCGAGGACGGTGTTATTCCAAGGGGAGAGGAATGTCATGTCCCCATTTTGACCCTTATAATATTTTGGTCTATAATGTAAATACTGTATGCATATTATGTATGATTCCTAGCGTGGAGCTCAAGGCCAAGGCCCCGCTAGTGAACGCTCGACCTTGAAGAGGCAAGTATTTGATATTATGCTACCCGTGTGCTAGTGAGCCATGTGAATTGTAAATATGCGTTTTAATATAATTTTCCACAACTAGCTATGCAATGAAACAAGAGATGGGGACATGATGTTTACAAGGAATTCGGAGGGAAATATTCAAACCCTTGAGCCAATCAAGCCAAGCCAAGTGTTGATGAGAGAACCCATGAACCCTCAACTACCCATGCTGACTTTTGTGCCCAATCATTCATTTCACCCAAGAGTTGGTTGAGTTATTTAATGCCTTGGGGAATGAAGAGGTATGGCTTTCCAAATTCGAGTATGGGCAAGCCACTCTTCCTAGAATTTCGTGTTTGGATTCTTGAGCAAGAAAAGAGCCACGAAATTTCCCCCAAGCCATTATTCACCCATCAGTTTTGCTCTTCCACGAGTTTGGATCTACCTGGGCGTTTTCTTCCATGAATTTCCTATGTTTTCCTTCATTTTCCTAGCTGGGAAGGATGTTTTTATGTTGTATAACAGTGGGGAAGAAGGGGAAACAATTTGGGGTTTTATAGAGGCCTTTTTGGCCCACTGAATGCCCATACATCTATGGGAGAAATTGGTTTTCTTCCCTGGGGTTGATTCCCTCTTCCCACAATCCGTGTTGGGTGTGCAACAATTTGGGGAAAACCCATAGATCCTATTCTAGGAATCCTATTGTTGAAATGTGTATCCATGCCCAGTTTTGAGTTGTTGTGTGTGTAAAAGAATGTTGGGATTGAGATGGGTATCCATTGCTTTTGGTTGTGTTGAGCTTGAGAGTCCCCTTTTTCCTTGTAGATATCATGACTAGCTCAGGGGTGGTCTCTGAGTTCTCAAAGAATATAGGCTGGGCAAAGACCTATGGTTGGGTGGAACGTTGGAGCGACATAGCTAGTTGCTTGGGACAACATTATAGTGAGATAAGTATATTCTCTTATGTGTATTTACTTCTGCACTGTTTTAATTAAAGGATGGTTGCTCTTGATATGGTTGATGCATGTGAAATGTATGTGAATGATGTATTATTCCGTTGTACATGTTTGCCTAATTTATGGGCAATTGTTTATATTTATATGAATCATGGATGTTGAAATCGGCTAAGTTTTATGAAAGCTTTGATTTTGGGTATCATGTTTCCTTCCTTGCATTAATAGATGGGGGGGGATGTGACACTCCCAGTGACCTCCCAAGGCCTATAATAGGTACGAGTGTTTGGGTATTTAAGCCCCCAAGGCCTATCGAGGGCCTATAACAGACCCTCGAGGCTTAGAGCCTCCCAAGGCTATTGGTAACAACTGACTGAGTGCTATTGGTAACAATTGGCTGTCAATGATCACTGTCTCTTGACTATGATCGACTGGAAACCCACTTCACCACAAAACCCCTGGCCTCAAGCATGTCTCAAGACGCGATTTCCCTACGTAATGGTAAGCCTGAACCTTGCCTTAACCTGATTTCTCATCCGGCTGTGATCCCTCCATCTCCATTTGGCGAATATTTGTCAGCCCACCCATATAAAAAAGACCCCAAAGTATTTTTGTATTGTTACATTAAATAAAAAAATCCATTTGCCCCTTAATATATAAGCAATATAATTTTTAGGTTTTCATGAATATTTAATACCACAATATGAATGAACGTGATATTATATTTCTTTCTAGTGAAGCCCCCGTGAAATCCCCAGGGCTTGATGGTTTTATGGCTAATTTCTTTCACCACTTCTAGGACTTGATCAAAATTGAAGTTTGGAAGGTGGTGGAATAATCGCGAAGAATAAAGGGGGTTCTTCCTGCTTTAAACTGTACCTTTCTCACCTTGATACCAAAAACTCTGGTGGCTGAGAGGTCTGACTTGTTTAGACCTATCTCTGTGTGTAACATCATCTATAAACTCATCACGAAAGTCCTGGCTAATAGACTTAAACCCCTTCTCCCTTCTTTGATCTCTTTGGAACAAACAAGATTTGTAGAAGGAAGACAAATTCTCGATGGTATTATCCTAGCACAGGAAGTCTTACACTCCCTAAAGAGCATGAAGAAAGCTGGGATGTTACTGAAGTTAGACTTATCTAAAGCTTATGATAAACTAAACTGGACCTACATGAAAGAGATTATGAGCTCCTTTGGTTTCAGTGAGGTCTGGATCAAGTGGATAGCTAATCTTACATCCACTACGTTCTTTTCTATCCTTATCAATGGGCATCCGTCTGTTGTCTTCAAGCCAACTTGGGGTATCCTCTAAGAAGATCCTCTCTCTCCCTTTCTCTTCGTGATCATGATAGAAGGACTTGGAAGGCTCATCTCGCATTTAGTAGAACAGGGGAAAATCAAAGGTCTCAAGTTCCAACCATATGAGAAGGCTATACTGCATTAGCAGATTGTTGATGACACTCTTCTAATGGGACACTCCTCTGTTCAGAAAGCAAGACCAATTAAGAAGGCTTTGAATCTTTTCCTAAAAGATTCGGGGCTTACTATTAATATGGATAAATCCTTGATTTTCTTCTTTAATACTCCTCCTGCTTGTCAAAGGAACATCATAAGGATTTTAGGTTTGAAGAAGAGTTCCCTTCGAACCAAATACTTGGGTGCTTCCCTGTCTGATGTTGTCCTAAATAAGGTTTCTTGGGAAGAACTCTTAAGTAAAATGCGGAAGAAACTCTCTAACTTGATACTCTGAGCTTTGAACTTTCCGGGAATAGTCGTCCTTTTTAAAACTATGCTGTAAGCGATGCCTCTGTATCTTTTCTCAGTGTTATCGGCTCCTGAGTCAGTTCTGAAGGACATCAGAGATATCCAACGTTCCTTTCTGTGGGGCGGCACTACAGAGGATAGAAAATGGCCCCTAGTGGATTGGGAGACTTTGTGTAAATCTAAACCTGAAGGGGGTTTAGGCCTCCGGGATCCTGAAAAGCTTAGTATTGTGTGTGGAGCTAAAATTTGGTGGCGCTGGCTCACTCATACAACTGAGTAATGGGATAGTTTTTTAGGAAAGAAATATGCTCCGGATTTTGAAAAACTGGACTGGGTCAGGGTGGATGGATTGGAGCAAGGTTCGCATATTTGGAATATGGCTAGGAAGGGGTGTGATTTGATCAGGATACACAATTTTTGGGAGGTTTGCCAAGGATCTTCGGCTAATCTGTGGTATGATGCGTGGCAACAAGAACCGACTCTTCTAAATCTGATGAATAATATCCCTCTGGACTCACCTGCTTCAAACCATAATTGGCAGACAGTTGAGCATTATTGGCAGGATGAATCGAACTACAGAGGTTTTCGTGTGTGGAAACCTCTTAACTGGTGGTCGGCTAACTATGGAGACGAGGTAAGCAAGCAAATCCATGAATTATTGCAACATCGACAAGTCAAAATTCAGATGGGAATGGCCCTCTTGTGCTGGGGATATCGACCTAAAGGTATGTTTACTATGAAGGAAGCTTACTACATCCAGGGTGATCAGGATAATTCCATTGTTGAAAGTGAATGGAAGCGCCTCTGGGGAGCTAAATTATGGCCTAAAATGACTCTCTTCCTCTGGTAGATGCTGAAAGGTAGAATTCTGACGTGGGATATTATCACTAAGCGGGGCTTCCGGAGACCTTCTTTCTGCATTCTCTGTGGGACTCATGGGGAAATGATTGCCCACCTTCTGGATGAGTGCAGGTTCTCCTCGGGATCATGGGATAAGGGAGCTATGATATTTCACTTGTCGAATAGAATTAGAACTGACCCTACGGAAACGATCAAATACTGGAGGAAGGATCCCTTCCAGGGGAGAATCCTGAATAGAATTTGGGAGCTTTTCCCAGGATTTCTTGTTTGCGAAGTGTGGAAAGAACGTAATAAAAGAATTTTCACAGGAAAACATCAGACATGCAAAGTTATATGGAGTCAAATTCAGTGTGGCATTATAAAAACTCTGCAATTAACTTCTTGGACGGAGCAAGATATGAACATACCGACGAATGAAGTGAGTATTTTAGATAAGTGGGGCATTCGGGCGTCGCCTAGCCATATCGGGAGCCTTCGCCCGCGTCGAACGTCTTGGGAAAGTCCGATGGTCTGGTCTCCTCCATTACCAGGCTGGATCAAGCTCAATTTCGATGGGGCGTCGAAGGGCAACCCTAGTAAGGCTAGTTATGGTGGTGTCGTACGTGATGAAACTGGGAGTGTTTTGTATGGCTATTATGGCCACCTGGGTAAGGAAACCAATAGCGTGGCATAGTGTGAGGCGATGTTGTAGGGTTTATGCATTGCGGCCCGGCATGGCATCATTTGTCTCCACGTGGAGGGTGACTCAAAACTTATTATCCAGCTAGCCACGAGTTTGAGTAATGGGACCTGTGTGGCCAAGTTGGCCCCTTCATAGAGGCTGGCGTGGCGTATGACCTGTCTGGAAAATATCATAATGACGATGAATTCCATCACCCTCCAACACGTCAGGAGAAGTGTGAATTGCTTGGTAGATGTGCTCGCTAACCAAGGTGCCAGCTATCATGATGTTGGATGGGATGGAGAGGCCCTCAACATGCCGGTGAGCACGTGTCAGTCTAAATGTCTGCAAACTGCTGAAAATGACATATGTGTGATGAATAATGTTGCTGGCCTGCATCCGATGTAAGTGAAGTGATGGTTTATAACTAGTGGTGTACTACTGCTTGTAGAGGTGACGGGAGGGATTATGGTAATTATCTGAAAAAGTTAACTGCTCGTCCTTCACTCATTTCCTCATCACCTATGTCAATTATGCTCAGAGATATGAAGCATGGGATGGAAACTGGTAATCGACTTACCACGTTTAGAATGAAGTTTGCTGATCAGGGTTCTAATTTCATGACGATTGCTAAGGACGCGGGGAATTACTACAGAGCTCGAATCATTATGGTGGAATTAATGGTTACGAGTGGTGTCTTGCCTTTATATTCTTTCACCAGGGTTGGCTTTCGCCATCTGTGTAGTCATTATGAGAAGTTCTGTGCATTGTTAAGTTTTATTGTGTGTTCGTGTTGGTTGGATTGTGGTAATATTGCTATTGTGAGTATGCCTCCGAGAGGTCGGCTTGCTCGTCGGGGTTGCCATGGTCAGGGTGAACCGAGTAATCTGAACAGGGGCATTGAGGCCCAGGATGGGCCTAACAGGAAGCAGTGGAGAGCTGCTTCGACTGCGGTTCTCTTTCGTCGCCTTTTTCCTCAGACTTTACAGAGTGAGTTAGAAGAGATGGAAGCAAATTTGTGGAGAATGGTGGGGGAACAAGAGCTACCGTCAGAAGTGGTGGCTATAGCCGATTGGATTCATGACCCTGGTAACACCCGGGGTCGGATGGCTTTATACAACAGAGTGGTGGTCATGTTTTGGGTCACTAAAAAACTCATTGCCCAGATTCTAGAGGCCAGGGTGGATATTTTGGAGGATTCTCAACATCTGAAAATGTTGGTGGACAGTTGCAAGGAACATGCAGAGGAAAGCAGTTGGATCCATATGAAACTTGACGCCATTGCGGCGGAATTGGGCATTTCATTCCTGACTCGTCCCAAGAAGGTGGATAACTCGAAAGTTATTGATCTTCGTGGCAAGGCTGCGGGGACGGAAGCCTCTCTGGTGGTGAACATTGATGATGAGGCGGGGCCGACGGGATGATTCTCTGTGCTTGCCGTCGAGCTGGTTCAGCTTGCTACTGTTTCGTGGCTATGGGATTTTTTTCCGGTTGGTGCCTTATGTGGCGTTTTTTATGTAATAGGATGCAGAATTTTTGTTTGTGTGGGAATTGTGGGCAACACTGTTAGTTTTTGTTTCTTTACCGAGTATGGAAAGGGCTGTACGTACTACTCATAGATGTTTGTTTTGGAACTCTGTTTTATTTCTTTAATGAGTATGGATATGTCTGTATGCACGACTCAGAGATGTTTCTTGGAACTCTGGCGCCACTTCTTGGGAGGGTTATGCGATGGGTAGTTTTGGGTTTTGGGATCTCAGGGGTTGTTGTTTAAGCGCTTTGTGCATTGTTAATTCTGTGACTGTAATATTGACTTGGATCGAATAGAATGAAGTCTTCTTTTGCTTACAAAAAAAAACTTTAAAAATAAATAATAAATTTTAAACTTTGTACACTTATGAATTTATTAGCATAGCTATTTAATGTGTCATAAGTGAACATTATCCCTACTTGAGCTACTAGTTATCACATCACATGTAAAGTGACATATATATATTATAATTGTTTATTTCAAATTTAAAATAACATCCATAAAATTAAATTTGGGCACAATTCCATGGCTTACTTCCACAGTAAATGGGGTAGAACAAAGATTCCGCTTGTTTTTATAAACGGATCTAGGGAACAAATTGCTGAAAAGCCAAGCTATTTGAGTGCTAGTTATCCTACGCCAAACAGCACTAGTCTTAGCATTAAAATTGCAAAGACAATGACAGAAATTGGGCAATCCATTTAATAATATTGAAATGAAAATATTCCATAAATATGCATTTACTCACCGTTACATCATTTCATTTCAGTACAGCTGAAAAGCTTTTTATATATTAGCAATACAAAGATACTATTAGGGAAATTACAGCTTATTGAATTTCATCTACCAGGCTTAAATTACTTGGTGCAGAACGAAGAAAATGAACCTCGTCGTGCAAAACATAACTTAACAAATGAATTACACACAGGAGATTTTGATGAGGCTCTTTCCTGCACCGCGTCCTTTCATGACATGTTGGCGAACTCCGTGCATATGAATATTTCCAAGGTAATTTTTCCAGTCGATCTTCTTAACATCAAATCCGAAATGTTCTTTTTCATCTTCAGAGAGATCTTGGAACAAATTCTCCAAGTTTGAGATATCAAATCTGGACAAAGCACTCATTAATTACCAGTCAAATTGAGAGGCGAGAATAGACATGCATAATTTGATTAACAGCGATAACAAATCATATTTTTGACTACTCACCTTCCTCTGTAGAACAGGTATGGCTCGTAGACCCTGGCCAAGTGTTTCGACTGCTGAAGTGATCTCAGGTAAATATTTTTCTGCCTTTGGGGCATATTTTCAGCAGCGTCCAAAGCTTGACCACAGAAGTCTTCCATGGTTGGAAAGCAGGTCATTTCCTTCAGCAAGTTTATTGGCTTTCCTTTCTTATCAAAGTATGGATTACATCTGAAATGCTCAAATATTATTTTCAGGACGTCTTTAAATGTTATAGGATTTGCAATGGAGGAAGCAACGTGATAGACTTTCAGGCCAGGTTGTCCAGCATGTTTTGCTATGGCTGCCAAAGTTGCATTTACAACCATGTCTACCGGCACCTGCAATTTCGATGCAAAAATTATGATATTTAAGAAAAATGAGAATTTAAATTACTATGAAAGGACTCATGAGGAAATATTTTTCCAGTTTGTTCTATAATTACTAACCACATCGAGCACAGTATCTGGATCCGCCAAGAAGGAAGATAGTTGTCCTTTTCCGAAATGGGTGAAGATTGGATCGAGCATTCTGCAATTAAAGTTTTAAAGTTATATAGATACGTGTTTATATTTTAGAATTTGGGACTTAGTATCAAGTATGTTTTTTATAGATTATAAGAGGATGAGATAAGTATACTGTACAGATTGGGCATGGGATAACTGGCATTTAAATAGCCTATTTGTTCCCTAGATTGGGTTATAAAAACCTGGAGAATCGTAGTTCTACCCCATTTACTGTGGAACTATGTCATGGAACTGTGCTCCTAAGGGTTTTGGCCAATTTTAAGTCGACCTGTAGAAATTCCAAAAAAATAACCAGAAGGGGTGGAATTGTGCCTTGCGGGAAAAATTTCCATCGATTTGAGTGCCAGTTACCACACGCCTACAGATTGGTGATAACAGATAGCTGACACTTACAACTGATGATTAACTAAGCATGAAAAACAAGTAGCATAGAATTTATTCGTAACTTGTGATCTATAAATCTTCACCAACCACAAGTTATGAAATCCAAAAATGATTCTACTTACCTATTACCTTCTATCCATCCAGAAAAAGGTTGACTGTATGTGCTTTCAATAATGCTAGGACGAACAACAACTACAGGCAAATCATCCCTGCCATTGGCCATTAGCATCTCAGCCATTGCCTTTGTGAAACCGTAAGTATCCTGCCATCCGTATGCTCTTGCCCTGAACAACTTCATTTTCAAGCACTTTAGATGTTGCAACAAGTCTACAATACCAATATAGTTTAACCTTACAAGAAATTATTGCAAAGCTGTGTGCCATAAAAAAAATAGAAATGAATCCTAATGGCACCTTTCAATGCCCAAATCTTTCATCCTTTGAACAATTTTATTTTCAGGATCCAGTCCCTTGTTCAACTTGAAGTTTAGAACATTCGAAAATTCGGTCTCAAAACTTTCGAGAGCTTTGTTTGCTAAATGAAATTCAGCTTCGATGTTCAAAGGTGGTGGAGCAGATTCTGCTTTCTCGTTGGCTATACTGTACCCCATCTGGAAAGGCTTCTCTAAAGCTCGACCCTGTCTTTGCCCGTTTACATATGCTGAAGTGAAAAAAAAAACTATATTCAGTGAATACAAAATAGATCAAACCAAGCATAATCTATTAGCAGAGGAAGTACATGATAATGGTTACCAGTAGACAGGTGTATGAAAAGTTGGATCTTCTTGCAGCATTTACCAAATTCCAAAAGGCGATGAACTCCTTTTGTGTTGGTTTCCAGAGCGACATCATACCTGGAACATAGGATGATGATTCTCAGTGATATTTGGAACACAATAAGAAACTAAGATCTGGTTTTAATGGACGTTGCTAAACCCTTTTTTATTAATTTTCAAATATATTAAATTTTAGATTCTGATTTGTAGTTTACTTTGTGAATAGACAGGCAAGGATAGTAAGGATAATTATTAAATATAGATTTAATCAATATTATAATTATTTAAAAAAATATATAAACTGAATCTATACAATAATAAATTTTCTAAATTATTAATAATTATAATTTTAAATTATTAATAATATAAGTTTTATAATTAATTATAAAAAAACTATTGAAATAAAAAATATATATAAATAGTTATATCTTTGTATGTAAAAAGTTGATCTTCTTTACAGGTTAGATTACGTGTTGAGCTTATTTGGATGATTAAAAATATTTAGCCTGCCAGAGAGCAATGATGTTTGAAACCCAAAGTCAATCATTGGTCTGTCCCAGGCTGACTATTGCTAGACTTCTGATTCTGAATTGAAACCCAAAGTCAAGCAATGCAGAGGCACTAACAATCATTGCTTTACCGCAAGCTGACTATAACTAGTCTAACAAGCATTGCTTTAGGGCAAGCTGACTATAACTAGCCTGTCTAGATTACTGATTCTGAACTAAATTGATGATTTAGCTTATCTATAACTTCCCAAATCCAACAGTTAGATGGCCACAAACAAAATCAACAGGTAGATTTCCCAAATCCATCAGACATGCAGCAATATCAACAGTTAGATGGCCACAAACAAAATCAACAGTTAGATTTCCCAAATCCAACAGACATGCAGCAAAATCAACAGTTAGATGGCCACAAACAAAATCAACAGTTGGATTTCCCAAATCCAACAGACATGCAGCAAAATCAACAGTTAGATGGCCACAAACAAAATCAAGAGTTGGATTTCCCAAATCCAACAGACATGCAGCAAAATCAACAGTTAGATGGCCACAAACAAAATCAACAGTTAGATTTCCCAAGTCCAACAGACATGCAGCAAAATCAACAGTTAGATGGCCACAAACAAAATCAACAGTTAGATTTCCCAAATCCAACAGACATGCAGCAAAATTAACAGTTAGATGGCCACAAACAAAATCATCAGTTAGATGGACAGAGTCAACAATATAGATAAGAATGGCCCAGATTAATGTATACGGTTTAAAACTTTGACATAAATTCTCCAATTGACAAATCAATATCGATTAAAGTCTTTGAAAGAGAGCCCTGCAAAAACCTTTCATCAAATGTTGTATTGGCTGCTGAACTGGCAATGATGTCTACTTCATTTATGAGCACATCGGCCATTTCCTTTTCTATTCCCAGATTATGTTGCGTCAAATCACCAGCTACAGGAACCAGTTTTTTCAACATGAATTTCTCGAATCCATGACCATATCTTTCACGTAAACCTTTGAATAACTCGGCCTCAACAACCTAGGAAACATAATAAATCATTAGAACGAGATAACGACACTTAATTCTGTGTTGAAAAATGGAAATTCTTGAAAACAAAAGGATCCTGGATGAATTATTTCTAGAACTCGACAGATCCACTCAAAAAAATACTACTGAAATTTAGTTGGATTTTATTTCCAGTTTCGACCCCTAATCAAGTTCTCAAATCTACACTGTTAAGATCGCTTTGTCTACATTGTGTGGATCAATCACAGCTCAGATAACAGCTAACAAGAGCAATAAAGTATCAGATCAGATTAGTCTCAACTATACTCCACTCCAGCAGACAAGGCCCGGTCCGGATTTATCTTACCTCATTCTTCAATCTTTTTAATGCAGAGACAGAGTCTTCAGCTCTGATTACCAAAAACAACTTTCCAACCTCCGGTTGCATCCTTAATATTTTCTCTATGAGCACTGCAATGTATAAAACACATAAGATCTACCATAGCATACAAATACTAAGTAAAATAGAAGAAGATCAAATAATAGCATAAGGAAGCTGCCCTTTACCTTTTGCAACAAAACCAGTGGCACCTGTGATGAGAAAGTTCTTATCCTTCAAAAAATCTACAATTCCAAGACCCTTGGTGTAGCAGTCTATATCTGAGATGTTTGTTGTAGCAGTGCTCTCCATTATTTTCACACTGCTACTTGCTGCCTCCAGTAATCCACTTGATCTTCTCTCAACTGAGAACAAAGTGCCTTCAGAAGTACATGAAATTCTTGATTTCTTACATCCCTGATAGCCTTTCTTGTGGCATCTTAGTACAAATTTGGACAGAGACCAAGAGAACGGAACAGTCTTCTGAGCCGGGAGCAGCAATTCCGATTTCTTGTCCAAATAATTAGCACCCAGAGGATTCTTTGGATGCAGAACTACTTGTGATGTGGCCATGACAGCGTAAGGGCTTCTGCAGAATACTGGAAGATGTTTAGCAAGGGTGGGGTGAGGAATATATGCAAGGAACCGGCATTTAAACCCAAACATTGGTTGTTAACATATATTAAACAACTGATCAAATGGTTACCAATTTCCACGTAGTTGGCAAAGTACGAAGCTTTTGTGAGACGCTTAAGTCGAATTGAATGCTCTACAACCACTAATTACAACTCAGACAACTACCACGAACAGCTCTCTTGACAGGTACCAGTCAAATTAAATACGATTTCGGTTCATCTTACCGATGTTTTATTCTTCACAGAATTTTCAGCCGTTAGCTGATCGAAATTTGGTATGAAAGTTTATATGTAATGTCGCTTCCACTCCAAGGATCAGATCTTCCATTATGGTGTGTTTGGAACAAAATTTTAATTAAAACCCAAGCTACTATATCAACTTCTTCAGGCTTACTCGCAGAAGTAAATATCCATTAATACAGCTACTGTTTAACGCGTGGCCCGGCCATATAAAATACGCGCCTCAGCGTTTTGGCAATTAATACAATTCTTGAACTACGTATTCTCCTTTTCAGGCACTATCACATGCACCGCAAAACATATAAATGCCAGCTTTCCCAATAAATTTTCTGTAAATCAGGGTCCATCCGTCCCGACTCCGACTATCTAGTACTTTTCATGGCCTCTGACTTTGGTAAAAATTCAATCTTAATGTTGATTAAGAGTGCAATTCTGTGAAATCTCAAGCGTTGGTTGATATTCTAGGTCAAATCTCAAGCGTTGGTTGATATTCTAGGGTTTTGCTTGTTAGGTAGTCAAAGGTTTTAAACTAGGGATGGTTTGACTGCTTAAATGTCTCTAAGTCCTAGTTTTAATTTGGTTTTTGTCATTGAGAACTAGTGCTAATCAGCATCAAAACATTCATTAAGCTGCTTGAACTTAACAAGTTCAAAATGTTCATCTTAACCTACAGTTTTTATATTCAGTAACATGAAATTTGCCGTGAGAATTTTGCACTTCAAAATGTTTATGATCGAGAACTTAATTAAATTTTAAATTTTAAATTGTAATTTTAAAAAATATTCATTACTTTGTAAGTTTGTAATATGTATTTTTAAATGTTATGTATGTAATTTTTATAAGCTTAAACATATTAGATTTTAAAACATGTAATTTGATTATAAAAGGTTTAAATGTTATTTAAGATAGATTTTAAAAAATAAATAAAGGTATAAAATTATTTAATATGTTTGTAATTATAAGTATATTGTTTATTGGATGTAGTTTAGGTGGTTGGAAGAATATTGTTATTCTTTCTCTACATGTAATTCTTATAAGTGACATGATGTTTTTGTTGAGTTCTTATAGAGTTTTTGCATTTCAATATATGATATATTATTATTTTCAGATTACCTGTGTAGTGTAAGTCATTAACTCTTCTAACTAAGTTTTTTTGACATTTTCAACTTTTATTAAAAAAAAACCCTTCAACAATAAAGTTTTATTAAAAAAATACCCTTTAATAATAATGTTTTTATTAAAGAATTTAATTTCCAAATAAAAGATAACAATAAACTCATTTACCCATGTTTTTGTTGATCATGTGCTTTGAAAATCAAGGGTGGAAATAAACAACATATTAAGAGTGACATAGACAACTCAAAAGTAACATGTGAGCATTATGCATAAGTGACATAGACAACTCAAAAGTAACATGTGTGAGCATTATGCATCTCAAGTACATTAAGTGATAAATTTAAGAAACAAACAAAGTGTGGAACCTAGAATCCTTTCCGGAGGTTAATGGCATGCCACATGTAATGCAACATATAAATTTTGCAAGGTTAACATGTTGCATCAATGGTGTAATTAAAATTGTGAAATTTTAATTTTCAATTAAAAGATATGTTTTTAATAAGGACTTTAATTTCCAATTAAAAGATAACAATAAACCCATTTACCCATGTATTTTTATGATCATGTACTCTGAAAATCAAGGGTGGAAGAGTGGAACAAAAAAAACTACTAACTCTGACACAGACAACTCAAAAGTAACATGTGGAACTTAGAATCCTTTATAGAGGTTAATGTTAGGCCACATGTAATGCAACATACCAAGATTTTCAAGGTTAACATGTTGCATCAATGGTGTAATTGAAATTGTGACATTTTATTCCAAAGGACTTGAATTAAAAGTCATATAATATGCCCTTTTTACAGGCAATTCATTAAAAAACACATCGAAATTGAGATTGTACTATGATGTTCTCCCCTTCCTTTGTCAAAAATAAGTTTAATAAGGTTGTTTTTCCAAGGTATGGGTTATTTTGGATTCCTCAACTATTATTGCACGTGAACTTGTACATATCAAGCTACATCAAATATTTCACAGAATCAGAGTTGTCTATGTATTATCCATGATACAAATCTTATGGTTAAAACTATTTTTTGGCCACAAGTTTTGCTAATATAGAGCCAGTGATGTGATACATTTTTTCCATTCAAATTGACAACCATGAGATTCAATTTAATTCTCAATGTGTTTTTGTGGGGGAGGGTCAAAATTTGTACCAACCATTTCATGGTTCTGCTTTCTTCTTTGGGCCATTCACTTTCCCTTGGCTATAAATGGATAAGAAGAAACCAATTTCAACTTCAAACTTGTTTAGAAACTTTTTTACCCATGAGTAAAATTAATTGTTTTAACAATTACTAAGACTAAGACTGGAAGAATAATAAAATGTTATTAAGTTTTAACATATATCAAATAAATCATTTAAAAAAAATGTGAATAGATAAGTGAAAAGCTTTTAGCAACAAGACCTATAAATTGTAACTTGGAAGTATTGGAAGTGTACAAAGTGGGATTGGGAGCCCCCCACAACAAAACCATGTTTCCATGCATTTGTCTAGTCACAAGTGTTAACCCGGATCAATATCAAAATAACAAAAAGAATTTCCTGTTTAAGAAAAAACACAGAATAGTTTCATTAATTTTTTTTTCAAATTATTATCAAATTTAAAAAAAATGAAAATAACATACCAAAATTAGTAGCTCGAAGTTCGTGGTAGTAAGAGGAGAGCACTTTCAAACTGTCTAGAGAAATGGGTATCTAAATTCAGCAAGTGCTTCTAACTTCTGAGGCCCATAACAAAAAAGCAAGCGTGTCTGAAATTCCATAGGTGATGCTTGGTAGAATCGGTACTACGATAAATTGATGATGCTTGGTAAATTTGGTAGCTAATAAATGGTTGATGATTGGTGGGTGGATGGGTTAATTCTTCATTAACATAGTTTAAAACCGACTTATTCTTCTAAAATGGTACTCGCCTCTCTCTTGGAGTTGCACTTTCGAATTTGAAAACCGACTTATCTTCTGAAGGAAGGGCACAAAGGCTAGGGAGAGGAACTAAAAGGAAGTCCATGAACTCATATTGGGACAATGCTAGGACAATATAAGAAAAAAAAGAACAAATAGAATGAAAGAAAATACATCTCCATTGAAGGTAAACTCACTCATCCACTCTTCAATCAAATGGGAAAGTTTCAATCTCCATTATCACATATATAATAGCATGCCACCTAATACAAAGCAACTTATATAGTCATACACATATCTTAACAAGCTTATTAATAAAAATTAATAACAGTTTGAAAAAATAATAACCAAATTACTTCATAATGGGCATTAGATTGACCCATATTTTATATTTTATGGTTTTAAATAATTCGCTTAACATTCATTACATTGAATATTAGATAATTGAAACAAATTAAACTATAATCCATATCCCATAGTTATAAATAGTCCACTCACCACTCTTTACATAAATGATACTAGCATATCTAAAAGAAAAGCAGATTGATACTAATTCAATGCTTGTAATTTATTTGGCTCATCCCACTCTGCTATCTGGCTCGTCCTGCTACGGACGTGGACTTTTATTACAGTACAACTATAAGGTGGATGTCAGATTCGGACTTTTATCTCCTTGTGTATTTTGGCTCATGTAAGTGCCACGTGACGATGGATATTCGCTGACGATTTTTCTATCAATAAATTAGAATGTCAATATTTGCCTTTGTCGTTGCTCATGGTGGTGAGGCCTCTTAAAGGATAACAAGGACCTTTATTTTTTAACTAATATATGCTATATAATATTTTTATAAAAATGTAAGATTGAGCAGTAAATTGTACGCTGTTCAACTATAGTGGGTAATTTAATGTGTAAATTTATTAAAAATATAATAAACTAATATTTTAATTTATGGGTTTTAAACTAATATATAATAAGGGTTATGAGGTGGTAATGTTCTTAACATTGTTATTGTTGGAGTTACTTGTTTGTAGCTAAGAGTTGTATTGCCAAAGAATAAGGATTACATTGAAATAATGCAAAAGCATTTAGGCTTGTTGAATGATCTCCTCTTGTGAAGGAAGCTTCCCTTCACTTTTATTTAGCATTATTTATAGCCTCGTTTGATGAATATCTTTTTTATTATAATTTGTTTGATAATGTCACGTCTCTATTACGCGATTTTTTGTTTGTTTGTTTGAAAAAAATACTAGCCAATCAAACAAATGTTGAAATACACATACTAGCTGTCGTCACGGCCTACTTAGTAATTTTCTGAATGTATGTGCATTAAACATCATTATTTTTTTGTCGCTTTTTAAACAAGTGCCAACCATGACAACGTGCTTATACGTCACTGCGTTAGTCACCAATTCAAGTATCTACCGAAAGTATAATGACTACGTTATGCACACTTGCGACATTATGAAAATTACATAAGTAGCATCAATACTTCAATTAATAACTATATTAATGTCATTAACATGTTATTAATGATTAACTGCAACTCATTAAAGTATTAAGGTGAATACAATTAAGGTCTACACGGTTAAATGCTATGCCAAGGTACTAACCTACAACCTAAGCATTAATATTATACTAATCCCTAATGCTAAATTAGTAAAGGCTAGGCCTTAGCATAATATGCCATAGTCCCTTATATTATAACCATGCAGATAAAACATAATGGATAATATTAAAACAATTGTGATATGATATAACTTAATGTAATATAGACTATATATATTACCACTTAATATATATATATATATATATATATATGAATTGGAGGTGATGTAACTATATACAAATGTTACAACTTAACACAATATATCAATATATATATATATATATATATATATATATATATATATATATATTAATTATAACCTAATATACATATATATTTATAACTTGGTGTATTTAAACTATATACATATATTAAACCTAATATATATATATATATATATATATATATATATATATGTATGTATGTAAATACAGCCTAAGCTTGTTCAAATGCACTAAGCACTCAAACCAACACTTAAATCTAGGAGGTAACTCCAAAATCTCCTCGGGAAACACATCCTCAAATTTAGCCAAAATGGGATGTTTTGTGAAATCTGAAATTTCACTTTTCTGATTTTCTGTCATGTGGACAACATAAAGTTTACACCCTTTCCATGCATTTGTTTTCAATTGAAGAGTATAAATCTCTCTTAATTTCACTGCTCTTACTATCCCTTGAATATTTTCAAGATATCCCACCTCATTAGTGAATGTAACATATTTTTGATAGCAGTCTATGATAGTCCTATGCGTTTCCAGCCAATCCATACCGATAAGCAAATCGTACGATCCTAAAAAAAAACATTTAAATCTGCACTAGTGTAAGATTTATTCAACTTCAAAGGACACTGATTCACTACTTTAGCAATTTTCCTTTTTGTCCCCATGGCCATTTGAACCATCCAAGGCTGCATGTATTTGTCTTTACTAAGTTTGCATGACTCACACAGTTTTGGGTCTACGTAACTTTTACATGCGCCAGAATAAATCAAGATAGACACAGGTGTCCCTGAAATCATACCTTCAACCTCAATTATAGAGGCTTGGTGTTCTGCTTGACGTTGTTCAATGCAACATAGATTTTCGGGCTCCTTGCTATGTCTTGAACCATAGAAGCCTCTTGTAGACTATGCAATGGTTTGATTATATCCTTCTTATGAGGACAATCGTACCATCTATGGCTTCCTCCACAACCCCAACATTTGAGTGGTGGCTTACATGGTGTATGTTCCGGTTTTCTGGTGCCTTTAGTGTTCATCTCCTTGTTTGGTGGAAAAGTTTTAAAGCGTGTCTTGTTGCCTTCAAATCTGTTGCTGAAAGGTGCCCGCATAACTTGATTTATGAATTGGTTGGGCTTGTGTCCTTTTTTCCTACTATCAAATTTGGTTTTATTCTTTTCGTTCCACCTTTTTGACACTTCAGCTTTATTCTATCCCTATTCATAGCACAGTCTAGCTTTTCTGAAAGCATATTCCAAAGTTTTGGGATCGTCAAACTCTATCGGATTCTTGTACCCAAACGACAAACAATTCAGAAAATGCTGAATTCTGATTTTCTCATCTTGAATGTAAGGAACATACTTGAGCAAGTCCATAAATTTACTGATTAATTCCTCCATGGTTTGTTGGCCTAGCTTAAGGTTGTAAAATTATTTTACCTTTCGGTCATAGTACCTTTCTGACAAGTATTTATGTTTGAAGAATGTTGCAAAAGTTCTCCACTTTACCTTCTTCTCTATTATATAGCGGGTCAGCTTGAGATCATCCCACCAAGCCGAGGCTTTTCCTTGCAGGTTGAAAACAACAATTCTTGCCTTTAGAGGCTAGAATAGTCGAACATGCATAAATATTTTTCCATGTTCCTCAGCCACAGTTCAGCTTCTTCTCTAGTTTTAACTTCTCTGTTAAAAGTAGGAGGTTTGATTTTTCTCAATTCTGAGTGTAGATGATTTACTTTTCTGGTTTTCTTTTTCTTCTTAGGAATGTACTCTTCATAATCGTCTCCATGTGACCCTTCGTCACTGACATCCATATTATAGCTCGTAGAATTTCTTGGAGGTGTAGTCTTAAATTTCAAATTTCTTTTTGTGACTGATTTTTTTGCATGCTGCTCCTTTGGTGTTGGGAGGTGACTGTTTTCTTTTTTCGTCAACTTTCATAGCAGAATAGCATTTATTTCTCGTTTTTCTTCAAATTTTTTAATGTTTTCTTCTTTAATGCTGATCAGTTCAGCCTTCATACTTTTGACTATTTCCATCATCTCGTTGGATGTTGTTGGTCCTTGTGGAGAGTTCTGATTTCTCTCCTTCCTACTAGCCATTTCTCCTCACTGACTGGATGTTTCCACATCTAGCCTTCCTTCCTATTCCGCAGAATTCATTTCTGCCACTTACTGTTTTAGCCATTGTGCTGTCTAAGTGTGCTCAACAATTGTTTGTTAGAAGTCGTAAACAAAAATGTAATTAATCATACAAATTTATAAAACAATATGCTACAGGAATTTTAGTTATTTATCTCAATAAAACACAGCATTAGCGCAAATGAGTCTAAGGTCCTAGTGTAGTGACCTTGCTCTAATACCAATTTTTCACAACTCTTCTACGTGATTTTTTTCTTTTTATTTGAAAAAGATACTAGCCAATCAAACAAATGCGGAAATACACATACTAGCTGTCGTCATGGCCTACTTAGTAATATTCTGAATGTATGTGCATTAAACATCATTATTCTTCAATCACTTTTTAAACAAATGCCAACCATGACAACGTCCTTATACGTCATTGCGTTAGTCACCAATTCAAGTATCTACCGAAAGTATAATGACTACGTTTTGCACACTTGCAACATTATAAAAATTACATAAGCAACATCAATACTTCAATTAATAACTATATTAATGTCATTAACATGTTATTAATTATTAACTGCAACTCATTAAAGTATTAAGGTGAACACAATTAAGGTCTAAATGGTTAAATGCTATGCCACGGTACTAACCTATAACCTAATGTAACATACCCTTTAAGCTAGAAACATTTTTATGTTTAGAAACATTATAAAAAAATTTATTGTAAAGTTTGTATTGGACAGGTGTCCAAGGATGACTGTAATTTGCACAATATATTATTATTTAATAAATAAAATAGGAGACAAACACCTAAGAGGATTGTTGAAAGAGTGGTTACTGATACACTAGGTGGAATGGAATCTAGGGTAGAAGGCAATGCACAAGTGGCAGCATCATGATGCAACTAACTAGATGTTGGTATGGGACAACTCCTTTAAAATGTGGTCATAGTGCCCTGAAAGATGGGACTGGAGCTTGAGGCTCATTTGTTCTAAACCACGGGGGTTTCACTAAGTGAACTTGTTACATAGCATGATCGTTTGCATGATATTAAAGAATATCCCTAATTTCACTAAATATTGAAAAATGCCTCCTAAAATTGTATTGTTGATCTCCCCTCCCAATATTCCTTTCCAATTAAAAAAACCCCTAGTTTCACCATATATTGTAGGTATCCATTTTTATCAACCCATTTTTAATACCCCCTTTATATCATATTATCAACTTGTAACAAAAAAGAGCCCCAACACATATTAGTATAAGCAAACATGATGCTAAATAAAATAATAGTATAATTCTAATAATGATCCCACTAGGACTGCAGGGGCGACTGATCAATTTGTATCATCAAATAGTGGAAGACCCGACATAATAGTATTGGGGAAGGCAAAATGCATAAAAGGAAACCCAATCAAGAGATTAACATAACAAAGAATGTAAAAGACTGATAATCTAGTAGTTAGTGCAATGCTTAGAAAAAATGAGAATTGCATATGTTTCACACCACAACCTGCTAATCTACAAATTTTATATAATGTAAATACAAGTATAGCCATAGAGAGGTCATGTTTTATATAGATTAATAAATTAAACTCCATAAAAATGCAAAATTGAAACCTTTCATGGATGGACTCCCCTGCCTTCCTATCAAAACAAACATCATTGATGTTTGAATCCAAATGAACATAGAAAAATTTCTCTTATTTTCCAATAATACCATATGATCATGTGCATAGCTTGGATTTGGGTCATTCACAAGATGCAATTAATTGCCTCCACTTCCTCTACATTTATTCTTGCAATAAAGGGAATTAACAACATTTAGTTACCCGTTTTCTTGGGTTATATCTAGTTTTTGTATCTTTACAGGAGTGCGAAAAATATCCTTTGTTACGTTTCAAGCATGCAATAGTTATAAAGATACATAGATGGTGAAACTTATATGGTACCATTTCAAGGTAATGATAACACATAGGGTATGTAAATAAGGATTTATATTTTCACCTATGTTCATGTCAGTTCCAATACAATATTAAGATGGATGCCTTGTATATAAGAAATGAAATTACAATTATTAATGTGACAGATATAACTCAATCTAACAACTATTCCTAACTGGAAATGTGAAAATGTTAAAGAAGAATACAAAAAGTTGAAAGAAATAATTAATCAAGAAAGATTGATCTAAATTTTCTTGGTTCCATTCAACCAAGGAAGATTCATCTCACTTTTCTTGGTTGTTGTGGAGCAAGGTTTGATTGAATCTCAAAAACCAGCTAAACCCCATCCTAAAAAATGACTAGTTAGATCTTTTACTCAAATGCCTACAAAAAATACAATACAATTGTTCAACTCTGGAACTCCTGATTAGCTACATATCTTAACTTAAAGATGAAAACAATATAAAATCAATTCAAACCAAGCCTAAATAATCTATTAAATGATGATTTCTCAAGGCCAGTAATCCAAAGAGACTTCCATTGATATTATCATTGGTACACTATTATCGTATGTATGGCACAAAAATTACGATCATAAGCAATATCAAATAAAAGGGAGGGTCCTTAAGTTTTAGGTGGGTATGATTTGAGCCCATGTTTGGAGGTTTGAATCCATCCCACGATTTGGAGGTTATTCCTCAGCCCATCCAAATAAAATAACTCCCAATATTTATATTACTATGTCAAATTAAAAATCCCCCTTGATCCCTTAATACGGGGAAATATATTTTTGAAGTTTTTAAGAGTATTCAAACCCCCAATGTGAATGGACGTGATATGATATTGCCTCTCTAGTGAATCCCCCGTGTTCTAAACTGACCACTAAAAGACCTAGGAAGTCTATATAATAGCCATCAAATATTGAACTGAGGTTCATCACTTTTCCTGACGAGGAAACTTACCTTGGGGTTTTGTTGTGTTTGCACCCAAGAGATTTGATGAGGGGATATGTTGTTGTTGATCATATTGTGAGTCTGCCAAACTATTATTGAGTTCAGGAGTTTGATGCTGAGTGGAGAAGTCATTTTGTTTCAGGAGGTTGATACCGAGTGGAGAAGTTATTTTTGAGTGCCTTGCTTCTACACAGATTCCACCCACTTACTGGATCAGTAAGCAGGCTCGAGGGTTCATTAGAAGTCAAAAGTTGAGCTGCTTCTTATGAAACAGGTTGGGAGGAACATGCCTCCTTGGGTGTTTGTCGGCCCTATCATCAGTTACAGGTTCTATTGTTATATCTATTTTATTTTTAATTTTTGTTATCTATTTTGCATATTACAGTTCTGTTGTTTATTAAAACTTTCACTGTTTAATTTATAAGTTATTTCATTTTCCTGTATGAGTTAGTAATTCTGCATAAATGTGAAATGATTGAATAGAATGGTTTCTGTATTTTTCGCCATGCAAAAGGAATAGCATCGTACTCTAGTACAGAAACTGATTAGAAATAGATAAGTATGATAGGCAATAGCCAAGAGAATGAGAAGGTTGAATTATTATAACTGATCAAGTTTCTATTTGCTATTTAATTCCTGTACTTACATTACAGTACTCTTATTATTAACTATTTGTAGTTAGTTTTTTTCATAAGTTATATATAATATTTTTGTTTATAATTGTTTCAGATTTCAAAATAATTATGTTTATGTTTAATAATATAGGATTTATTTATGTATATTCGGTAATAGATTATTCTTATTACATCAGAATAAATAAGGATTTACTTTCAAAAGTTTAGCAAGATGTTATTCTTCTACAGTTATCAAGATAGTTGTTATTTCTGCCAAAGGAAAACCCTAACAGAGTTATCCATCATTAGTTTATAAAAACATTACCATGGAAACAGGAGCAAGCTGCAACCTCAACAATTCTGATAATATTTTCTTTTAAACATTAGACAAGTCATTTCAAAATAGAAGTGTCAAGACAAGCAAACTCGACGGTCATTATTATAACAAGACTAAAGACAAGAACCAAATGATTATCCAAAACATGTATGTAGATCGAAATTGTTTATTTCACTATTAGTTTACAGGTTTTAGATATTACAATATGTCGGTACAAACAGAATCAACAACAATTACTAAACCCTAACATTAGTTTTATTTCCTAACTTCCCTTAAAACGTAGATACACATTATAAACAAAACAAAACATACACAGGCTGTAAGCCTTGTCAATAGTTTCATTTATCCATTGTTCTAATCAAACAAGTTAGTCACATTATTAATTCATAGAAAAAATTCACTCATCAATTGACAACCAAGATGAGTACAAGGGTTGTCAAAACATATTACATTATCACTTCAACAATGAGTTACAGATCGTGTGTACAAACCAAGCACAAATCGACGAAAGGACACGAGTACAGTATTATGAATTATAAATATTCCATTTGAATTTCTTTTGAAGGAGCTCGAAAACTTAACCTACAGGTTTACAAAATAAACAAGACTTCACACAAGTTGTAATCCTACATTATCTAGCTTGTAGCAACTGACACATCGTGTTACAGATTTAAACATTTACATTTTACCTAGCCATTTACAAAGGAAACGATAACTATAGTATTGAAACATCAAATATTGCTTCATTCAATTTTGAGGGTAAAACCTTGTCTTTAACACTATTACATTCAAAACCAGAACCAACAGTTGTCTTATGGGTCAAGGGATATCCTCCCCATACTTTCAACAAGATTCACAAACCCTAATCACAAAACTCTATGAGTTTTTCAAACACAATACATAGAACATTTAAGTAGACGGCCATCATCTTCTACACAGGGTTTCCAAGGCAACCACCGAAGGCATACCAGTTGGTATAGCGGAAACCCAACTTCCAACGCCCAGAATGTCGAAGCCATTACACATTGCACCTGCGAGAGTATGACAAAAGTGGTTAAAAACAATATTGAGAAGGAAGGGTCATTGTATGAAAAATAGGATAACTATTGATATCATCGTATGCTTATAATAGTGATAAAAACTAAACACATTACCACTTATTCGAAAGCCATAGCAGCATTCAACGCCAAGTCTGGTGTAGTAGTGACGAAGCCCTACCTCGCCAAAAGTTGGAGTAACAGGAGTCCATCGAAACCATCAACTCTCAATAGTATCAAAACCTAGAAACAACCATAGAGATGTTGAGATATTGTAACTTCAAAGAATATTATATTTGTAATTTATTATTCCGTAGATGTTTCATTCCTCCGTGAAGATCTTATTGTATATCGGGAGATGTTTATTCTTCCATCGGAATGTGGTAACTTGGGTTATTAGACTTCCCTAGTGGGGGTCGGCCCTGTATGTGTTATGTGGGTCAAAGGGTTGTTAGACCACCCTAGTGGGGTTGGCCCAGTCAGTTGTAGTGGGGTATTTAACCCAATGGTTAAATACAAGCCTACATGATTTGTGTAAAAGACAAGTCGGAGTAGTGTATAAATAGAGGAGGTGTATTCCTCATTTTACACACACTCACTCACTTGAGAGTGGTGCACTTATGAGAGAGAGGTCTGCTATGGAGAAGGAGGAGCTTATGCTCAGGGTTACATCTTTTGTATTTGTTGGTCATCTATATTGAGGAAGCTTTGCTGGGTTTTCTACCCCATGAGGGTTTCCCAGGATAAATCTGTGTCTCTTGTGTTTATGCTATGTTTGTTGTTTCTTCAGTGATCCTGTATATGCTATTATTGTGAAATGGAATGTAATGCTGCTATTTTCTGTCTTAGCATATTAAATAATAACATGGTATCAGAGCTAACTTGAAGGAAGGCAATGTATGGCACTTACGACACTTGCTTCACTTGCGACAATTTGAAGGTTTGGGTTTTACATAGAAAAAACCAGTCGTCGTGGAACTTTCTCTATAAATCCATTTATGCAAAGTTTTAGGATCTGAAAAGTTTACAGGTTGTAGATAACATCCCAAGGTACCTTGTATCCAAAAGGAATCCTCAGCTTCGTTGTACTTTCTGAGTTATGATCAGTACAAGTTAGGGTGTCTGCCTCTTCCAAATCTTAGTCAAAATTAGGTGACGTAGGAAAAAAGGTCATAACTTGGGCTAGGAAGCTCCAAATAAAATTTCATAAAAAGTGACAGGTAGTACACAGACTGTACTATCTCAGGAGATGTTTTCAGATGCCGAAGAGGAACCAGTGACATGTGGAACACCGTACAAGTTAGCTCTCCTGTTTTATCCCATAAACAGGTCACGTTGCGACACTTGGCATAAATCTCTCTCAGAAAATCCAATTGAGGTCAGACCTATCGAGATGGAAAGATGACAGGTCAGGATACCACAGAAAACGTTTTCAGACCCTATGGAGCGAAAAGTTCAGAGTTACAGCAGAAACAATCAGGTACATATTTCTGTGAAAATAGAATTATTTTTGGAGCACCTTTATTCATGTCTTCCGGGATTTAGGGTTTCTGAGAAAGTTAGAATTTTTGGAATTGGAATCCACGGATGAATGCTACTCAGGAAAATCGAAATTTAGAGACCAAGATCGAATTTTTTGGTTGGGTAGAAGACCGGGCTTGATCAAACCCCAATTCAGGATTTTGATCGGAAAATTAGGGCTTCAGCAAAAAGTTGGAATTTTTTAAGTATTTAACCATGGCTGGAAGCTCCTTAGAAAAATAAGAGTTTAGAGCCTTGGATCGAACCTTTTGATTGGGTAGAAGGGTGGGCTTCATCAAACCCTAGTTCAGGATCCTGTCCAGAAGATCCAGAAGTTTCGAAGGCAAATTTTGAGGGGTCAAATTTTGGAGATTTCAAAATTGAAGTATGCTAGTTTGATTAGCTCAAGAAGACACATCCTTCCATCCATTCAGAAGTGTGAAAGTCAAAGATTGAATTTTTAGGGTTTCTCTAGCAAACCCTAAACAAACTCCAGATCCAGTTTCAGGGGGAGTTGAGGCTAAGGCCTCACATAAGAAGACTACAAGAAGTCTCGACAGGTATGGCTTAAGGAAGTTCATGTATGTCTTGGAATCTGATTCCTTATTAAGTTCATAATGTGTTTGTCTTCATATTATTTATTAGTACAATCTTGATTAATGTTAGAATTGTCTTATCACCCAAGTAACAGTATGAATGCATGTGAATGATCGAAGACATTCATTGATTAGGGATACATGATTGTACTAATACATTATGGTGTTGTATGAGGTTGATGTTGTCTTCTAACAAGATACAGGTACATCACGAAAGACAAATCAAGTTCCATGACCATGACAACATGAAGACAAAGACTCATCCATAATATTTGTTCTACTTACAAGGTATGTATTAATTTTTTATATTATGCTTAACCTATGAGATATGCAGGTTATAGCACAGGATCTCTAAATCATTGAAGAGAACAAAGAAGATATTGTCTAGGTATGTTAGACATAACTAAGCAGGTATACTAATCCAGGTATGTTTTCCTATGTCAAGTTAGAATCTTACCTTGTGTTAGGATCCCTTATATAAATATACTTGGTGTGATTGGTTATGCTTATTCATAAAGTTAGTAATCAAGGGTTTATGCATATTATGTCTCTTATCTTGATGATTTAACTAACCAGAAGAGTACTATGATCAAACAAGAATATGCATGAGTAAAAGAAGACTTCCTTGAAACCCTGAATACTAATGATCATGACAATACATATTCAATATTATTTAGAATTATAATGTTTCTATAATATTTAGAATATACTAATGAATGTATGTTTGTGCATGAGATCATGAGGATAACACTAGTGCACACTTGAGCATGCACAGTGGTACAGAATGAATAGAAGTTCAAAAGACATTTAGAAGATCAAGCGGGAGGCAACCACACAAACATAAAAGATAAGTAATTGAGTTGTTATTTGAAATAATAAATAGATTGTATGCATACTTGTATTCATGCGGAGTGTAAACATTCATAGAGCATTGAATAGTATACTACTAATATGCATATGATTGGTAAGTTGGACAAAACATTCCATTGTAGCTTGTCTAGAATGAAACCTCTTTGCTAGCATGCTGAGAGATATGCACACTCTCGATTGTATGTTCTAGTAGAGATGGAAGGCATCTAGATAGCCATTGTATGCATACAGGATATGGAAAAGTGTTGTGCCAAAGTATTGGTCAAGATAGTTGCATTACTATGCAAATGATATCCGTATGCATAATAGGTTATCATGTCAACATTATTTCATGATTATGAAGTATTACTAATCATGTACTTAATTTTGATTTGTAAGAAAGATCATGGAGAATGATGAACACCGCACAAGTGATGGATGTTCAACAAGAATATTTACAAATCAAACATAATATAGAAGGCTCGTGGCTAAAATATTCTCTTAGAAAGAGGAAGAGAATCATGACGAGATGTTTGCTCCAAGTGACTAGATAAGACCATTCTCTTAATGATGTAATTAAAGAAGACGTGTGAATCAGGTTCTATATGGGTTCCCAGGATCGATAATAAATTTATGAGCTTAATGATCACCATGGGTGATGTGGATCTCAACCTTTGCTACAAGGTTGAATATGGTTTCTATACACAGATGCAAGAAGGAACTCACCACAGAGTTCGAATGATGTTGAGGTTCATATCAGTAGACCCATCTGACGAGAGATGGAACAGATAGATGGCTACATAAATGAAAATGAAAGATCTCAGATTGATGCATTACTTTCTAGGTCTAGAAGTATGGAAAGGCTCAGAAGGAATCTTTCTCAACCAGGGAAAGTATGCCGAGAAATATTAAAAAGACTTGATATGTTGGAATGGACACTCTCATGGATTGCAACTTGAAGCTGTTAGTGAATGACTCATCAGAGTTAGTGTATATAACTCTGTACAGACATATTATTGAGTCATTGATGTGTCTAACGAATACTAGGTCAGATATATGCTTTGCTGTGAACACCTTGAGTCAGTATTTAGTGGAAACTAGATGTGTTCACCTGTTAGTTGCAAAGCATGTGCTGAGGTACCTAAAGGATACGTTAGAATTTGATCTATGTTATATTAGAGATCATGACTTCAGATGGCTACACAGATGTTGATTGGGCAGAAAATGTATCAGACAGGAAGAGCACATCGAGAGGATGTTATTTTCTGGGATCAGCCATGATCTCGTGGTTTAGCAGGAAGCAATCTAGTGTGGCTCTCAGGACAAGCAGAATATATGGCTGCTTGCTCTGCTAGTTGTGAAGCGGTATGGCTTCAGAATTTTTTGACATAGAAATGGACCCAACTGTGATTCTATGTGACAAACAGAGTTGTATCAAGATGACAGAGAATCCAGTGTTCCATGATAAGTCAAAGCACATAGAGATCTGACATTTCTATATACAAGATATGGTGCAGAAAGGAACTATAAAGTTTGAATTTGTAACAGGTTACCGATGTACTAACCAAACCTCTACCTCAAGTGAACAAGTTGGCAATGTACTAACCAAACCTCTACCTCAAGAAAAGTTTGAGTATTTTTCGAGACAAGCTTGGTAGGACCCTCCTCGAGAGGGGGAGTGATGTGGTCACTTATGACGAGATTTCCTGCATCGACAGTGAGGTCGATGATGTGGATACCTATATTGGTGATGCCGACAGAGAGGTTGGTGGATGGTCCTTAGACAGGGTCTAAGTTGACAAGGGGATTGCATCATCCTTGAACACATGTTCTAAAAGGATCCATAGACATATGTCTCCGAGAAAGAAGAGGGATTGCATAATCCTTGAACACATGTTCTAAAGTGATCCGTAGATAGATGTCTCCGAGAATGTGGTCCCTAGTGGACAAGAGGATTGTATCATCCCTGGACTTCAGTTCTAAAGTGATCCGTAGACAGATGTCTCCGAGAATGTGGTCCCTAGTGGATGAGAGGATTGTATCATCCTTGGACTTCAGTTCTAAAGTGATCCATAGACAGATGTCTCCGAGAATGTGGTCCCTAGTGGACGAGAGGATTGTATCATCCCTGGACTTCAGTTCTAAAGTGATCCGTAGACAGATGTCTTCGAGAATGTGGTCCCTAGTGGACGAGAGGATTGTATCATCCCTGTACTTCAGTACTAAAGTGATCTACATGTCTCCGAGAATGTGGTCCCTAGTTGACGAGAGGATTGTATCATCCCTGGACTTCAGTTCTAAAGTGATCCATAGACAGATGTCTCCGAGAATGTGGTCCCTAGTGGACGAGAGGATTGTATCATCCCTGGACTTCAGTTCTAAAGTGATCCATAGACAAATGTTTCTGAGAATGTGGTCCCTAGTGGACGAGGGGATTGTATCATCCATGGAAACATGTCCTAAAAGAGATCCGTAGACATATGTCTCTGAGAAAGTGGTCCCTAGTGGACGTGATAGGACTGCATCGTCCATGAGCGTTTGGTTCAAAATGTACGGGATAGATTGCATCATCCTTGGACTTATGTCCTAAAGTGATAGGGATTGATCATCCCGTAAGAGGACCAGGATTGCATCGTCCTTGGACTTATGTCCTAAAGTGATAAGGATTAATCATCCTATAAGTTGATTTGGGATTGCATCGTCCCTAGACATGGTGAGGTGTCTTAAAGTGATAAGGACTAATCATCCTGTAAATTGATTCAGGATTGCATCGTCCCTAGACATGGTGAGGTGTCTTAAAGTGATAAGGACTAATCATCCCATAAGTTGATTCAGGATTGCATCGTCCCTAGACATGGTGAGGTGTCTTAAAGTGATAAGGACTAATCATCCTGTAAGTTGATTCGGGATTGCATCGTCCCTAGACATGGTGAGGTGTCTTAAAGTGATAAGGATTGTTCATCCTATAAGTTGATCTGGATTGCATCCTCCATAGACATGAGAGATGTCTTAAACTGAGAGGGACTGATCATCCCGTAAGCGGATCAGGATTGTATCATCCTTGGACCTATGTCCTAAAGTGAGAGGGATTGATCATCCCATAATTGGATCATGTGTGTTGCAGGGTATGTTGCTATTGTGTATACTTGTATTGATGAGGATACTTGTATTGATGATATGTACACTTGAATTGATGAGGATACTTGTATTGATGATGTTTATACTTGTATTTATGAGGATACTTGTATTGATGATGTATACTTGTATTGGTGTGGATACTTGTACTAATGGTCTAGATGACGATGTTGCTGATCGTGATGGTCTAGATGACGATGTTGCTGATCATGATGGTCTAGATTATGATGCTGCTGATCGTGATGGTCTAGATGATGATGCTGCTAATCGTGATGGTCTAGATGACGATGCTGTTGATCGTGATGGTCTAGATGACAATGCTGCTAATCGTGATGGTCTAGATGATGATGCTGCTGATCGTGATAGTCTAGATGATGCTGCTGCTGATCGTGATGGTCTAGATGACGATGCTGCTGATCATGATAGTCTAGATGACGATGTTGTTGATCGTGATGGTCTAGATGATGATCATGTCGATCGAGATGATGATCCAGATGCTGTAGATCGAGATGATCTAGATGTTGTAGATCGTGATGATCCAGATGCTGTAGATCGAGATGATCCAGATGCTGTAGATCGAGATGATCCAGATGCTGTAGATTGAGATGATCCAGATGCTATAGATCGTGATGATCCAAATGCTGTAGATCGAGATGATACAGATGCTGTAGATCCAGATGATCCAGATGCTGTAGATCAAGATGTTCCAGATGTTGTAGATCGTGATGATCCAAATGCTGTAGATCGAGATGATCTCGATGCTGATGATCGTATGATGATGATGCTGATGATCATGAGGATCCAGATGTTGATGTTGTTGTAGCTGTTCGAGTGCTGCAAAAGATAAAGACTCAGTACTGAAGATGTTGATGTTCCATTACTGAAGATGTTCCAGTAACTGCTTGAGTTACTAATGATGTTGAGAAAGCTTCCAATGATTTATAGATGTATCATGTATGATGTTGATGACTCCTTGCTTGTGCAGATGCTGTTATAATATCCTTCTCGTTAAGGGGGAGTGTTGAGATATTGTAACTTCAAAGAATATTATATTTGTACTTTATTATTCCGGAGATGTTTCATTCCTCCGTGAAGATCTTATTGTATATCTGGAGATGTTTATTCCTCCGTCGGAATGTGGTAACTTGGGTTATTAGACTTCCCTAGTGGGGTTCGGCCCTTAGTAAGATACAATTTCAACTGGAAGCTCAACAAAAGAACTACTGTACACGAAACTGAGAGCTCAGCTCTATAAATTTCAAAGATTCGAGTACGAGACTAAGGAGCTACAACCCATAGGAAGTTCAACCTTGCTACAAACCCTCGGCCTTTCGGCCAGTGTAGAGCCACTACCATAAAACAACAATGATTACAATAAACACGTTATTCCAAAACCAAGTAGGGTTTAACCAATGCATCGAAACCCTCACAAGATCAATGGTGAAGATCTTAGGCGAAGTTTACGAAACTTACAACTAGTTTATCATATTAAATGAGCCATCATTACCAAAAACATGAAGGATCCAACTCTACAGCAATTGCCCTCGTGTCTGGTTACAACTCAGCACTCAAAGGTTATATTTTGACACGAACATGTGATCCAAGCCTACTGTATCATCCACATTGGAATTCCACTAATTTTGTTAGCTGTGTGCATTCAATACCGAAGATTATGATTTAACTTGCCAACCTGTAACGTGGATATCCACCTTATAACATTTATTACACCTTGCATCACTTTGGTAAAGTCGACATCGTATAAACCTGTCAAGGATCTAAGTTGGCAACTATATTCATCAAGGTATGTATATTACACATTAATGTATAGTTTGTATATATATTCAACCATTGCACAATATTACAAGGTTTGCATGCATATAAGTATCACCTTGTATGTATTCTCTTACATACCTTATATTGCAATGAAATTCTCACACATCACCAAGTATTACAAAGTAGCATCTAGCCTATAGATGTGTACATGGTTCCATATAGTTACACATAGATAATAAGGGTCATACTCAACTCATAGCATTCACATAATATCCAAGAAGATGTTTAGTGTATAAAATAAAATAGGATCTCAATGATGCACATATGCTCTATAGTTGCATAGAAACCATATTGTGCATATAGTGTCGTACAAACACATAAGTGCTGCTCGGGTATCACATTATTACAACTCACACTTCACCAATGTGATAGTTGTTAGAATGGTAACAAAATATGTTTGCAACGGTTAAATAATAACCCTATAGACAATGGTAAGATAGAACTTAGAGTTATACATGGTGAACAGATCTCAACATATACACTTACACACTTATTAATGAATGGTGTAAGAGGAAACATTTCAAAACGATACCATCATCGCAGGTTGTAGAGTCTAAACTATTTAACAAATAGTTGAATATGATTTTCCACGATTCATCATTGAGATAGAGAGTAAACAGATACATACAGAAAACATGACGGAAACCAAATAAATCTGGGTACAATACTATGATGTAAACATTGTAGTTCTTCTTTGATAAGCTGTGAATTTATTTCGCAACTCTTATCTATTACTTGTCAATCTGTCACAAGTACGAATTCACATGTTTGAGCACTAATGCTAAGTAAACCTCGGGGCATCCGAAGGACCGCTTCATCAATCAAACAAAAGTACTTTAGTCAAACAATTAATTCAACATCTATAAGAAACAGTATAAGTGATGTGTAACAACACAATTAAATAAAGATTACATTTCTTGCATTGTTCTATTTCCGCTTTATTAGATAACGTTTATTTTCACCTATAATTTTTTTAAATTTTTACGATTTTTTTGGGATGTTACATGTGGTATCAGAGCGCAAGTTCAAACTCTAGGCCTAAATGAGGCTCATGCACGAAAACAGAAAAATAAATAAGAAAGTTTATGTTACTAACTTTTGCATTTTAATTTCATTTTTGCACAGAACAAAATTACTTTTAATTGCAGGTATGGAAATACTAGAGGAGTTAGCAGAGGACAGATCACCTCGTAATGAACAAATTAATCATAATAACACTGAAGGAATTTACGTTGAGTTAAACAACCAGTCTTCTGAAATTTTATGCACTGTGCAGGATTTAAAATCTGAGTTAAAAGCTGTTAAAGAACAAATCGAACGGATCCTGAAATCACAGGAAGAGTTACAGCAGAATTTAAAAGGAAACTGTCACAGTGATGAAAGAGGCATAAAATCAGAATTTAGAGCTGATTCTGAAATCATGTCCCACCAACATAAGCATAAGAAAATAAGAAACGATAAAAGGAACAATTACTCATCTTCTAAGTTTGATTCAGGTAATGATGATGTAAATTATGGCAGTAGTAACAGTGAGTGTTGCTCTAAAAAGAGAAAACATAAGCATCATGAACAAATTACCGGTGAATATAAAAAGATTAAGCTACCTACTTTTAATGGCGAAAGTGAGAAGGGTGAGACAGCAGAAGCCTGGCTGTCAGGGATGAAAAAGTATTTTAATATTTATGACTACTCTTCTCAACTGAGAGCCAAGATGGCTATTTACAATCTGACTGGAAAGGCAGATATCTGGTGGCAGGATCTAAAAAGAATCAAGAGTATAGAAGAAAAAGAAGTAGCTTGGACTATGTTTAAAAGTTTGTTTAAAAAGAAGTTCTTGTATAAACAGTATTTTGAGGATAAATCGAAGGAGTTTTACGACTTAAAGTTGGGTACAATGAACATGAAAGAACTGTGTAGAAAGTTCCTTAGCTTGCTGAGGTATGTACCCTACATGGTTGAGGAAAAGCCTAAAGTGCAAAGGTTTCTCAGTTGTTTACCGTTTAATATAAAAGATCGTATTGAATATGATAATCCTTCCACTTTGGAAGAAGCCATGAGGAAGGAAAATTTTTGTTTTGACCAAAACAGAAAAAGAGAAGGAACAACTGGCTGGAAGAACAGTAAAACTAATCAGTATGAATATAAAAAGAAGAATTTTAATTAGAATGCTGGAATTTTTAAGAAAAAATTTAATAACAGAAATTTTTCTAATAATTATCGGAATAATACATCTCAGAATACTATTGCTGCAAGGAATGTACTTAACAATCACATCAATAATAATAACAACAATAACAATAGGTACACAGCGCAGAAATGACCCATAAAGTGCTATGAATGTGGCGGACCACACAAGAGAGCAGATTTCCCACGCAACAAGAGGACAGCCAACAACATACATACTATGCAAGCAGAACCTATAGTTGGAGACATTGCAAGAGAAATGCCCAGGATAAATGCAGCATTGGAGAACCGTCAAGCGGACCATCAAACATCCATGATCGAAATTGAAGGTACGATACAAAACGAATCTATTTCTATTTTGATAGATCCTGGTGCAAAACTAAGTTATATTTCACCTACTTTAGTAAACCGTTGCAAGCTAAAAATAGAAAAATTCGATAATGCATGGTTAGTTCAGCTTGCAACAAGAACTAAAAGAAAGGTTACAGATTTTGTTCAGAATTGTGAAGTATTTTTAAATCAGTTGAAAACGCAAGTTAATCTAAATGTTTTACCCTTAGGTTCATATGATCTGTTAATTGGCATGGATTGGCTTGAACAACATAGAGTTATATTAAATTGTTATGATAAATCTTTTACTTGTATAAATAATGAAGGTAATTTAGAAACAGTAAAATGAATTCATAGGCAGATTTCAGTAAGGCAGATTTCTGCCTTACAAGTAAAGAGAGATGCTAGAAAAGGTTGTAAACTGTTTGCTGTTAACGTTTTTAATGATGAATGTACATCTAAAGAAGACAAGTTAAAACTAGAAGATATTCCCATCCTTAGGGACTTTTTTTATGTATTCCCGGAAGAAATTCCAAGATTACCTCCAAAAAGAGAATTTGACTTCACCATTGAGTTAGTACTCGGTGCGGTACCAAACTCAAAGGCCCCCTATAGGATGAATATTCTAGAGTTAAATGAGTTAAAATATCGGCTGAAAGAATTAATAAATAAAAACTACATACGGCCCAGTGTGTCCCCTTGGGGAGCACTAGTAATATTTGTTGAAAAGAAAGACGGTACCATGCATTTGTGCATTGACTACCGTCAGCTTAATAAAATGATAATTAAGAACCGGTATCCCTTACCCCACATAGATGATCTATTTGATCAAGTACGTGAAGCAGAGATATTTACTAATATTGATCTAAGGTCGGGTTATCATCAAGTCCGAATAAAAGAGGAGGAGATATTAAAAACTGCATTCAGAACGCGTTATGGACACTACGAGTTTGCAGTTATGCCTTTTGGGCTAACTAACGCACCTGCAGTGTTCATGTGTTTAATGAACAACGTTCTGCATAAATATTTGGATAAGTTTGTAGTGGTATTCATTGATGATACCCTGATTTACTCAAAGACTAAAGAAGATCATGATGAACATCTAAAAATCATTTTACAAGTACTTAGAGATCACCAGCTTTACGCTAAATTCAATAAGTGTGATTTCTATAAAGATAAAATCCAGTATTTGGGTCATCTAATTTCAAAAGATGGTATGTCTATTGATCCTGATAAAATTAAAGCAATTAATGAATGGCCTATCCCAAAAGATGTAACTGATGTACAGTCATTCATGGGAATAACAGGGTATTATAGAAAGTTTATTGAAGGGTTTTCTAGAATTGCTAACCCCATCACTTCTTTGCAGAAGAAAGGGAAGAAATTCATATGGGATCAAAAGTGTCAAGACAACTTTAATAAGTTGAAAGAATTGTTAATTACTGCACCCATCTTAAAAATTGCAGATCCTAATAAGGATTTCGTCGTATGCACTGATGCATGCAACGAAGGATTTGGAGGGGTCTTAAGTCAAGAAGGTCATGCAATTGCTTTTGAGTCAAGGATGTTGAAAATACATGAAAATAATTACGCTACATATGATCTTGAGTTGGCAGCCGTGATACATGCTTTAAAGATGTGGCGCCATCACTTGATCGGTATAAAATTCATTTTAATGACTGATAATAAAGGGTTAAAGTATTTATTGGATCAAACAAATCTGAACGCAAGGCAAGCTAGGTAGTTAGCTTTCCTTAGAGAGTACGATTTTGAGATCCATCACATTAATGGAAAGGAAAATAAGGTTGCTGATGCGTTGAGCAGAAACACTAGATTAAGTTTTGTAGCAGCAACCAGTACTTTTAAAACTGATCTGGAAAATCAAATCAAAGAAGGAATTAAGCAAAACAAAAATTACCAAAAATTGCATGATAAAGTGGCTAAAAATTCATCTGAAAATGTTATAACAAATTACAGTGTTAATGAAAAAGGCTTGTTAACTTAAAAAAACAGAATTTATGTGCCTAATTTTTCAAAAGTTAAATTGCTGATTTTAGATGAAGTTCACAAGAGTCCTTATTTAGGACATCCTTGTTATCAGAAAATGATAACTATGTTAAGAAAGGAGTACTTTTGGCCTAACATGAAGAGTAAAGTTGATGAATATATAGCTAGATGCTTTGACTGTTAGACTATAAAAGCTGAACATCAACATCCAGCTGTGCTATTGCAGCCCTTACCAATTCCATAATGGAAGTGGCAGATCATAAGCATTGACTTTATTACAGGTTTGCCTAAAAATCAGAAGCAAAATGACTCAATTATGGTTGTTATTAATAAACTTAGCAAAGCTGCTCATTTTATTCCCGTTAAAACTACTTTCAAGGCTTCTAACATTGCAGATATTTTCATGAAGCAAATTTTTCGCTTGCATGGAATTCCAAAGGTAATTATTTTAGATCGAGACTCTAAGTTTACTGGTAACTTTTGGACAGAACTGTTTAAAGGATTAAATACTAAGTTAAATTTCAGCACTTCTTTCCACCCACAAACTGATGGTCAAACAGAAAGAGTAAATCAGATTTTGGAAAATATGTTAAGATTATATGTTAAAGATCAGCCATCTAAATGGGAGGATTACTTGCACTTAGCAGAATTTGCCTACAATAATAATTATCAAGCATCTGCTAAGTTAAGTCCATTTGAAATTTTGTATGGAAGAAAGTGTTGTACTCCAATTTCGTGGGATAATACTGTAGATAGATTGATGTTAGGACTAGATCTATTGAAAGAAATGGAGCTAACCGTGAAATAGGTTTAAGGTAACTTAAAAGTTTTCCAAGATCGGTAGAAAATCTATGCTGATTTGAAACGCATAGAAAGAGAATTCCAGGTAGGATACCATGTTCTCATAAAGGTAAAGCCCAAGAAAAGTTCCTTGAAGCTTGGGAGCTGTGCTAAATTAGCACCGAGGTATTGTGGACCATTTGAAATCCTATAAAAGATATGAGTTGTTGCATATCAATTGGCATTTCCATACAATTTAAAAATTCACAATGTTTTTCATGTTTCTGTTTTAAAGAAGTATGTGCACGATGCTACTCATGTGTTGAATTGGAATGACATACAGGTGGAACCTGAAGGAGATTTTTAGGTGGAACTGGATTGTATTCTAGACCGGAGGGAAATTATGCTTCGGAATCGCACGATAGGGCAGGTAAAGTTGCAATGGAAGCACCTTAACCCTGATGAAGCTACTTGGGAACTGGAAAGTAATATGCGAGCAACATATCCAGTTCTGTTCCATGAGGAACTTGATGATGAATAAGCAACATCGAGGATGATGTTGAGCTTAAGAGGGGGTGTTTGTAACATACCCTTTAAGCTGGAAAACATTTTTATGTTTAGAGACATTATAAAAAAATTTATTGTGAAGTTTGTATTGGACAGGTGTCCAAGGATGACTGTAATTTACACAATATATTATTATTTAATAAATAAAATAGGAGACAAACACCTAAGAGGACTGTTGAAAGAGTGGTTACTGATCCACTAGGTGGAATGGAATCTGGGTAGAAGGCAATGGACAAGTGGCAGCATCATGATGCAACTAACTAGTTGTTGGTATGGGACAACTCCCTTGAAATGTGGTCATAGTGCCCTGAAAGATGGGACTAGAGCTTAAGGCTCATTTATTCTAAACTGACCACTAAAAGACCTAGGCAGTCTATATAATAGCCATCAAATATTGAACTGAGGTTCATCACTTTTCCTAACGAGGAAACTTACCTTGGGGTTTTTGTATGTTTGCACCCAAGAGATTTGATGAGGGGATATGCTGTTGTTGATCATGTTGGAAGTCTGCCAAACTCTTATTGAGTTCAGGAGTTTGATGCCAAGTGGAGAAGGCATTTTGTTTCAGGAGGTTGATACCGAGTGGAGAAGGTATTTTTAAGTGCCTTGCTTCTACACAGATTCCACCCACTTACTGGATCAATAAGCAAGCTCGGGGGTTCATTAGAAGTCAATAGTTGAGATGCTTCTTTTGAAGCAGATTGGGAGGAACAGGCCTCCTTGGGTGTTTGTCGGCCCTATCGTCAGTTACAAGTTCTATTGTTATATCTGTTTAATTTTTAATTTTTGTTATCTATTTTGCATATTACAGTTCTACTGTTTATTAAAACTTTCAATGTTTAATTTATAAGTTATTTCATTTTCCTGTATGAGTTAGTAATTCTGCATAAATATGAAATGATCGAAAAGAATGGTTTCTGTATTTTTCCCCATGCAAAAGGAATAGCATCGTACTCCAGTACAAAAACTGATTAGAAATAGATAAGTATGATAGGCAATAGCCATGAGAATGAGAAGGTTGAATTATTATAATTGTTCAAGTTTCTATTTGCTATTTAATTCATGTACTTACATTACAGTACTCTTATTATTAACTATTTGCAGTTAGTTGTTTTCATAAGTTATATATAATATTTTTGTTTATAATTGTTTCAGATTTCAAAATAATTATGTTTCTGTTTAATAATATAGGATTTATTTATCTATACTCGGTAATAGATTATTCTTATTACATCAGAATAAATAAGGATTTACTTTCAAAAGTTTAGCAAGATGTTATTCTTCTACAGTTATCAAGATAGTTGTTATTTCTGCCAAAGGAAAACCCTAACAGAGTTATCCATCATTAGTTTATAAAAACATTACCATGGAAATAGGAGCAAGCTGCAACCTCAACAATTCTGATAATATTTTCTTTTAAACATTAGACAAGTCATTTCAAAACAGAAGTGTCAAGACAAGCAAACTCGACGGTCATTATAATAACAAGACTAAAGACAAGAACCAAACGATTATCCAAAACATGTCTGTAGATCGAAATGGTTTATTTCACTATTAGTTCACAGGTTTTAGATATTACAATATGCCGGTACAAACATAATAAAAAACAATTACTAAACCCTAACATTAGTTTTATTTCCTAACTTCCCTTAAAACGCAGCTACACCATTATAAACAAAACAAAACATACACAGGCTGTAAGCCTTGTCAATAGTTTCATTTATCCATTGTTCTAATCAAACAAGTTAGTCGCATTATTAATTCATAGAAAACATTCACTCATCGATTGACAACCAAGATGAGTACACGGGTTGTCAAAACATATTACATTATCACTTCAACAATGAGTTACAGATTGTGTGTACAGACCAAGCTCAAATCGACGAAAGGACACAAGTACAGTATTATGAATTATAAATATTCCATTTGAATTTCTTTTGAAGGAGCTCGAAAAATTAACCTACAGGTTTACAAAATAATCAAGACTTCACACAGGTCGTAAGCCTACATTATCTAGCTTGTAGCAACCGACACATCGTGTTACAGATTTAAACATTTACATTTTACCTAGCCATTTACAAAGGAAATGATAACTATAGTATTGAAACATCAAATATTGCTTCATTCAATTATGAGGGTAAAACCTTGTCTTTAACACTATTACATTCAAAACTAGAACCAGTAGTTTCCTTATGGGTCGAGGGATATCCTCCCCATACTTTCAACAAGATTCACAAACCCTAATTGCAAAACTCTATGAGTTTTTCAAACACAATACATAGAACTTTTAAGTAGACGACCATCATCTTCTACACAAGGTTTCCAAGGCAACCACCGAAGGCTTACCAGTTGGTATAGCAGAAACCCAACTTCCAATGCCCAGAATGTCGAAGCCATTACACATTGTACCTGCGAGAGTATGACAAAAGTGGTTAAAAACAATATTGAGAAGGAAGGGTCATTGTATTGAAAATAGGATAACTATTGATATCATCGTATGCTTATAACAGTGATAAAAACTAAACACATTACCTCTTATTCGAAAGCCATAGCAGCATTCAACGCCAAGTCTGGTGTAGTAGCGACGAAGCCCTACCTCGCCAAAATTTGGAGTAACAGGAGTCCATCAAAACCATCAACTCTCAACAGTATCAAAACCTGGAAACAACCATAGAGAAAGGTTGGTTGTTGCCCAACCGAAATCTTACAACTCTCAACATGTCTAATGATCAAACCTTAGTAAGTTACAATTTCAACTGGAATATCAACAAAAGAACTATTGTACAAGAAATTGAGAGCTCAGCTCTATAAATTTCAGATATTCGAGTACGAGACTCAGGAGCTACAATCCATAGGAAGTTAAACCTTGCTACAAACCCTCATCCTGTCGGCCAGTGCAGAGCCACTACCATCAAATAAAAACGATTACAATAAACACGTTATTCCAAAACCAAGTAGGGTTTAACCAATGCATCGAAACCCTCACAAGATCGACGGTGAAGATCTTAGGCAAAGTTTACGAAACTTACAACTAGTCTATCATATTAAATGAGCCATCATTACCAAAAACACGAAGGAGCCAACTCTATAGCATTTGTGCTCGTGTCAGGTTACAACTTAGCACTCAAAGGTTATATTTTGAAACTAGCATGTGATCCAATCCTACTGTATCATCCACGTTGGACTTCCACTAATTTTGTTAGCTGTGTGCATTCAATATCAAAGATTACGATTTAACTTGCCAACCTGTAACATGGATATCCACCTTATAACATTTATTACACCTTGCATCGCTTTGTTAAAGTCGACATCATATAAACCTGTCAAGGCTCTAAGTTAGAAACTATATTCATTAAGGTATGTATATTACACATTAATGTATAGTTTGTATATATATTCAACCATTGCACAATATTACAAGGTTTGCATGTGTATAAGTATCACCTTGTATGCATTCTCTTACATACCTTATATTGCAATGAAATTCTCACATATCACAAAGTATTACAAAGTAGCATCTAACCTATAGATGTGTACATGGTTCCATATAGTTACACATAGATAATAAGGGTCGTACTCAACTCATACCATTCACATAATAGCCAAGAAGATGTTTAGTGTATAAAATAAAATAGGATCTCAATGATGCACATATGCTCTATAGTTGCACATAAACCATATTGTGCATATAGTGTCGTACAAACACATAAGTGCCGTTTGGGTATCACATTATTACAACTCACATTTCACCAATGTGATAGTTGTTAGAATGGTAACAAAATATGTTTGCAACGGTTAAATAATAACCCTATAAACAATGGTAAGACACACCTTAGAGTTATACATGGTGAACATATCTCAACATATACACTAACACACCTATTAATGAATGGTGTAAGAGGAAACATTCCAGAACGATACCATCATCACAGGTTGTAGAGTCTAAACTATTTAACAAACAGTTGAACATGATTTTCCACGATTCATCATTGAGATAGAGAGTAAAAAGATACATACAGAAAACATGATGGAAACCAAATAAATCTGGGTACAATACTGTGATGTAAACATTGTAGTTCTTCTTTGATAAACTGTGAATTTCTTTCGCAACTCTTATCTCTTACCTGTCAATCTGTCACAAGTACGAATTCACATGTTTTAGCACAAATGCTAAGTAAACCTCGGGGCGTCCGAACGACCCCTTCATCAATCAAACAAAAGTACTTTAGTCAAACAATTAATTCAACATCTATAAGAAACAGTAGAAGTGATGTGTAACATCAGAGTTAAATATAGATTACATTTCATTTATTGTTCTATTTCTGCATTATTAGATAACGTTTATTGTCACCTAGATTTTTTTTTTAATTTTTGCGATTTTTTTGGGATGTTACACCTAAGCATTAATATTATACTAAGACCTAATGCTAAATTAGTAAAGGCTATGCCTTAGCATAATATGCCATAGTCCCTTATATTATAACCATGCAGATAAAACATAATGGATAATATTAAAACAATTGCGATATGATATAACTTAATGCAATATAGACTATATATACATTACCACTTAATACATATATATATATATATATATATATATATATATATATATATATAGATATAGATATATGAACTCGAGGTGATGTAACTATATACAGATGTTACAACTTAACACAATATAAATTTTATATATATATTATAACCTAATATACATATATATTTATAACTTGATGTCTTGTAAACTATATACATTTATTATAACCTAATATATATATATGTAAATACAACCTAAGCGCTTATAGGTGACCCAAGGTCTAACCTAAGCTCGTGCAAATGGACTAAGTGCTCAAACCAACACTTAAACGATTGTGAATATATCATATGTTAGTTTAACATATGGAAAATGCCATTACAATTGACTTAGATTTAAATGAAAACATTATAACGTAATATAGTTGATAGTTAAGTGCATGGCCAGGTCAACCTAAGGTTGGACCTTGGCTTATGTGACCATGTCACCCTGCCACGATGCCCATCTACTGGCCCACACCTTGGCCTTCGAGGTGAGACTTACGACAATGCATAACGAGGAGTTGATAAGGGTTCGCAACACATGCACTAAGGTTTAACGATGCATAACATAAGACATGCGGTGACTATATCTAACTTACTCTCTGCCACGCAGACTGCGAAAGCTACGAACCAATGTTTTAAACCCTGGTTGCTTGGGTGGCAGATAACTCCACTTGGCAAGCATCGTGTGTAAGCTACTAGGCTTACATGATTATCTTAATAGATAATATATATATTTCTATAATTGAATTGATGAATATTACATAGGAATGGCCGATATTAAATATGGCCTAACGGGAATAGACATGTCTGTTGATAAATAGACATGTCATTTAATAATTAATAAACAATTATCCTAATCTAATAAATAATACATTTGTAATAACCAATTAGGTTTATTACAAGTCATCCTGCTCTGAAAAGATTCAACCACGAATCTTCTACAAGCATGCCGCAACTTGAATTCTTGCCATGAATAATTGTGCCACGGTTTAGCAATTCTTGGAATAATTGGTCACATTTCCATTCAAATCTTATCATTCTTATGATTCTATAGATGAATGCATAACAACTAAGTGACATATATTTTGGATCTGCTAATCTGACGATGTTCCTTTTCCCTTCTAATTTTATGTGTAACTTTGCATGTTTTGATATGTTTTTCTTATCTGGAGAGGCAAGTATTAGTAATGTACTAACTTCTTTGTCTAACAAGTTTGTCGTTAGTTGTTCCCTGGGATCCTTCCCATCTTGAGTTGAGACTATTGGTAGAATGTTCATCTTTCCATTTGTCGCGACATCTTCTAGGTGTTGTTCTTCTACAATATCATGATTAAGGTAAGCTTTGACTCTTTTATTTTCATCTTTGCATTCTCCTACAACTTCAATTCTCTCATAATTGTTGTTAACATTGACTTTATTGAATTCTACGACATCGTCATTTTCTTTACAATTGATATTAACACTGTGATTTTCAATATCATATTGATCTTTCATATCATTGTCGTCTACTTCTTCTTTTTCATTGTCCTTGTTATCGTCTTTCTTAACAAGTCCTTGTTCTGGAGTTTCACTAAACAATTTTATAGATTTTCCAGCTGGTGTATTAATGTGTCTTACTTCCTTGTCTGACGAGATTGTCTTCATTTGTTCTCTGGGAACCTTTTGAGATTCTAGAACATCTTGAATTGTGACTACTGATAGAATGTTGACATCATTATTTTTACAATTGATATTGACATCATGATTGTCACTATCATCTTGATATTTCATATCCTTGTCCTCTACAGATTTTGTTTCATCGTCTTTGACATCGTCTTCCTTGTCATGTAGTTTTCTTTGACTGGGAATCCCAACACGATCTCTAGTTTGTCCTTGAGTACCACTGGACATATTTATATGTTTTTGGATTGGTGCATTAATGCGACTTACTTCCCTACCTTGTAATAAACCGCAACGAATTTCTGGAATACGTGCATATTTTTTACTGAGTATCTCATTTTGAGTTTTGTAGTTGGGATGTCTATTGTTATCCCTCCTAGAATTTGGTGGCATGGATCTTTGGTGAGGAGGGATATAAGGAGGCAGACGACGAGGCTTTCCTTCCTTTCTAGTTGTAGTAGCAACTTCATACTCTTCCCTAATTAAATATTTAGGAGTCATTGTAGTACCTTGTTCTGTCATAGGTGACAAAGCAGTCTTGAGCTGTACTTGATCAATATCATTCAATGTTGCTTCATGTTTTTCCTTGCTTGAGAATTCGAATGGTGTAGTTGATTCTTCTCCCTTTAACTGATCAATATCATTTAATGTTTCTTCCATTATGGTCACAATCCCTTCTTCTATCATGAGTACAATTGCAGTTCCCAGCTCTACTTGATTTGAGAAATCAGGAGTCACAAGAGCTTCTTCCTTTCTGTTCATAGTCTCTTCTTTTGTCGTGAGTGTCGATGCAGACCCCGGCTCTGCTTGACCTCAGAACGCGGGAATCGACATAGCTTGTTCCTTTATGATAGGAGTCTCTTCTTCTGACATGAGTGTAGATGCAGTTTCCAACTCTTCTTGTCCTAGGAATTCATAAGTCACTGTAGCTTCTTCTTGATGTTGTGTTATTGTCAACTTCAAGTCCTTAAGTAATTTGATAATGTCTTCATATCCGCTTTTTATTTCTTTAGCCTTGATCATTTTTATATCTTCGACTTCAATTCTTTCATCTCTTTTAGGTTTGTGGAATGGGCTAATAATGATCTTGTTGAATGAAGGGCACACAATGATTCTAGCTTGTAAAATTCTTCAAGAAAATTTAAATTTTTTTATATAATAATATTAATTATTATTATTAATTAATAATAATAATAATAATTATTAATTAATAATAATATTATATATATATATGTATATATATAATTTTTATATATTTCTTTTTCCCAAACTAAATACAATAATTATTATTATTTCCCAATAATGATTTTATTATATGTATTTACTAGTAACAAGTGTAATATAATAATAATTATTATTATTAAAATTTTAATAATAATAATATTATTAATTTCTTTAGAATTTCAAACCCTAGGAGTGGCGATCGAATGGAGTGTAATGGAGTTTTGGAGGAGATGAAGCGGAGGAGGGAGATGAGTGTGAGGTAGAGTTTACGTGGAGAAGGCAGGAAGGTGGCAACTGGGTGAGGAGCGCAAAACGAGACGAGTGAAAGCTGGGCGCAGGGTTAGAGGGGAGTTTCGGTAGCAGAGAAGGAAGGAGCCGAGGGTGGACGGTGGCATTGGATGGTGGACGCAGAGGGAGGGAGTTGAATGGATGCGAGAGGTGGATGTGGGAGAACACAGCAGCTGGCCAGGGTGCACAGTTGGAAGGGTGCAATGGGAGTCGCGCAGGTGGAGGAGATGATGGATGCGGGGTCATGGGACGTAGCCAGCAGTGGTGGTTAAAAGGTGCAAGGCATAGTGGATGGTGTTATGAAGCGTGGGAATGAGTGGCGGTGGTAGATAGGGGTGAGAGCAGCAAGGAGAGAGGGAGAAGGTGGAATGGAAGGATCCCAAGGGAGGGAGACATGTTGCAATGATGGGAGGGGCGTGGTATGTGGAGAAGGTAGGGAGCGGAGGGAGATGGGCATTGCGTGGGAGGGGAGGGATGCAAGAGGGAGATGGTGGCGAAGAGTGGTGGAGGAGAGTGTGGATGGATTGGGGCTGGAGAAATAAAAGTAGGCCGCTAGTGATGGATCAACGTGAGGAGTATGAGGAATGAAAGAGCGAAGTGGGGGGTGAGAGGAATGAAGATGCCGAGGATCTTGAGCGCGAGCAAGAGCAAGAGCAAAAATCTCTGATACCACTTGTAAGCTACCTGGCTTACATGATTATCTTAATAGATAATATATATATATTTTTATAATTGAATTGATGAATATTACATAGGAATGGCTGATATTAAATATGGCCTAACGGGAATAGACATGTCTATTGATAAATAAACATGTCATTTAATAATTAATAAAAAATTAATTATTAAATGACAAACTTGATAATAGGAAGGATCCCAGGGAATAACTAATGACAAACTTGTTAGACAAAGAAGTTAGTACATTACTAATACTTGCCTCTCCAAATAAGAAAACCATATCAAAACATGCAAAGTTCCACATAAAATCAGAGCCCTCGGTGCTCACACTCATCTCCTCTCGTTCATCTCCTCCACCCATTATCCTAATCTAATAAATAATACATTTGTAATGACCAATTAGGTTTATTACATCGTGGCTCAAGAGTCAGCAAGAAATTAGAACTCTCGCTCATGCTCCAGCTAGCCATGTTGGCTTTTGCACAAAAATGCCAACTCTGGAGGCATTGTTACATTAATGTTCCACTATGGTTGAATTAAGTGTTGAAGGTCCCACGACTGTCGATCGTGATCCAGGTCGTCCAGCTTGGGAGTGGTGCATGCTTGGGAATCATTGATATTGCTTGTGGATTTTGGTGCCAACTCTATGGGGTACTTCAACAAATTAATGAACTTGTGACCGGGCTCAGAGGTATTTGCCACTCCTCTAATTGGTATCCCTCGTATACCAAAAACCCTACCTTGTAGTCGTTGTTCTTTTTGGCATTCAACAAGATCCTGCGAGCACTCTTGCTTCGAGCTTGGCATTCACTCCCGAACGAGAGAGGAGGTGCTTTCATCACCCTCCAACACTTCGGTGAAAGGTAGCTATTGGTAGCGTTACTACGTTGCACGTTTTAAAGGTAAGAATGTTCATCTTTTACACAATTACCAATCTTTACTTCATTTTTTTGTTGTGAGAATATTATGTTGCCACCATTTAACTTATTGGGTTTCATGTGTAGGTATGGTGCCACCCAAGCTTAGGCCTTGCGTTGGTTTGACCCAACTGTAAGTTGTTACGCCACCACTAGCTTCGTTGTAACTTTTACTTTTTACATAGGAACTAGTTATTACCACGACTAACTGCTGCTATTGACACTTCTCGACGTAGGCTCTACGAGACCGTGGGCATTCTGGGTTAATCGACGTTGTCACCCGGACTTGGAACGAATAACCAACTCTTTACGTGGTCAGGTAAGCCGACATCCTTGGTCCTTCGGGAAAAACTTCCCCATTGGTTTGGATGGGTTACTTAAGACTCTTGGTTCTCTGTCTGCTTACGCTGCAACCAGGCCTTCAGCCATCCTAGCTGTTGCATGCGACTTTGTTTAGGGTTGAAGGCTTGTCCCATCCTGGAGGTGGATGTAATGTTGGCCTTGAATTGTATGGAAAACAAACTCATCATTTCTCTTGACCTTGGGTGGCTTGGCCACGCTGGGCATCGTTGGTTCAGCGCTATCTTGTTTTGGTGTGACCCGTGAAGGGATTTTAGGGTGGAAAGGAAGAGTGATAGCGCTCTGGACTGTACTATTTCTCTTTTGTAAATAATGGATGCATTTGCAACATGAAACGCTTAAGTAATAGTTTGTTTGATTACCATGTGGAAATGATATGTTGCTCTCGTCCTCTCTTTTCCTCTTTTAATGAATGAATAGATTTTATTACATGAATCTTGTTGCAATTGTCTTTTTAAAAAGTGGAAATGGTTAACTCAAATAACTTCCCGAAATGGGGCTTCGTTGTATCGTTTTGGCCATATTGTCTGTGCACTATTTAAATGGATTCAAAAGCATGAAGTGAATGTTTGCAACATACAAATGATTATGAATGATAGGCTCCTCAATGCATATATATATAGGCATTCGCAAATGTTTAGAGAGTAACTATGCATCTATTGGCAACTGTCTTGACTGTGAAGTCGTGTTAATAAATTCTCCAGCACTAGTTATTTAAATAATATAAATATTATTTGCTAGGATGCTCTCTCAGCATAACCGTAGGCATAAACATGTTCAGACATTCGCTTAAAGTATGCGTAGAGTAGATTATAATGCCTAAATCATGGTAGATGCATAAACATGGAAAAATCATCTTTAATCGTTATTTCTTTGCAGGACGATCGTTGTTCAAGTATACTCTTTGTAAATCGTGGCAATCAGTAAAATGTTGAACATAGAAAATGGTGATTACAGATACAGTTTAAATGAATGGTTAATCCGTAGGTTTTAAACCCTTGATTTTGTAAAGAGCATTTAACTCTGTAAATTAATGTAATGATGTGGTTTCAAACCAGGGACCACGATTTGATTCTAAGCTGAATATCATGTCCCTAACTTAGCCCATATCGAGGGCATTAAAAATAATATGAATCACCACTTTAAAATGTACTGCAGCTACAAATTGGAATGCAATCGAAGCTTAATATGCATTTTGTAAAATAATAGCAACTGTATGCAAAAATTAGGAAAACCCTATCTGAATATTATAATGAAGTTTGGATTTCCATGCATACTTAGATTAGCTTAGAATGAGATCTTAAGCACTAATATAAAATACAAGTCATTCATTTACATATTTTACATGAATATATAAACTACTTCAAGAATGATCATTTCATTTAGTTAGGAAAATATCTTATTCATAAATATCCCCATTCTGGGTTGATCTATACAAATAGAAAATGAGGGTTTATAAATATTTAGGGCTTGACATGTAAACCTCTTGGTTTGCATGTCTTCCTGATTTGCACAATAAAATGTATAAACAGAGTTATGTCAGTAATATAGGAATAAATGTATTTTGTATAAAATCCATATATATAGCCCTAGGTTAGCATTTACACCACATTTACTCTAGGGTGCCTCTTTCAGGCTTGCAACCCTAAATTAAATAATATTTATGTCTACTAAGTGCATTAGAATTATACTCCTTCATACATCGAACATGATCTATGAATATCCAGGAATTTCAACTTAGATAATAAAACTATCTCAGATTACAGAGACTTAGGAATTTATGGTAGATCTATACTTAGAAATCAGTATAAAGGTATACATATAGGCAGATATGAAATAGTAGATCATTTAACAGTACTTATAGGAATAAACATAAACAAGGTTGCAGTAGGTAAACTTATCTGAAATCAGATGACCAATGGAACCAAGCACAAACCTACCAACATTTGACCAACAAGTTCTCCTTGCTTTCAGGTCACCCCCGAGCTGAGTTCACAGTCCCCCAGGTCAGAGTGTAGATTTTAAATTACCCTTAACTTGTTTTCCCCAAGTTATTTGGGATATTTCAGTGGCAACAGAAAACCCAACATCCAACTTAGTACTCCTTTCTCAACTCTGCCCTGGAAACAACGTCTATGTTAATGACCTTGACATGCTTGGCCATCATGACTTTGACAAAGAACACAATTGGACCGAAAACCATATTCCTTCACACATGCATGCAACAGCCATATCATTAATTGAACTCACTCGATTGTCCACCCAAGTACAATAAGACACCTTTTCATCTTCATGTTCTCCTACCTCCTTGTCTCCCACACAAGGCATGGCCTTTGACCTTATCCTCACACACTCCACAAATGCTACAAGCCTTCCCCCACTCAAAATGGTCATTCAAGGGACTGTTGTAACAAGAGATGTTTTCCTATTTCAATCCTAGCGCAGCCAGGCATCAGCAAGCGAGGTTCTTAGATCTTGGAACCATAAAAAGTAGGTTTTATGATCATGTTCAAAAAGCGCATCTTGGAAGAGTAGAGTTCTCCATACATTTTTTTCAAACTAGAGAATGAACAGCCCCATACGACAATAAAAAAACCCAACCTGGACATATTTCAACGTCCTAAACACATTTCTGGGCACATCCTACAACTGTCCATTCCAATTCTGGGCTATTTCTGGGTGTTTAGGATCAATTCTCAGCTCTATTTTGACCATAAATCAACAAATATTTAATCCAGTCCGTGTGCAAAAACAAAGCTGTGTAAACAACTCTCTTCTAATTTTGGGCATGGACAGTGCAACAGAAAAGTGTTAGATTGGACCACCATCAAGATGATTTTGTGCCTATTCAGGAGGGACGTCACCTTTTCCACCCTTATCTCAACATGTTTATACCTTCATAAAATTGTATCGACTGTAGATGGTGACTTTTGATAAATATTTAAAGTCAATATTATATTGTTTTATACCCAATAGTTCTATGAAAGAGTTGGATTTTTCCATTCAGCGTTCCTTTTGCCCCTCCAAGGGAAAATGCTAGTATTAATCCATTGTAAAAGGATAAACCATAGTTATGTATTCAAATCCCAACTCCCAACTAGACATACTAACGTTACAAATGCTATACATTGTTTGAATACTTTGTAAAAGTGCACAATTCTTTTTAACACCCTTTGAATTTGTGGCATAAGAAATATATATTGTATTGTATCATAATTATTAAGTTTTGGATTTGATATCCAATTACTCCATTAATTCCATGGTTGGTGCATTAATCAAAACACTAGTGAGCATCGGCCCGTGTTATCAACCGTATGGTCCACTTGGAATTCCCACTCTCTGATCGATAATGAAGATTGAACAAAACGCACAACTCCATTAATGCCATGGTTGGTGCGTTAATCAAAACACCAGTGAGCATCAAGTTGAGGCTTGTGTTGTCAACCATACGGTCCACTTGGAATTCCCACTCTATGATCGATGATGAAGATTGAAAACAACGCACAACTCATAGTACTGGTCATAGAGCCTACGACTCTTAAATGAAGGTAGCTGGAAATTAGGTGCCATTCCATAAGTATTACTTGTTAAAACCTCTCTTCAAACACATATGTAGTGCCTTTCTCGCTCTGAATAATGGAGAGTTCGGCCTTTCAATAAAACTGCAACATTTCCTCGCGTTCCATATTACCTCTCCTATTTATCATTTGGTAGCTATAGCGTTTGTCAAACTCAGGATCTTCCAATTCGCTGCTGGTAACATTTTATTTGGTTGTTTTACTTGTAATATCTATGAACAGAGGTGCTTGCTCCTCACAGAGTATGAATGTATGTTCAATAACTAAATCTCTTATTTATGTAATGTGTTTTCCTTTGCTAACAATCATTATATACTATTGCAACATGACTTGAATTGTGGTCAATTGATGGAATAGATTTGGCATGCAGGCGCGGCTTTGGATTCTCTAGAATTTGCAAACCGTTGCCGGAATGGTCTACATTTTGTTGGGCAGAGCGAGTGGGTCTCTATTTTTCTTCTCTCGGTGTTCTCAGTGTTCGTGTAGGCTACATGCAGAGCCACATATGGGATCATCCCCTTCATATCCCAAAGGTCTTTGGGAGTCATATACATAATGGTGGGCATAGGAGGAAACGCTGGGTCAATTGTAACCCAATGGTTGTTCTTCATTGATTTGAGGTATTCGACGGAAAGAGGGGATCAGACTCATGGGGATCATGATAGTGGCATGCGGTGTTTTTTTGTGCATAATGTATTTCCCGCAGTGAGGAGAGATGTGGCTAACAAGAGATATCGGGTGAATGGAGCTAAAAGTATGAGTATTGTGGATAGCTCAACATTTAAAGACAGTCCTGGAACCAACCCACAAGCCACCAGTATGATGCTCGGCAGGTATCTAATTTGCATTTATAATATCCAACTTTTTTTAGTTTGTTATGTAGGTTTATATCTATAAAATGGGAACAATATTATAGTTACATTTTGTTTATAATATATGAAATGGAAACCATAATATTGATACATAATGGTATTGTGTGCATGCAAGTACATGGGAATGAAGATTCTTCAAGAAAGAACATGAAGGAAGAAGCTTTTGTAGGGTAGAAGTAATATTAATGCAATTAGTTACTTTAATAAACAATCTCATAATATTAAACAATCTCATAAATTGAAGAGTGAATAAGTATAAAAATCATTACTATGTACTGGTAGCTGCAACCCTGCTAGAAAGTTCAAGCGTACATGAATATTTTAAGATTTTGCAAAGTTATGTAACAATTTTTACTATATTAGACTTTTGACAGGGACTCTTGTTTTTGTTTCTCATGTTGACATTATACCATTTTTATCATAATTTAGTTTAATATAGACCTGAAAAGTATTCTAAAGTATTGTCTTCATGGATTATATATATATATATATATATATAAAATTAAAATTAAAATATTCTTTTAGTTGGATTAAAGATTTATGTAATGTGTTTTTTCATTAATAAAAAGCCTTTCTTCATATTTTTGCATTTCTTCATTAATAAAAAACATTTCTTCATATTATTCATCTGCAATTTTTTCATGTAATATTTTGGACACATTCCACAGAAAAATAACCATTAAAATAGAAAAAAACATAATCAATTGAAAAATAACCATTAAAATAGAAAAAATAATAATAAAAGAAATAGAAGCAAAAACAAATAATAAAAATCAAAGTATTTGCGCTCCATGTAATATTTTGGACACATTCCACAGAAAAATAACCATTAAATAGAAAAAACACAATCAACAGAAAAATAACCATTAAAATAGAAAAAAAACAATAATAAAAGAAATAGAAGAAAAAACAAATAAATAAAATAATAAAAATCCAAGTATTCGCCCTCCAAGCTTGAGTAGATGCCAAAATTACTCCATGAGAATGCTTTATGCTTTCACGAGCTACTTTTTATGACTTACTTCAAGTAAGAATTTTTTCTTTTACAAAAATAATTTTTACTTTTTATGAGTTACTTCAAGTAAGAATTTTTTTTTCTTACAAAAATCTCTTTTACAAGAGAAGAAGAGTTTTTTTTACAAAAGTTTTTTTTTATTTAAGAGGAGATATTATTTAAAAAAAAGAGAGATTTTTTTTTAATAAAGCCAGTGAAAGACTCTGCAGCATCTATGGCTTCTAGCAGCAACAATTAGTCTCAGATTTCTCCTCTTACGGGAAAAAATGACTATGATGTCTAGGCTACGAGGATGGCGGTTTATCTCAGATCGAAAGATGTATGAAAATATGTCGTGAATGGCTATTCCGAACCAGCAGATGATGCAGCCTATCAAACCCTATCAAACAGAGAAAATGATACTCTAAGAATTCACAGGAAGAAGGATGCAAAGGCACTGCATCACATAATGAACGCATTAGATAACAACGTATTTCCAAAGATATCGGCTTCATTGCATGCCAAAGCAGCATGGGAAACCTTGGCGGCCAGTTATCAAGGTGTTGGTAAGGTACAAACAACTAAAATCCAAAACATAAGAAGAGATTTTGAAAATCCGAAGATGAAAGAATTAGACTCAGTAGATTCTTTCATGACCCAAGTCACGGGGATTGTTAATAAGTTGAATACCCATGGTGAAAAGATCGAAGATCAAAGGGTGGTTGAAAGGGTTCTGAGATCCCTACCCCACAAATTTGATCTGAAAGTTGCAGCGATTGAAGAAGCAAACGTTTTGAGTACTCTCTCCATAGACGAGTTGAATGGATCGCTACTTTCATATGAATCCAAAATCAACAGGAATGAAGAGTCCTCTCTGGAGAGTTCTTTCAAAGCACAAGTCTCATTCTAAAAGGGTAGAGGAAAACGTAGAGGCAGAGGAGGATGAAGAGGAAGAGGCAGAGGTGGCCGAAGTAATGGCAAGGAAGATCAAGATCATGATCATAACCATGAAGGCGGGAATTAGGACAAAAAAAGGTCAGAGAAATCTAATGTTAAGTGTTGTTGTTGCAATAAATTTGGTCATTATTGTAGCTAGGGTTTTCACCCTAGCTTGTGCAAATGAGCACCTACTAAGGAGAAGGGACTCCTCAGTAGCAGTTCAGTAAAAATAGTAAAAGCAATACAGTAAATGAAAACATTAAATTTAAACTAGCATGTGCATAAACAGAAAAGACAAGATAATAAAATGTTTTTTGTACTGATTATACCTCCAATGTGAGGTTGGTGAAGCTCTTGCAACAGTCTAGGAGGGTTTCCTCCAAGCTCCAATGTTGTTCCTTCTCCTTCTTCCAAAGATGTTTTGGAAATGGGGCCAAATGGGGTTCTCAAGTGGAAAGTAGCTCCAAAGGGAGAGCTAGGGTTTTGTGAGAATTTTTGGCAGAGTGAGGATAGGGATGATTGTGGATATGAAATGGGGAGCCTCCATCACCTATTTATAGGTTTTTTAGTGGTGGAGTGCTGACCCATGGTTTTGGGCACCATATGGTTTAGGTCAGCTGTATAGGGTTTTTGCTTCCTTTTTCCCTCTTTTTTCCTCTTTTTTGTATTTTTTATTCCCTTTTTAGAGGGTTTTTGCTATTTTTGGAGGAATTTAACTTATTTTGGGGAAAAAAATGGAGTTTTTGGCCTTTTGGAGGATTTTTTTAATGTTTTTTTAGCCTTTTGGAGGCTTTTTAATGGTTTTTTTGGGGTTATGGAGGTAAATATGGTAGGAAATATGGACAAATGAGTCATGTAATGGGGTAGATGAGGTAGTGAGCACTTTTTGGGTGTTAACAGATTGCCCCCTGATGTGTGAGGGCAGGAGCTCATCGTATGGCCGATAGACATCATAAGTCTTTGATGGTTTTCTTGGGATGTGGAGAGGAGAAGAAACAAACTAGAGCCTGGAACAACGGTCCCGAACAAACTACAAAAATTGAAAGTACACAACCTCAATAGTGAATGAGGAATAATCTCAACATATGGACGAGGCAGGCATTCTCATGCCCGTATCAAGATATAGAACAATAACAAGGGGGTCCAAAAAATGGGGACCTGAAATATACATGGCCTTAAATAATGAATGAGGAAGAATCTCAATATATGGACAAGGCGGGCATACCCATGCTCGTATCAAGATATATAAAAAATAACAATGAGGCCCAAAAATGGGGACCTAAAATATACATGGAGAACCACTGTGTACATCATAAGGGTCCAGAGGGGACACAGAATCTGGGACATACTGCTGGGCTGACCATGTCGGAGCTGAAGAACTGATACACTGGAATAAGAATAGCGTGGTACCAGAGGAACTGATGAATTTCCGGGGCATAGTGACGAGGGGTCATACCCTCAATGGTATACTGAACTAGGTACTCAAGGAAGCATATAACTGGATGGCTTCCGAATATAATTGCCAACGCAACCCGGACATCCATGGGAACATATAACTGGGCGTTCCGAAGTGACTCACCAATGTGCTAGAGTCGGGGGAAATTCGGGGTATTCGACCAATAACTGAAGGGATATATACCCTGCATGATTCTCAACGATGCGATCAAGGTGTTGAAGTCGAGCATGTGAGAAACAACGACTCGAAGAGGCATTGATGACTCCTCTCAAAATGGTCCGTAGGAACTCACCAAAAATGATGATGAGTCCCAGGTGCAGGGGCCTCTGGGTTTATCCTCTGGAATAGATGGGTTGTCGTCAATAGAAGGAGACCTGCAACTAGCAAGGCAATGATGTTTCCTTGATAGGAGCACGAGGTGGCGAACCGAAGTGTGAGAGTACTGATGGTAGGATTGACATACTTTGGGGGTGGGGGATAACTGGGCAAGTAGAGTGGGTGGACTCAAACTTCGTTTGTTCAGAGTATGATGGCGGGTATGATTGGGCAGCATATGAAACTGACTGGTGGGAAAGGGATCATAGCTGTAATGGATCAAGGATAGTGAATGGGATGAGTGATAGTCATGTTGGTGTAAGATGGCAGGAGACTGCAAAAGACTCTAAACAAAGGCGATCTTATTGGGGGTGCTGCTGAGGTAATCGATCATAGTGCCAAGAGGCACGGGGGGGACTTCTTCATGGGTTAAGGAACTAGAAGAAGTGTGTTCAAAATGGTACTGTCATGTGGATTTATATGAGCCCAGGACAGTTCATGCTCATGATTGCTTTCAATTTTAAGGAGTTTGAAAGCGATAAGAAGACTTTGAAATAATGGAATGGTACCGTCGTGTGGATTTGTACGATCCCACGACGATGCATGCTCATGGTTGCTTTCAATTTTAGAGAGTTTGAAAGCAATAAGAAGACTCCAAGGGGGTGCTTTTTCATGTGTTAATCTCCAAGGCCCGAATAAGGATAAAAGGATGCAATGAAGAACTCTTCTAGCCTGTGTGACTAGAGTATTCCTTTTTCGTAATTAGTCTACTAGGTCCGAAAAAGGGTTAAACTTATACCAGATAGATGCCCTTTCAGGTACTTTAACGAGCATGAAAGGAAGCAAGATTGCTTAGTGATCTTTTCATTGTTTTAGGAGTCAGAAAAGAGCTTAACAGAAACTCCCCAAGTGCCTTTTTCGTAAAGGACTTATCGAGCCCGAAAAAGGGATAAAATTATACCGAACAAAAGGAATGGCCAGGCAAGGAGGAAGTGTTCAATCAAGGAACATCGATGAGAACCAAGAACGAGGGTGGGGTGAAACACTGGTGGTCCTCCTTGTGGGGTGATGAATGGTGGCAAAATAATGAAATAATTGCAGTATGAATGGAGTGAATGGCTCATGTAAAAATGGGTAACAATCCGATGGTGGCTGATGTGGTGCGCAAACTGAGGCAACAAGGTGTCGGGACACAATGTTTAAATTATACCTGGTGAGAGTGAGAAATGATCTCAAGCGTCATCACGAGCTCGGAAAAATGAATCCAGCGATATAAAAAGTGTCAAAAATGGATAACGCTCGAGGTGGCATGCAAACCGAGGTGACGGGGGGCGTTTTGGGAAAAATACCTGAAAAATATTGGGGTGAGAGCGAGAAATGATCTCAAGCATCATCACGAGTGTGGAAAAATGAATCTAGCGGTGAAAATGGTGTGAAAAACGAAGGTCATAAGGACTCCAGAATGGTCAAAGGAAATAACTAGGTTAAAAAATGGCTACAAATAAAGGTGAGCCCACCAAGAGAAGGATGCAGGGGTGGGGAGAAATGATGACCCGCGTGGGCAGAATATTAGGTGTATCAAATCAAATCATATATACAAGTGACATGTGACCTCAAAAATTGTTGAGATCACGCATGTGAAAAAGTGAGCAGGATTAATGACCTACCCGCATGCTATGTGCAGGGGGTTTGTGATTGTGGATCACATATGTGTTGGTTTGAACAATGGGATCATTAAAACGTTGAGATAGATGTGATGGGGAAGGTTCAAAATGGTTGAGCATGCCCCCTATCTTAGGTTCAAGGTAATCTATTATGCCCCCTAACTCAGTGGTGTCAATGTGGTGCTCGATGATAGCGGGGTTAAGACCAGCCATTTCGGTATAAGACCAGGCAAAGACATTGCGGAACTCTTTGAAAAGTGTTTTGTACTCTCTGATCTCGTACTCAGTGCAGGAGGCTCCTAACGTAATGAGTTCAGGAGCACCAGATGGGGTAGAGATATCAATGTGGATTGTGGGTGAGATATTGGCCATGTTACCTTCCTCGAAGGCGTCGGGGGCGGGAATGGGATCTTTGAACCAGTTGACTTTGGCAGGGAGGAAATATTTGGACTCAACCGAAAATTGGGTGGCTGTGGTGGAGGAGGAGTCCTCCAGGAGGAAATAGGAATGATGGTGCATATCCTCCTAGGGGTAATCAGGGGCAGTAAGAGCCTCTAGAATCTCCTCATCATTGTGGAAACTTTGGTTTGTCAAATCGGTTGACGAGGGAGTGGTAGTAGAAGAGATCATATAAATGGTATTAATCTCTCTGGTTAATGGGGATGCTGGGGGGTGGATTTATTCAATGGTGGGGGGCGCCGTCTCAAGGTCCAAATTATTCATCTTGTAGAGAGCTGCTCTATAATCTGGTAGATCAGGACAGTGATATGAGTAACGGCCGTAAATACCGCATATTGCACAAGGGTGGTGGGTACGTAGTGATTTATCACGAGGCTTGGGGGCTGGGTCGAGTTGGACAACCAGGATGTTGGGGTCATCATCAATCATTTGCATGTGCTCTTGTAATGCGGGTAATTGTGGATATTGATGGGTAGGATGGCCTAACTCATCACACAACGAGCATTTGGGAGGAGCACAAAACACGGGGGGGGGGGGGGGGGGGTTAACTGTTTTGGGTAGGGGTACAACAGTGTATGGTTGTGGGCCTCTGCCCCAGTGTGCTTGATAAGAGGGGGTGGAGTAGTAGATGACGAAGGGGTAATGACACCGGGAGGTGGTTGACTAGTAGTGGTGATGGGTTGCACCGGTTGTAGGACGACATTTGGTGTCGGAGGGGTAACAGTAGGCGTAATGTACCATACGGGTAATCCTAAAGTTAAACCGGGGAGTCTGAGGTTAGCCATAACTGGGGCGCTTACTACTCCCGAAGGGGGAAATAGGAAGGGGATTGTATGGATGGGTGTAACATCAACATGACTAGGTACCAATGGTGGTTGCGGTAGCAAGGGCGGTTGATGGTTGGGTGTTGGTGTATTGTAAGAAAGGGTACATAAGTCAGATACTTCGGTCGTGGGTGAGGGGGGTGGAATGGCCTGGAATGTTGAGGTCATGGTCGTATATGAGTAGACTCCGGGACCCATTGAGGAAACCAATGAGGTAGTTGCACCGCAAGTAGGTTGTTCGACCACAGGGAGAACATTTTCGGGTGCAGTGGGAGCATTGGGATCGTAATAGGTGAGTTGGTCAACCTTGACCATGCGTCCGTCATGGGGGAACATCATGGTACAAAAAATGGATGAGGCAACCGCCCGCATGGCGTACATGTAACTGCGTCCAAGTAAGAGGTTATAATCAAGTTGGGCATTGATGACCTCTATGTCAATGAGCACAGTTTTACCAGCCAATTGGATGGGGACATTAGCTAAGAGACCTTGGGGTTGATCCGAACGGCCGTCGTAGGATCGCAACGTAGTGGTGGACTACTGGAGAGTAAGGGATCCCAACTTCTGCCAAACGAAAGTGGACATAACGCATGTAGAGGCACCTTCATCGATGATGCATCGATGGATGACAAGATTCTGAACGGATACATAAACTTGGAACGCTAATGTGGAAGGCAGGCATGGTTCGGATTGGTCCAAATTGAAGGCCATCATTCGTGAATCATTTAGGTGAATAGTACCAATGGAGGAGAGAAAAGTCTTGCGCTGTGAAGGATAGTTTTTTAAGACCTCTAACGTAGACATGGCTGCGAGGGATTGGGCCAAGTCATCTACAATGTTGTAATTAGACGCAGCGCGAGCATTGGGGTTATTGTTGATACGACGGAGTGGGAAGCGAGGGGCTTTGGAGGCACCATCTAGTGGAGCTGGAGGTATGCGTAATGACTGATCAGTGGGATGAGTAGTGGTGTTTTTTGTCGGTGGGAGGGGCTTAAGGGGTGGAGCCATATTGGTTCTGACAAGTTTGGAGGTTGACATCGGTGGATGACATCATTAGCAAGTGATGGGTACCTGAGTCTATCATGGGTTGATCAGGAGTGGCATAAGTCATTTGTTGTTGGGGAGGCGCGTTTCCTTGAGGGGGAGCCAACGACTCAGTGTTCACTACGCCTTGGGTTGGTAAAGGGTTTTGTGACACCAAAGGTGGATTCTAAGGTGGTGGGGGGTTGGGTGGTGCTTGAGGAGTTGCGTGCCCTTGGCGGTGGGCATCATCAGTCCAAAGGTGCCGAGCTCGATCCAAATGTGGGAAAGCATGCGTGTAGTGGCCGTAGACCCCGCAAATAGAACAAGCATGGTTTGTTTGCAAATTAGGATTTTTGGCTTGCTTGGGCGGCCGATCAGGGTTCTGGTTGGCAGGTGCCGCATTATTGTTGTTCCGAGGACTAGGAGGTTGACCGCCTTGGTCTGGAGGGGGGTTGTTCCCACGGTTATGATTTTTGCCGCAGTTTTGCTAGCCTTGTTGGCGTTGGTTATTTTGGTTGGGTTACGGATTTTGTTGCGCATACACTTGCCCTTGGGTGGCAAGTGGGTTTTGGGGTTGTGTAGGTGCGGGAGCAGGCTGCGGTGGATAATAAGTAGGTTGAGGCGGTACAGGTGCTGAACCTTATGGGGGTTGCTGATATGCTTGTGTGATGGGTTGTGGGTTTGCCGCAGGGGATACCTGTGGCGGGTAATATGGCTGAGGTGCGATTGGGGGGGCGTAAGCAGGGGATGCATGACCAAAGCACTAAGGTGGACATGAGGGTCTGTGGGAATGGTGATGATGTGCCATGGGAGCATATGAATTGGTTGCTTCGGAATGGGATGTAGCCCGCGAAAGGTCGGGGCAAGGGCTAGGACGTGCTATGGAAAAGGGGTGCTTATGTGAGGCTATACGACCAATGATGCCATCCACGGCATGGGATGCCCCTGGCGCATCATGCCGGGAGGAATCGTCGCGGGGCGTCAGGGATGATGGAATATAGGTAACCAGACTGGGTGTAAATAAGGTCAAATTGCTGGGCTTTGAGGATGGCCTCTTCTTCGAACTGGGGTCGCTCGAATGCCACATCCTTGGCAATGACAGGAAGGAGATATTTTAGAAACCAATCTAAGAAGATATGGTCATCCAACTTGATTTTGCAGAGGATACGACGTTGACGCCACTCATGAATGTGGTTAGTGATGTGGGTGGCCGTGTTCTGTCTGCAAGACAATAGGATCTCAACTCCCGCGTCATAGCGGACAGGTAACTGAAATAAATGCAGGAAGGTCGAGGCGAGGGAGGTAAAGGTGGCATGGGTCCCATGGGGCTGCTCGATGTACCACTTAGCTGCCGAGCCAGTGAAGGTGCACAGAGGCGGACATAGTTGTCCACTATGGAGCTGGAGGAACACCATAGATGGAAGGACATAATATGGTTCTGGGGGACTTCACCTCCCTTTCCCTCAAACTTAGGGATGTCTGATGGGAGCTTGGTGGGCATGTGAGGCCACGCAGGGTCGTGTCTGATGGGATCGTTAGTCATTCTGGCTAGGTCATGAAGGTTGAGACTAGCCATGAATGGAAAACTAGTAGAAGGATGTGACATACTGGTGGTTGTGACCAATGCCCCCAAGTGGAGGAGCTGGGTTTGGGTTGGGGACGTTGCCCCCAGGTGGAGGAACGAAGGTGGTATGGGACGGTCCTACACCGCCAAGGGTAGTGTGAGCCACTGGTGGAGTTGGGATGGGTATGCTAGCCACTAGGATGTATGTAGTGATCAGAATGGTGGATGTGGGCCCCATCGAGGGCATACCCAAAGCGGGTGTGGTAGCTGGAGTAGTGGTGGATGCTCCACCAAGGGTCCCTACAAAGAAAGGGTTGGAAGTCATGCCAGCCATGGGGCTGGTTGGTGTAGTGTAAGTGGGGTTCTTGGACTCTGCCTCAGAATCAGAGGTAAAATAAGGAGCGTCAGTGCCAGGGGACAGAGCTTTGCATCTGCGACGAGTGGAGTCGAGTGATGAAGCTCTACGTCTATGACGGGTGGTGTCAAGTGAACTGTGCTGCGGGGGATGGCACCGAAGGCACCGAGAATGTATTGGGGACTCAATGGTGACAATGGTGTTAAGTATATGGGAGTTGTGTCGAGTGAAAAATAGCTCAAAAACCCTAATGCAGCCGAGTGTACAGAAGGAGAGTGCAAAACATACGGCACTCAGGCCAACAACCATCTCAAAACACTTACTATAACAGTTGTGCTACAATAAGTGGAGCGTCAAAAAAATGGTTAGAATACCAACAAGCAACAGGTTTCCTAAAAAATAAAAATAGTGAACTTGCTAGACCAAAGGGAGGTAAGGGAGCATGCAAACACCTAGCTAAATAGTATTCTGACTCAACCAGACATATCCTCTGCAAGGTGGTGAAATCCAAGTCAGACAATATGGATAGTAGAGCCAAGTGGTTAAAGATATCCCCCTACCGGGAGGGACACTGGGTAGTTAATCCTAGAAGAAAGGAAACTAAGATACCCCGTTCATGACACGTCCAGAAAAGGTGATTCTGCAGTTTGGTTCTATCACCGTTGTATTCCCATACGGGTGATACACCGAGAACTACGAAAGGTATCCTTCGGTGACTGAATGGATTGCGGTATTCTACTCAGGCCTCCGGAACCAGTCTGGCTACTTCAACCCTCCTAGGGGAGAGGCGCTCTGATAAACTAGTTGTGACCGTGCCAAAAAATACTAGGGGATTTTGGTTCCCTAATGGACAACAACTATGTCTCAAGTGTAAGCGACCGAGGGCTGTTATTTGGATGCCTATCCCCCCGATCCTACCTAACTACAAGATTCTTATGTGTTCCCCAAGTGGGGTTAGAATGTTGGTTGTGTTAAGTAGTATGTTAGGGCTCACTTGAATTAGGTGACAGAGTGTGTGCGTGTGAGGTAATGAACCCATGTAAAAGTGCCACGGGGTGGGAAACTTTCTAACTAAAAATAACAATGCAAAAATTAAACTTTGAAATGAAAAATTTTCTTTTTTCAATTAAAATGCTTAAATTTTAAAAAATTCTATAAATGGCACAGAAATAATACTGTAGAAAAAGGCAGTAGGGAAGTATGGCTACAGATAGGATAGGTGGCTATGCAAGAAAATGGCTGAAAGCCGCAGGCAGATCGCAGGAAAATGGTTGAAAGCCGCAGGCGGATCGTAGGAAAATGGCTGAAAGTTGCAGGCGGATCGCGGGAAAATGGCTGAAAGCCGTAGGCGAATCATAGGAAAATGGATGAAAGCCGCAGGTGGATCATAGGAAAGGGTTGGACAGCCGCAGTCGGACCGCAGGAAACAGGTTGAGAGCCATGGTCAGATCGTAGGAAACAGAGTGAAAACCGTCGGGAGATCGCCAGAAACAGTCTGAGAGCCACGGTAGGACCGTAGGTAACAGTATGAAAGCTGCGGTTGGATCGCAACTACGGGGAAAAAAGACGCGGTTTATGGAAGCAAACCCGATTGCCGAAAGGGACAACCGAAAGGAAAAAATAGGAAAATATTGCAGAAAATTAAAAATTGCTAAAAACTATAACCACAAATTCAAAGGAACACAAGGGGAGTCGCCAAAACTGTAGCTAGGGTTTTCACCCTAGTTTGTGCAAATGAGCACCTACTAAGGAGAAGGGACTCCTTAGTAGCAGTTCAATAAAAACAGTAAAAGCAATACAGTAAATGAAAACAGTAAATTTAAACTAGCATGTGCATAAACAGAAAAGACAAGATAATAAAATGTTTTTTGTATTGATTATTCCTCCAATGTGAGGTTGGTGAAGCTCTTGTATTAGTCCAGGAGGGTTGCTTCCAAGCTCCAGTGTTGTTCCTTCTCCTTCTTCCAAAGATGTTTTGGAAATGGGTCCAAATGGGGTTCTCAAGTGGAAAGTAGCTCCAAAGGGAGAGCTAGGGTTTCGTGAGAATTTTTGGCAGAGTGAGGATAGGGACGCTTGTGGATATGAAATGGGGAGCCTCCATCACTTATTTATAGGTTTTTTAGTGGTGGAGTGCTGACCCATGGTTTTGGGTACCATATGGTTTAGGTCAGCTGTATAAGGTTTTTGCTTCCTTTTTTTCCTCTTTTTTGTATTTTTTATTCCCTTTTTAGAGGTTTTTTTCTATTTTTGGAGGAATTTAACTTATTTTGGGGAACAAAGGGGGTTTTGGGCCTTTTGGAGGCTTTTTTTAATGGTTTTTTTGGCCTTTTGGAGGCTTTTTAATGGTTTTTTGGGGTTCTGGAGGAAAATATGGTAGGAAATATGGACAAATGAGTCATGTAATGGGGTAGGTGTGGTAGTGAGCACTTTTTGGGTGTTAACAATTATGCTCATGAATGTAGAAAGAAAACGTATGATCAAGAAAAACAAAAAGCTAATGTGACTAATACCTCTGAGAATAAAGAATTTATGTTATTTCTTACATGTCATGCTGCATACGAAATCCCAAAGGGACTTTGGCTTTTAGATAGTGGCTACAGTAACCGTATGACAGGTGATAGAGGTCTAATTGCAAACTTAGATGTATCAGTGAAGATAGAGGTCAAAGTCGGCACAGATGAGGTAGTTCCAGTTCTTGGCAAAGGAGTTTTCAACATTCTGACCAAACAAGGCCAACAAAATACAATCGCAGATGTATATTATGCTCCAGGATTGAATCATAATCTGCTTAGCATTGGGAAACTTACTGAAAAGAAATACAGACTTGTCTTTGATGGATCAGACTGTAAAATCTATGAAAAACCCCCAAATAGATAGTTGATCATCAAAGTACAATTGACTAGGAATAGGATGTATCCACTAGTCATGAATTGCAGCAGCAAGGTAAGCTCTTTTGCTCAAAATGCCACATGCATGGATAATTATTGGTTATGGCATTTCAGATATGGACATCATTACTTTGGTGGTCTCAAGTTGTTGCATCAGAAAGGGATGGTAAAAGGATTACCTCCTATGAAGGAGCCAACAAACATTTGTGAGTGTTGCATCATTGCAGAGCAGCACAGTTATAGCTTTCCTAAAGGTATGTCTCGAAGGGCACATGTACCTCTAGAACTTATTCATACTGATCTGTGTGGTCCAATGCAAAAATAGTCAATTGGTGGAAGCTATTATTTTCTTACATTTATTGATGATTTCAGTAGAAAAACATGGGTCTATTTCCTTCGTCATAAGTCTGAAACTTTTAGCAAGTTCAAGGAATTTAAGGCTCTGGTTGAAAAATAGAGTGGTTATCAACTCAAAGTATTGAGATCAGATGGAAGGGGGAGAGTATGACTCAGGAATTTCATGATTACTGCAAATATCATGGAATCAAGAGGCAATTCACTACAAGATATACACCTCAGCAGAACGATGTTGCAGAACGCAAAAACAAAACCATCATGAATATAACAAGGAGCATGCTGAAAGGAATAAACTTGTCCCATGATTTTGGGGAGACGCAGTGGCTTGTGCGGTTCATGTGATAAACAGATCTCCCACCAACATTGTGAAGAACAGAGTACCAAAGGAAGCATGGACATGTATGAGTTGTAATATTTCTCATTTTAGAATATTTGGTTGCGTTGCTTATGCCCATGTTCCTAAACAACTAAGAAAAAAACTAGATGACAGGAGTGAGAAATGTATCTTTCTTGGATAAGGTGAAGAATCTAAAGCCTACAAACCGTATAGCCCTATCACTAAAAAGGTTATCTTCAACAGAGATGTGTTGTTCAAGGAGGAAGAGTCATGGAGTGGAACCATAGACAAGGTTGTGGGAGCTGCAATACCCCAACAAGAAGATGAAGAAGAAGAGGAGTTGATTGGACAACAGGGTCCAGTAGCATCTTCACTAGTAGCAAATATTCCAGCAAGAACACCTAGAAACTCAGTTTGAGGTGAATCATCAAGTTCACAATCAGGTAATGAATCTGATCACGGTAATAGAAATACTAGAAGATTGGAAGATATTTATGATGAATTGGATTCAAATACCAATTATGGTTTTATTTCTAGTGAACCTGTGTTTTATGAAGAGGCAGTAAAAGAAGAGCATTGGGTAAAAGCTATGGATGAAGAGATAGATTCCATTGAGATAAATGGTACATGGGATGTAGTTGACCTTCCAAAAAATAAGAAACCCATTGGTGTGAAGTGGGTCTATAAGACCAAACTCAATGAAAAAGGTGAGATTGATAGGTATAAGGCAATGTTCATAGCAAAAGGTTTCTCGCAGCAACCAAGAATTAATTTTGGAGAAACTTTTACACCAATGGAAAGATTGGACATTGTAAGAGCAGTCCTGGCAATAGCATCCCAAAACATATGGAAAGTCTATCAGATGGATGTCAAGTCGGAATTCTTGAAGAAGAAATATATGTGGAGTAGCCACACGGGTATGAAATCAAAGAACATGAAGAGAAAGTTTACAAGTCGAAGAAAGCTCTATATGGGCTCAAGCAAGCTCTAAGAGCTTGGTACAACAAAATTGATTCTTATCTGATAAAAAATGGTTTTAGCAGAAGCAGCAGCGAACCAACACTTTACACAAAGGTAAATCAACAAGGACATATTTTGATAGTTTGCTTATATGTTGATGATATGATTTTTACAGGTGACTCGTGAGTAGATGATTTTAAGGCAGTTATGAAGAAAGAGTTTGAGATGACAAACCTTGGATTAATGAAGTTCTTTCTCAGCTTAGAGGTAGAACAGTCAGAAAAATGTATATTTATCTCTCAAAGCAAATATGCTAATGAAGCTCTTAAGAGATTCATAATGCTTAATTGCAAACCGACACCTACATCAGTGGCAACAGGTACAAAGTTGAGCAAAGAAGATGAAAGTCCCAAAGTAGATCCAACATTTTTTAAGTGACTTGTAGAAATTCTCATGTGTCTCACAGCTACGAGACCAGATATTATGTATGTTGTCAGCTTGATTTCCAGGTTCATGGAGTCTCCCAAAGACTTGCATTGGAAATTTGGCAAAAGGATCTTACGATATGTTGCAGGGAATTAAAGATATGGAATTTTATACTCAAGCACTGAGTATGATGTTTTGACAGGTTTCACTGATAGTGATTTTGCAGGAAGTGTGGACGATAAGAAGAGCACTTTCGGTCATGTTTTTCATCTTGGATTAGGGGTGATTTCATGGGAATCCAAGAAGCAACCCATTGTGACACTTTCATTAGCAAAAGCAGAGTATGTATCAGCAACATCAACAACATGTCAAGCAGTCTGGTTACGCAGAGTTTTAGAAGGTCTTCAACAGAAACAAGAAGGACCAACAACAATCTATTGTGACAACAATTAAGCAATCGCTCTATCCAAGAACCATGTTTTTCACCATAAAAGCAAGCACATTGATACCAGATATCACTTCATAAGAGAACTTGTGAACAATGGTGAAGTTCATGTTGAGAATTGTGAATTGATTGACCAATTGGCTGACATATTCACAAAGCTATTGGCAAAAGAAATTTTTGAAACCCATAGAGATAATTTATGCATTGTAAAAGCTGCAGTAGTCAACAGTAGTATTTAAGAGGGAGTGTTAGAGATAGTAATTACTTATGTTAGCTTATCTTTAGCTTTAGCTTTTACTTTAGTTCCTATTTAGAAGTTCAGTTAATAAAACATGCCACAACATGCTTTGCATGCATGCAAAAGCTAGGTTAGAATTTTTAGGGTTTCCATAAGTGTTTAAATACACATTCATATTTGGTTTGTATTGCATTAGTTGATCTTCCGTTTATCAATAAAGATCGAACAGCCATAGCTCATTCTGCATAATCTTTGTGTTTATTTCTGCCTCCAACCTTTAGTTATCTCTATTGCAGTGAGAATATATTCAAGGTTTCATTCATTGACTTCGTTTCCTTACCCTTTTCGAAATAAGGTAGCGGGAAAAATAATAGACTTTGCACTCTCGACAGGGTTAAGATTGGCTCAATTTACAAGGGAAAATATGTCATTGTGTCTATCATAACCCACCTTTACCTTTAAATACATCGATTACATCAGTACTGGCCTATATATTTCAATCATTATCAATATTATTTTTTCAACAATAATAGTTAGTTTACCAAAAATGCTTACCTCTAATCTAATCATCTTTCTTACAGCGCATGGCTGGGCTTGTTTCCTGATAAAAAAGGAGAGTATAAATAACAAATTTAGACTATCAACCCAAACTGTAGACAACATATTTATGTAAGTAGAAATTAACGCCCATAATAGAGGTCATCGAAACTGTCACGGTGTTAGAGTAATATGCAAGAGCCATTGATGCACTTGAGTCTCCAAGAAAGCTATTATGTGGAGAAACATCGAAGTGGACCATAATGCATTCCAGTAGGTTGTATATAGTATTAAAATAGGCTGAGAACCCCATTTGGAATTGTCAGAATGATTAATGTGCATTCCAATATTAAGGAGGAATTTGCAACAATCTCTCTGAACAACCATTTAAATTTGTCCTCAACATGGATGAGGACTAAGAAGTGGATGGGGAAATACCAATATTATTAATGCTTGGAGCATTTTCTTGGGTGGTTTGAAGAGGCTTAGATACAAACAACACCGAGTTCGTTAGAGGAGGAGCAAATGGTCTACTCCCCTCTTTCATCACACAAAAAACATTAACAACTTCCTTATTGCTTGGGTACAAAAGAAAAGGGACAAGGTACCAAACTAAGAGCAAAGGCTATGGCTGTTTAAGTCAATATAACAATCTTCAAGATACAAGTCCAGTTACAAACCCTCACGAAAAAAATAAAGCTATTAGTCTGAATAAAAAACCATGAAAGGAATGTAATAATAAAATAAAGATAATTGTATTTGACTAGTGGTTGGGGTATCATCTACAGAACACCCTCACCTATGTTAAGCTTAATATTGTTTCATCTAGACATTGACAGAGCCAAAGGAAGGCCACATCCCTTGGAAAATAAAACTGAACCAATACCCTGAAGAAGTACCCTCCTTGTGCCTAGGTATCCAAAGAGTAAATCCAACATACCTATGAATGCTCCAAGAGGTAACCATTTGGATTTGTCCAATTCCATCCATGGGGAAATCAATATGCATCATAAAAGGTCCACTTGTAAGTAACCCTTACCCCAAGCCGCAATAGTTATAAATTATGTAGTATTACTAAAAGACTCAAACACTTACCATGGGTGGTGGGGGGTGGAGTTCCTAAATCCTCGGAGTGGACTGCCAAAGGTGGTGCGCATACCTGCAATGGGATGACACTGTTAAATCAAAATTCTACAAATCCATAGAGGTGTATATATACATGAAAGAAGAACAATATAAAAGGGAAATATTACCTAGGGAAGAAGAGGAAGGGTAATGTTCTAATTCAGACCTCCTCGTGCCTATGTTTTCCATTGGCACCTGTTAGAGGCATATGGAAGGCCCTCTAAATATTTCTAAGTGTTTATGTATATTCATATGGATTGGGGGTTGTACCCATTAGAAATGTCGAGCATATCAATTCAATAACCTCTAATGCTACGTAAAAGAACCACGAAGGCTTACCGTTACCCTAGTAAGAGTGTCAATCTAATTTGTAGAATATCAAAGGAATGAGATAAGGGAACCGACGTGCATTTAAAACTAGTGGTAGGCACCTTGTCACCGTGGATTAAAACTTGTAATGGGGACGCAAATTTCTTCCGATAAAATGTTCGCTTAATAGATTCGACTTGATATATTATTTCCTTGAATTGCATCTTAAACCCTAGATTGTTTGAGATTAGATCTCCAAGTTCTAGATCTCTATGCTTGATAGATCGCTTGGGTATTTCCAAATGGCATATCTCTTGGACTATCGAAGATCTAAATAAATATGGATCTTTAAATTGCTTGAATGGTTCACCTCCAAAAATTGATTGAATGCCCAAAATACCCCTACGTCACATATCATATATTAATTCTATTATATTAATAAATTATGTATTCAATAATATATTAATTATATATATTATATAGTATATTAATAGTTAATATAATATATTAATATATAAAATGATTATATTGTATTAATATGATATGGCACATATCATATATTAATTATATTATATAAATAATTTATATATGCAATAATATATTAATTTTATATATTATATACTATATTAATAGTTAATATAATATATTAATATATAAAATAATTATATTGTATTAATCTTTCATAGTGGGGGTACAATTTATATATTTTATGGTTTACAATGGTAAGGGTTAGGGACTATCATGAATTGGTGATGGTAAGTGGGGATTACATATTACATGTTTGAGTGATATGAAATAGGGGCGAGGGAGGATAAGAGTTATATGCATTAAGGTTTTATTATAATAGTAAAAGGTCAAGTACTAGGGATTATAAGTTAGGGGATATAGTAGTTAAGGGTTAATAATTTGAAAGGTTATGGATTATAGTGGTTAGAAACTATGTGGGTTAAGGGTTAGGAGTGATAGAAATTAAAGGTTATAGTGGTTAAAAGCTAGGGTTTAGGATTGTATTGGTGGTTCTAAAGGTTATGCACTATAAGGACTATTGATGGGGGTGATGAGTTTGAGGTTAGGTGTTATATGGGTTGTTGACTGAGAGTTGTAATGGGAAAGGTTATGAATGAGGATTTATAGGGGATATAGTTGTTAAGGGTTAATAATTTCAAAGGTTATGGGTTATAGACATTAGAGAAATTTTGAGGTAAAAAATGGGCCTCAAAACAAAAGAAATGTATTATACAAATCAACCAATAGGATTCAAGGTGATGATGTTAATCATGGGGGATGAATCACCATTTTTTGGGTAAACGGGTAAAAAGGTAAAAAGGTCAAAGTAAAAAAACTACTTCTTCAACTCATATTTTCAACTTATCTCCCTGTATATTCACTCAAATTTTGATCCAGAGCAGTTGTTCGATGGGGAATTCAATTCCATATCCAAGGAGTACCCACTTAGCATACTTTTGATGGACCCCGCGCCTCCAAAAACAAGAAATAATTGAAAAAATGTGATGATGACATCATCATCATCACGTTTTTTCAAGTATTTCTTGTTTTGGGGGCCGCGGAGTCCATCAAAAGTATGACGAGTGGGCACTCCTTGGATACATAATTGAATTCCCCATCCAACAATTGCTCCGGATCAAAATTTGAGTGAATATACAGGGATATAAGTTGAAAATACGAGTTGAAGAAGTAGTTTTTTCTTTTTTCCTCCAAAATTTGATGAGATATGCTAATATTATTTTATTATTTCCACTATTATTTCATAATTTTCCTTAGGAGGCCCATTTAGACCTCAAAATTCCTCTAATGGCTTAGAAACTATGTAGGTTAATGGTTAGGAGTGATAGAAATTAAGGGTTATAGTGGTTAAAAGTTAGGATTTAGGATTGTATTGGTTTTAATAAAGGTTATGCATTATAAGGGCTAGTGGATGGTGGTGACGAGTTTGAGGTTAGATGTTATATGGTTTATTTATTAAGAGTTGTAATGGGAAAAGGTTACGAGTGAGGATTTATAGGGGATCTATACTAGTTAAGGTTTAATAATTTCAAAGGTTATTGGTTATAATGGTTAGAAACTATGTGGGTTAAGGGTTAGGAGTGATAGAAATTAAGGTTTATAGTGGTTAAAAGTTAGGGTTTAGGCTTGTATCGGTTATTATAAAAGTTATGCATTATAAGGGCTATTGGATGGGGGTGATGAGTTTGGGGTTAGGTGTTATTTAGGTTGTTGATTAAGATTTGTAATGGGTAGAGGTTATGAGTGAGGATTTATATGGATGAAGGGTTATAATCGTTATGCATTATATATATATATATATATATGTGTGTTCCAAGTGATAATTATAGTAACCAATTAAAAATATACTCGCAAATATATTAGCATATTATATATATTTACTATGTATCAACTATATAACTATATATTAATATTACCCTATAACATATCATACATATTGATTATATTAACATATATAATTATAATATTTTAAATTAACCATGATATATATAATAACTATATATTATTAAATCGAGGCTTCAATTTTTTACTAGTCTAGTTATTGCACCGAGAGTACTTAGCTGCTTTATAGTTAAGTGGATGGAGGACGCTAAATATCATGAAAAATTCTTCCATTTATGTTAAATTATTTGATTAAATCTGATAATGGATATAAATTGCAATTTTAAAAATGAATTTTTACAATTTCATAAATTTTAACGCTGCAAGGGGGTCTTTGAATCCATCTGTAGTGTTAAATCTTTTATAAAATTGTAAAAATTTATTGTTAAAATTGAAATTATGCATTGTTGAAATTTACAAAATTGTAATCACTGTATTATAGATGGATTTATAGAAGGGGGTCTTTGAATCCATCTGCAACATTAAAATTTATGAAATTGTAAAAAAAATATTACAATTTCATAAATTTTAACAATGGACATATGATATAATTATTAACTTCGGCTCTCTAGTCATATTTTTATCCCATCACTAAATTAGTCATATTTTTTACCCCATGACTAAATTATTCATATGTTTTATCCCATGACTAAATTAGTCATTTATTTTAGTCATTTTTAGTTGTGATCACTTAAAATTGCTCAAATTTGGTCATGTTTCACTTAAAAACACTATGGTGACCAACGGTTTTGGTAGTTTAGTCATTTATTTCACTTGGTGACCAATTTTTATGGTCACTTATCACCCATTTTTCTACCAGTGATATAATGAGTTGAAGTTGATGAGAGAAACCTGCCAATAAGAAGTTCATGGAGACCATTCCATGCTAGAATGAGTAAACATTGTATATGATTTCATTGAGAACAACTTAACAACGGGGAAGGATGACATGCAAAGTAGGGAATCTAAGAAATGGATAACCTCTTCACGGGGACCCTCTTCAAAATGCAAAAAATAAAATCTAACTTCCAAATTTCCTTTCGAAAATGTAGGTGAATCATCATGATTATCAACTAGAGAGAATGTGAGCACAAAGAAGTAAACCAAATTGTAGTATATGATCCCAAAGATATGGATGCACTATTATATTGTGGACTTCTCAAGTGTTTTTGGTTTTAAAACATGTGTGCACAATCATAGTTACTAGAATTGATCATCAACTACTAGGAACGTGATTGGGATTCCTTTGTCATTGATGATGTTGTCCTCAAGATAGAGGTGGAGGACATATATTGCATTACCATATTGTCTCATCATGGAGAGACCATAGTCCTTAAAGGAGGAAGAGTATCAGGAGGCCTCACAGAATAAGAGTACATAAACGCATATTGTACTATCGATGCTCAAAAGGTCATCTCCCAAGTTCCAGTGGAAATTATTTTTAACTTTATCCTAGAAAATAATTGTGCTCACCATTACTAGGATTTTTGGATCTACTTCACCTCACCAAGCCTCATAAGCCTAGATGTTTTATGCTATTGAGTGCTTGAGGCCTACCATATATGACTAGTTTATTGATGTACTAGTTAATATGACAGAGTAGTTGACAAAGTGTAGGCTAGGTCGGATTAAGAAATTTTTCTATGGGACCATTATTGTTTCATTCAGGTCATTTAGAATGTCTTTTCCATGCACACCCATGCATTCATTCCACATGTTGATTGTGACATGGCTTGCATGTGTGTTTGGTCAGACACGATGCATAGATTTGGAGGAGGACATGTTCTAAATGCATTCTATGATAATAAAAATTCTATTGGTGGTCATGTTCGGTGATTATAACAATTGAAGATTACCCTTACTCCATATGGATTATTGCAACAATCCACAACTTCCTTTTCCTCTTGGCTCACATTGGGGTGATATATACATATATATATATATATATATATATTGACGTGTGTGTGTGTTTTATAGGTCCTCAATTATGAAATAATTCTTATTTCATAATTATGAGATTGTGACAAAATAATTATTTCCTTGAGGAATAATTATGATATTTTTACTCAATTATGTAATTTCAACCTCATAACATTTGATAACATTCTCACAAAGATTATGGTCGGAAAAATAGGTATAACATAACAGATGCCCCATAGGTTTCCCATGGCCTAGATAAAGAATCTTTTAGAGCACCTGCAGAGGAAGCCTGTAGGTGCACCACGTCCTTGGGTCCATACTCCATCTCTTCTAGTGGCTAGATTTTGATAGAGTGTGTTATAGTGATGATCATGTTGGGGAAAGGCCCAAGGCATGGATTTTGATGTGTAATTTTTTTTGTACCTATAGAAATACATCACATCATCAAGGGATTAAAAGCTCAATATTGTACACGGCTTCACCCATTTTTGGACATGATGTAACTTTATATATATATATATATATATATGATTTTTTGGATTTACTTATTTACAAACAATGTATATGTTTGATTTCATATTTATGGTACATGCATGCTTCTTTTATTTTAATGGAACAAATGTCGATATAACACGTAATTTTCTAATGCATCAATTAATTCATTTAATCTCTTGTAAAGTGAATGTATGTAAGAAACTCAAAATTTCATTCAAGATGCATTAGCCATAGATACTTCCGTAGAAGCATAGATTCATGGATGCAATTTAACCAATGTTCAACTATGACAATGCCAAATGTGAGTCAAGGTGAAATAATAGGTGTTGAATGCCAAGTGAAATAGCCTCCAATAATAATTCAATAACTGCACTATATTCAATTACATTATTGGTCACTAGATCAATACAAACCTTGCATGAGCTCACAAGTTGACCTGTTGGAGAACAAATCACCCAAGTTGTGGAAGTGATATTTCGAGTGTGACAACTAGTGTCATACATGCCAAACATAGTCAACTATAGTAAAACATGTTCAACCTTAGTAAAACATGGTCATATTTTTTAACTTATATTTTGAATGTCAAGCATCATCATCTCTCTTAATTTGCAGTGTAAGATAGCCCTTGATGAATGTTGCAATGTCACATAGCCATTCAAATGAATTTAATGGTTCAACATTTAACTCAACAACAATGAACATCACATTTCAACTTAACCTATAATGAACATTGCATACAAACAAAACCCTTTACAAATGTTGTAATGCGGCATAACCCTTGAAGAACATTAGAAAGAGACATAACAATTATAGAATGTAGTAATTCAACATAAGTTAACCCATATGAACGTCACAATGTGACATCCCCATTGAGGATCATTGTGATGCAATATGATCCTTCAAGGACATCGCAATGCCACATAATTTTGAACATCACAATGTGACATAGCCATTAGCATTCATAAATTTTGATATAATTCAATTATGTTGCATGTATTCATATTTTTAACATCAACCATGGTCATCTTTCTTAATGTCATAATTTGAAATGGCCCCTGATGAACAATGTAATATGACATACCCATTTAAGAACACAAAAATTTGACATAAGTAAAAACAGATGAAAGTGGCAATGAAATGAAACCCTTTATGCTTTGATGCATTATGATAAAACCCTTAAATGAGCATCACAAAGGGATGTGCAATATTGGAAACTAACAATTTGACAGAAGTCAACCAAGATGAATGTCGCACTCCTACATATGGTCAACCATATTGACAGTGCCACATAACAATATTATTGACCTCTATGTGTCACACTATCATATAATATTGAAATAAACTTATTAATGCCATAAAGTGGCATAATATTGTTATCACACATATATTATGTCATAGGTATGGTGCAAGGTAATGATACCCAATTATGACACGTTAGTTGCAATGACATGCTGGAAAAACATAAATATTATCATTAAAATGAATTATTAGAGGTACCTACAAAACGTTTTCGAATTAGTTATAAGATGATGAAACGTAGAAAAACGGATGACCTTCTGGAATATATAACTTTTATTTATGAAAACGTGGTAAAACCACCCCAAAATGTCATTATTTTAATATTGGCATGTTATTTTTTCTCTAAAACATAATGCACATGTTTTAGTTGAGCCACCTATTTGTTATGTAAATTGTCAATTTATGAGGAAACAAATATGTAGAGGCATAGGCAACAAACGAATCTTGTGCGGGGCTATTTTTCCAAAATTTTAAAAGTTAATTTTATATATTTTTTAAATTACAAAAGTCAATGAAGCCTTAAAACGACATGGTCAAGTGTTGGTCCAACATATCGGTCTGAAAATAATCAAAAAACCTTTTTTTTTTAGCTTGTAGGTATTCTTGTACTCTTGTGTAGGTTCTTTTCCGTTCTCGAAATATGTAAGCCAATCAAAATTTATAGGCCAAATAAACGACCTATGTTTTTTACAAATTTGACATGAGTGCAGTTAAAAATGAATTAAAAATAGAAAACAACAACAGATCTATTCAAAAAATATATAGTTAGAATCTGCACATAGAGATCGGCAAGTGTGTGCAATTTCATCTGCAGTGCACTAGTGGAGCATATGCGGAACTAGGTGTGAAAAACATGAATTTACATCATTTGATGTGTTTTGCCATAATTCAGACCGAGCCTCAAGGTTTGGCAATCCGAAGCAAATTCCAAGCCTGCAAGGGTGCCAAAAACAATTTGAATACTGAGATGCATGCGCGCAAATGCACACACGTGTGTCTAAGAGTGCGCATGCGTAGATGCATGCACGTGTTGATTAGCGTGCATGCGTTAATCAATGCGCACACGTTGATTAGTGCCCACCTGTTTATTTGTGCTCACATTCCATGTGTTAAAAACAAGGTATCCTTTTATATGTTTTCTTTAATTTCCTTTGTCAAGGGGATACATAAAGTTGACAAAGGAAATTAAAGAAAACATATAAAAAGATACGTAAAGTTGACAAATGAAATTAAAGAAAACATATAATTTGCAGCGAAAAAATAACAGGGTGGTAATAAACTACACTTGTGTCTTCCATTGTCAGTTGCACTTCAAGCGTGAAGGTGGTAGCCTTGGGACTAGACATAGGTCACAGGTTCGAATCTCCTCAATTCAGTTCGAACCTGCGACCTATGTCTAGTCCCAAGGCTACCTACCACCTTCAAGCTTGAATTGCAGCTAACAATGGAAGACACAAGTGTAGTTTATTACCACCGTGCGAATTTAATTTGATCTTATCAATCACTTCCCATCGCCATTTCCTCTCATATGACGTCCCACAGCCATTTCTCTTGCCACCCACTCTTCATTCATTCAGCATGCATTTCACTATGCAACCATCTCAGATTCTCACTACGTTTTCCCTCAATTAGTTTCTCAATTCAGTATGACCCATGCTCGCCATTCGAGGAGTGTTGCTAGCGGTCTTGAGTTTCAACCTGGAAATGGTGACCATTCATGGTATTACGTTTCCCTTCGGTTGCAATATGGAAAACTCATAGTTCACTATGAAGGTTTGTCTGACAAATGTGACGGTTTGGGTTCTGTGCCCCTGGAGTAAATCCTCGAAGTGTCCCTAAATGGCCCCGAGGTGTCGGACCAATATTCCTGCAGCACCCAAATTGTGGCTCGGATCGAGAATCCGTTGATTCTGGTGGATCCGAGACCCCAAGTTTCAGCTAGGGGACCCCCCACAGTGTTCCTCCAACCCTCGAAAATGGTCTTATTAGGCCATCTCGTTGGATTCCAGTGGATCCGTGCATGCATTGCTTTTATCTCTACAAAATCTAATTTCCATTCCTAGACATAAAAATTCCAAACTATTTTGAATCACTATTTTTGTTGAATAAGATGAGATTTCCTGTAAGGTTGGGACCCCCCACCTCTCTATAACCCCACCCCCCTCTCTTCCTATCCACCCAATCCCCCCCACTCTCTTCCACTCTATCCAATCCCTCCTCCCTCCCTCAACCCTCTCTTCTCTCCTTCACCACAAGGGTTAGGACTTATACTATTACACAAAATCACTAACTCGCATTATCCTCTTGTACATATAAATCTTCATCCTTGTAACCATAAATCCATGACCCCTATATCTCAATCGTCAAACCCTTGACCATTTGTCCGTAGGCGCATTAATCCCTAGTCCCTAGTACAACTAACCACCATAACTCTTAGCCCATGATAATCCTAAACTAGTATATCCCCTAAGAATCCAAAATACTAACACATAATGATATATATCCCTTAACCCCTATAATCCTAACCATGTAATACTAACCTCTAAAGTGTCTAGTCAAATAAAAATTAACCACTAACCCTTATCGTTGTCATCATCTTCATTATCTTCACCATCATCGTTTTCGTTGTCATCACCATCATCTTCATGTTCTTCATCATCGTCATCATCATCTTCATCATCATCATCATATTCGTCATCATCATCACCATCATCATAATCATCATCATCTTCATCATCATCATCATCATCATCATCATCATCATCATCATCTTCATCATCATCATCATCCTCATTGTTAGCATCGTCATCATCTTCATCATCATCATCATCATCTTCTTCATGATGATGATGATGATGATGATGATGATGATGGAGAAGATGATGATGATGGAGATGTTGATGAGGAAGGGGGAGATGAAAATGATGATGAAGAGGAGGACAATGATGATGATGATTAGGATGATGAGGATGAGGATGAGGATGATGATGGTGATGGTGATGATGATGATGATGGTGATGGGGATGGTGACGATGATGGTGATGATGATGATGATGATGTTGATGATGATGACGATGGTGATGAAGATGATGATGATGATGATGAAGATGATGATGATGGAGATGTTGATGAGGAAGGGGGATATGACAATGATGATGAAGAGGAGAATGATGATGATGATGAGGATGAGGATTATGATGAGGATGATGATGATGATGATGACGATGATGGTGAGGATGATGATGATGATGGTGATGATGATGAAGATGAGGACGATGATGATGATGATGAGGATGATGGTGATGATGATGATGATGATGATGGTGGTGGTGGTGATGATGATGATGATGAAGGTGATGGTGATGAGGATGATGATGATGATGGTGATGAATATGATGATGATGATGATGATGAAGATGATGACCACGATGATGATGATGATCATCATCATCACCATCATCCTCATCATCATCATCCTCCTCCTCTTCATCATCATTGTCATCTCCCCCTTGCTCATCAACATCTCCATCATCATCATCATCATCTTCATCAGCATATTCATCACCATCATCATCATCATCAACATCGTCACCATCATCACCATCATCATCATCATCATCATCTCATCATCTTCATCATCACCATCATCATCATCATCACCATCATCAACATATTCATCATCGTTGTCATCTCCCCCTTCCTCATCAACATCTCCATCATCATCATCCTCATCCTCATCCTCATCATCATCGTCCTCCTCTTCATCATCATTGTCATCTCCCCCTTCCTCATCAACATATCCAGCATCATCATCTTCTTCATCATCATCATCCTCCTCCTCATCACCATCGTCATCATCATCAACATCTTCATCATCATGTAACGAATATTAAATAATAAATACATGTAACAATTAATAATAGTTAATAATAGTAAATAGGTATTAATGAGAAGTTACGACTCCTCAAGTTAAGCCCAAGCTATATTTAAGAAGGCCAATTCATTGTATATTCATAATCTAATATATTATTCTTATTTATCATTCAATATGAAAGTTGGATACGACTATTAAGCATCCAAATGAATACGGTTGTTGCATTTGGTATCAGAGCTTGTTGCTCCTCGGCACCTTTCTGCGTTCTCTCGTCATTTTCCTCTTCATCTTTCCATTCTCACACTCACCCATTTACTCATCTTTCGCCTCCCATTCTTCCATTCAATCCACCCTACCTATCCTCTAAATTTTCCTCACCACACCATCTCCCCTCACACCCTCATTACACCACTTACCATCCTACACTACTGCACTTTCCATCTGCTTCCTTTCCCCGCCAGCCACCTCACTCATTTTTCCATTCCTTACTCGTTTCACACTCCCTACACATGCACTTGTGCCCTCTCACGTACCCACCTTTCCACTCCTCTCCTTGAAACTCACACACCCAACCTACACACTGTGCCCTCCACACGTTTACCATCTCTGCGCCCCCAACTCCCTATTCCTTCATGCCATTCCCTATCTCAACTCTTGCGCGCCTACACCAGCCACCTTCCTCCACTCTGCTCTCCTGCCAATCCTCCATCCTTCCCATCTCGCCTCCCTCTATCCCACCTCAACCCCCGCACCTACTCTCTCATGCCCGCTGCACTCTACCACTTCAAACTTCATCATTCAAGCTCATCCACCCTTCATCCATTCCACACCTGCACACTCCTCCCTATAACCGCATCCATCTGCACCTGCTCTACGCTCCTCCCACAGTCTTCTCCAACCCACGACGTGTTTCCCCATCTCTCAACTTCGCCCTCATTCACCATTCGTCCTCTACTCTGTCACCGTTACATCTCCCACATTCTCCTCCCTCCCCCATGCCTTCATTACCATTCACACATTAGTTACACAAAACAAAAAAACAAAGTTTAATCAAAATAATAATAATAATATTGTTATTATTATATAATATTATTTTTTATTAAAGCTTTTTATCCAAATTTTAAAATCAAAATATATATAATATAATATAATAATATTATTATTATATATTTTTATATTTTTCCTTCACTACATGAGCAAAATTTCTTCATTATACAAGATCCATGGTGTCATTCAATAAAGAATTGATAATGCTTCTTAAGCAACTCAAGAGGGAGAAAGATGAAATGGTCACTCCAAATCCACCCACACTTGATGATGATGATGAAAGTTATGAGGAGAAGAGATTGAAGGCCATCGTCTCTCGTGGAATTAGAATGGGTAGATATGACCTTGATGAGAGTCGAGCTAGTGTTGTTGATAAGTATCCAAAAGATTGGCTAGCTCCCGGTGATGACAATGACAGTTTTGAGGAGAAAATATTTAAAGCCTATGTCTCCCACGGAATTGGAACATGTAGATATGACCTCGATGAGAGTCCAGATAGTGTTGTTGATACATATCCAAGAGAGAACATATGCATAGAAGATGAGGAAGATAAAATAAAGAAAACCATGATAAAGATTGAAGAAAAATACAACAACAAGAAGGAGCAAGAAAAAATTGCACATCATTCACAATCAGCTTTGTCAAATCAATCTATTGATCTGATTGATGAAGTTGGAAGCCATGGTAGTAGTCAACATCTTCTTAAACAGGTTGGAAGGATTAATGATGGTTCTACAAACACAAGTGTAGATCGTAATGCAGATTTTTTGTCTTTGCCAACTATCGCTTCCATTTCCAATGATGACGAATATGATAGTGGACCTAATGTTGCTAAACAAAATGACATAGTAGATATTACATCCACATGTATAGGAAGTCTTATTTATCAAGTTACTACAGATGAACAACATTTATGTTTCTCTCGAATTGAAACTTTGGACGTAGTCATGTGGGAATCAAGAATGAAGGCTCTTAAAATTCCTTTCGATGAAGAAACCATGGAAGCTATGATTCAAAGAAAACTAGTACAATACCTAGATATTTTTGGTCAAGTTGATGTCGGTTTAGATGTGCATCATATCTATGAAAATTGCCACACATCCTTGAAATTGTTAGAATTAAAGTGCACAATCACTAAGGCGGTAAGATGGATTAAAACATATACAATAG